>OX101812.2:52981533-53581533 GCA_944452925.2 Chrysolina oricalcia | reverse complement strand
CATGTAGAATAACAAATCAATGAGACGCATTTAGTCTAAGAGACGAAGAGAGGTCGACTTGCACCCATCTGTTAACGGGATGAAACGATTCCAAATTTGAATATTTCGAACATTTCAGTTCTTATTTGAAATTCAAACAGAAGATAGGTACCAACAGTAACATTCTAATTCTTATTTATATTAATATTTGTATTAAAATTCGAGCACTTCCCGGATGGTTGCCGAAAAATTATATTTTTCTGCAAACAAGTAACATTTTAAAGAAAATTCTAAAGAAGATCTTTGTTGAAACTTATTAAACAATGTTAAGAAGAATTCGAATTATTCGTGAATTTCTACAATAATCGATTTTTTAAATTTTTGGAATCAATTACAATTAAGGACCCCGCACTTTTTATAGGTAAAACGGTTCTCGGTGAAATTGTCTGAATTTTCAGTATATTCTAGTATTCGATGTACTGATTGAACGTGCAGAATCTCAAAGTTCGTTGATGGATTGATTTTAAAAATCAGTAATTTTTATTTAATTAATTTCTCGGGATTTGAAAGTGCCAACTGCATTTTTTTCGTTCTTATAATCAACGTACCTTCATATTACTATATTTCATTCAGATGGTGCAGTTTATATCATTATGTACAGAGTGAAAAATAAAAACATTTTAGTAATGTCTGAAAATTCGATGTAGTAATGAAATGTTGATGAAATTATTTTGGCATGCAATATAATATTCTTATTCCATCATTAATCACAATTCATACATTTCGTAAAGGGTGATTTGAAAAATTAGTGAAATATGTGGCCGGTTCTTTCGTACATATCCTGTATATTCAAGTGAATTATCATCCTCCGAAGATAGCTGATACCGTATAAACATGATATATTTGGGATATATAGGGTGATCATGAAAATTTTCGATGATAAAAATGACAAAATATCAACGTTTCAGAAATCACCCTGTAATTCACGATTAATTCAGTTTCCTACTACGACTAGCTTCATAGTTATTAATTGAGAAACTTATTACCATTTGCATGACGAGTTGAAGGAAATTTTTCACGCGTACATTCTACTAGTGGCCAAGATTTTTCACAAATAGTGAAACGTGAGAATGTTGAGATCAAAATAAGTGTAAAAGAGGGTGAAGATTAGAGATTATAATCTCATCAGATATATGAATTCAATAATGTAAGGTAAAGATAGTTCAGTGAATTTTGTTGGTTTAAGCTTTGTCGGAATAAAAAACAAACCATCTGGGAAAAGTGAAAATGATTCATAGAACGCATTTATTTCTAACAGGAGAATTTGAATTGGGCAGGGACGGTTTTTTTCCAATGCGTGTTCCACTCGGATAGAGGTTTCCATGATTTTTATATTTGCTGGCTATCAATAGAAACATATGGACATCTATTATATTTCATTAATATAGGTAATAAAATACGTAATGGTAATAATAATTATCACTGAAGGATCTAATGCCAACTAATTAATATTTCTTTTTCATTTACGGCCGTCAACGACAGATTCAGAATGTACCCGATAGCCGACGGGGTTTTCTTGTTGTATGAGGACCTTAGCGCGCTGCAACGGGGGAGGTGGATTCGGTTAAGGCTGTTCCTTGTCACCTTCAGAGATAAGTGATTTCCCGTACCCGTACCGGGACCTCATACACGATTAGGCGAGTCAAACTATCCAAGCATTAGGGATTTTATCTGTCTCATGCCTGAGTTGTAAGTTGTAACTGATGTGTCGTATATTCAGTCAGTTCCTAAATCGTAGATGGAATTGGATGGACCGTCATTGGTCATCACCCTGCATATAATGTTACATTTATTTTGATCTCCATATTCTTACGTTTCACTATTTGTGAAAAATATTGGCCACTAGTAGAATTTACGCGTGAACAAGTTATTTGAACTCGTCATACAAATGGTAATAAGTTTCTCAATTAATAACTATGAAACTAGTCATAGTAGGAAACTGAAATTTTGGGACAGTGTTGAGGAGAGAATGATGAATATATTAAATAATAATAAAAGGAATTTCACTTAGTTAATCGTGAATTACAGGATAGTTTCTGAAACGTTGATATTTTGTCATTTTTATCATAGCAAATTTTCATGATCACCCTATATATCCCAACGAAATCATATTTAAACGGTATCAGTTATCTTCGGAGGATAATAATTCACTTGAATATACAGGATATGTACGAAATAACCGGCCATATATTTCATCAATTTTTCAAATCACGAAATGTACGAAATGTATGAATTTTGATTAATGATGGAATAACTATAGTATAATGCATGCCAAAATGATTTGATCAATATTTCATTATTACATCGAATCAGACATTACTAAAATGTTTTTATTTTTTAATCTGTACATAAAGATATAATCTGCTCCATATGAATGATATATAGTAATATGAAGGTAAGTTGATGATAGGAACGAAAAAAAAAATGCAGTTGGCACTTTCAAATCCCGAGAAAATAATTAAATAAAATTTCCAGATTTTTATCTTGAACTGTATTTCAAAATCAATCCATCAACGAACTTTGCGATTCTGCACGTTCAATCAGTACATCGAATACTACAATCTACTAAAAATTCAAACAATTTCACCGAGAACCATTTTACCAATAAAAAGTGCGGGGTCCTTTCGTATCTTATAGGAATTGATTCAAAAACTCCGTTTGTTTTCTAGCATGACCTCAGTGAAGTGATGATTAGCAAAACCATTGAAAACTGTCTTAATATTCCTTTACATTTCACATAATTCATTCAAGAGTAAATTTTGTGCAAAAACGTAAGGTTTCTGTTGCAAGACACTTTTATGGCATAATACCTTCCATAACTGACTGATTCCCATTCAAATACTTGTATAAAATCTAATCGATCTTTGCGCAAATGAATTATATCACCAACATCGTGTAAATCTGCTTTACAATTATTGGCTACGAAATGGGTGATCTTCGTTATTCCGCGCTTCCACAGCCAGTTCAATGGATTGAGCAACAATATGAGATGGCTATGGATTGTTTCTCTCTTAAACTGAATGGCGTAATTATTTGCAAATTCGAAAATTTCTTCCGGATTTTTTCAATAAGTGAATCCGTTGAGAGCAGAGTTATTTTTTGAAGTAAAACTTACCCGCAAAAATTAATTAATTACTAATTTCGTATATCAGGAATTGATTTCAAAACTCCATTTGTTTTTCAGGATGACCTCAGAGCAATGTGATGATTGGCAAAGCCATTGAAAACTGTCAATTATTTCTTTACATTTCATAAAATTTACTCAAGAGTATATTTTATTCAATAACTTAAGGTTTTTGTTGCAAGGTACTTATTTGGCAAAATACCTCTATAACTGACTGATTCCCATAAAATTATAAATTTCATTTTATCATCCTCTATCTGTTTCGTATTAGGTGTACCTAATACTTGATATATAAATAAATAAAGATTTATCCAGAAACCCACGTGTTCTGTTACAACACCATAATTTTTCATTAAGTATATAGAAAAGTACTTTTTCAATTATTTTTTATAATATTTTACATTTTTTCTTATTTTCATTTCAATATTGGCACTACTGAGCATTTGAGGAAGGTAGGAGATTGCACCGCGTTAATTTTGTTGACACGCCCGAAACTTTTCCTATTCACCTCCAAATACCTGATGTCCAATGTATGCTCCGAATGCGCATCGAAAAAGTGTGACGGTCGACAAGCAAAAAAACGTTGAACGAAAAGAACCGTACGCAAGGAGACTTAAATTTAACAAGGAGAGTTTAATTCCCATAAGACAATGGGGACACTAGTAGAAAGAGATGAACGAACATTTGTGACGAAATGTGACGTAGTTGGACGTGTCATGGCCGCCGTTCTCTATAGACAGTGACGGACTAGCTCTTGGTATATGAGAGTTACTGCTGACAGTTTTGTTGCTTGGTTCGAGTTCGACTCTGTACTCATATCCAGGTACGTCACTATGACGCGTTGATGCTACAAGATTCTGATTGGCTAGAGCTTAATGAACCCCCCTTGTTAGTTTAGTCTCTTTGTACGGCCCGAGGTTATAGCGCCAGTGCGTAGATAGACAATCAACAGCCCTTGTTGATAACAAAATAGAATTTTGTGCAGACGTGCCAATTTTGCGTTACTCCAACGCATGCATACCTTCCTAAGACCTCACCTGAACCTGGCTAAGTCAAAGTTCAAACACCTTGGTTAATGACGGATTTCGATATTTGCTTGTTGTTGTTTGTTTTGTTTTTTTTTCCGTTAACCAGCTGTCGTCTCCTTACGAACGGCAGCCCTCAGCAGTCAAAACTTGTGCGAGCCAAGAATGAACGAGGTCTTACCTTTTTACGTGCGATTCCTAGGGCCATTAGAAAAATTTCTGCAGTTGTCATGATTTGAACCATACCCGACTGGCAGCCAAAGTGATTGAAACAATGTCGCTTTAATGACTAGGCTACCTGACCCCATTCCAGGCTACGGCCTCGTTTCACATACATATATTATATATTTGAACAATCATACATTCGGACGAGGAAAAACAAATCAGTGTCTCTATATAGCAAACAATTAGAGTTTATTTTTTTCTTGTGTTTACGCGAGAAAAACTACTACAGACAAGGTCAATTAGATGATATTCTGTAGTATTTTACTCTTGCGTCCCTTTGAAAAATAGAAATTAATAAAACACAAAATATAACACAAAAATAAATAAAAAAAATATATTTGTACTCACGCACAAGTTGCTACTATCAACTTTCAGTGACCATTTGTTTATTCACATTCAACATATTTTCATTTGTTAACTATATATGTATTTGTAATGGATAAACTTCATTATTATTATATTCAAGGGTTGGAACTGTGCCACCTACTCTTCTTACCATTTCAATTAAGATGAGTCAATAGAATAATGCTTCTCACTGCATGCAAGTTCTAAATATTTCTGTAAGTTTACAACGCTATTTTTCGGCAATGCTCATAAAAAACTAATAAGTCAGGGTACAATTATTGGAATTTACCACTCGACTCCCCTTCCCATCCAAGTTTCAAGTGTCTCCCTTGAAAATAAAATTGTCGTAACATTTTGATTTGTCATATTATTTACTGAAAAGAAGATATTGAGGGTTGGAAGTTTTCAAATTGACACCCTGTTTAATAAAAGTGGAATAATTCCTCACAATAGCAAAGGTCTAACTTTAATTCTGTTCAAATTCTATTTTTTCAACCCTTTCATAGTTACTGTGACTACTGCCGAATGTTTCTTTCCTAGGGTTCGTTATTTGAACGAACGGCAAAGCTTTGGAACTCGTTGCCCAGAGGGAAGGTTTTCCGTATGCATATACATACATCATTTATAAATTCCAGAAAACCCCAAGTTTTACTTAATTTTACTTCGATTTTCACGATGTTCTTCAAGTATAACCTGATTATGTTCTCAACAGTAATACCACAAGTGATTGAATTTTCGCGATAAGTCTGTCGTTTAATTTCTGAACTAAACTGAATTGCTTTGAGAAAACATCACGAGTCCGCAGGACGAGTTGTGTTTTCTCGATACAATTCTGTTGAGTTCAGAAATAAAAGACAGACTTATGAGATAAATTCAATCACGAGTGGAATTTTATTAGACTATTTCACAAACTAAGTGAAAGGTAAACAATATGAAATTTGGCAGTATTAGACGAAATTAGCAAAAAGTTAATCTGAGAAATCAATAAAGTTCAATAAACGGGAAACATTGATTAATTCGATAGTATTTATCCCAAATCTACTCGTTTTTAAATGCGTGCGTAGCATCATTACTTATATTTGACGTTTACCTGTCACAAAACACCGAATTCGACAGACCAATCAGAGTCAAGAGTCAAGTTCGGTATTATCGATTATTTTACTTATGCTAAAATAGCGTGTTATGATTGGTTGAAATTTTTGTGTTGATAATTGAAAACATCATGTTTTCGATTTTGTAGTTCGGCTCTTGATTGGCTACTGGATATGTATATGATGTGTTTTCGAATTTGTGGTTCGATTCCTGATTGGTTATTATCAAAACACAAAATTACCACTAGCAAGCTGCTATAATAACACAACACCAAACTTTGACCAAAACTAAATAAGCACTCACTATTAATTCATATCAACTTCACAATTTCCGACAAATTTTGCATCTTCGTTGATTAATTAAATCACTAAATCAAAATGTTATCAAAACATAACCTCGAGCGAGAAGCAGTAGACTAGACATGCAATGACGAAACTACGAATGACGCGCTCTGTCATTGGTAACTGAAATAGAGGGATGTTTGAAATATCAAGTAAATGTTTTGTTAGTTGCATCATTTCAGAACTAAATGCGGGATTAGTGTTCCTAGTTAAATTGAATAGTAAATAAATAAAAATGGTTTCGATTTTATTCATGAAATAATCTTAACAAATACAACGCGATTATCGTTAATTCCTTCTCGGTTTCGAATCAAATTATGTTGCTTTAGGCAACCACACTTGCGCAAGCGCTCGTGTGATTGCCAAGCAACATAATTTGATTCTCAAATTCAAAGGAATTGCTATTTCGATAATCACCGATACACTTGTTGTATTACCTACGACAACAAACACCACGCGAAACGACAAAAGATAATCTGAAATTCTAAAAACCGTCTCTGATCTCTGACAGGAGTGACAGATCTTAGTGACAAGTCTTCCTGTTGATGAAAAAGCACTGTTGCACGGTCAATATAATTACAGTAGCGTAAGGTACATTATTGTTTTAAATAAGTTTCTTTCGCACCTAAAATGCTGAGTAATCTATCTCTAAAATATTTTTTTTTCGGTTTTAAAAAGTTCTTAATGCGCTGTCAAATTTCCCTCTTTCAAATGACATGTGTTTTATTGCCTCATGATGAAAACTCTGAATTGGAACACCAAATTATTTTCAAACTTGGCAACGATCTACCCAAACTACACTGATGACGAGCATGCGCACATCGTAAACGGGTCGCATACGCGGCATGCTTTTCGCCGTGAAAATTGGCGGGATTAGCATTCTAGAGTAAGTATATAATTGCTGCGTTTTTATGCTGTGATTCTGCTTCCAGAATGATCATTCTTGTCGTTTTATTGAACAATCATTTCCTGGATGTTGTGATTGGTGCTAGAGCTGTCACTTGTCATTCTGTTGCTACTGAAGATAACGAAAAAAACGCACCTAATATATATTTCTAAGGTTTCATACGGCGAGTGAAATTATCGTTGGTTATTCTTCCATCCTTCGTGAATTTGCATTAATCTTGTTCCTTTAAAGACAATTTCTAATAAAGCAGTTTCTTCCAACAAATAAACAATGAACTGTAGGGTTGTGTGGAAGTAAAAGAAAAATACCTGAAATAATTGTCATTATTGTCATCCATGGTTACATAATAAGAAGTTGAAAACACCAATGCTGAGAGACCAATCAGAATTGAAAGACAGCTGATATATATTTTCACGATAATACAAGTTGTCTTTGATTTGTGATTGGTCAGATTACGTGAAAATTTTAAAACGTTCGCGAACAGTAGATGGAAACGGGGGGCTCAAAAAAAGCCACTACCAAAAATATTAAAAATAAAAAAATTTGGTGGCCAAAAAGTAACCGGCACCAACCACAGGCTATTTTTGCTAATTTTTTTGCAAAAAACTTGAGCGAAATATGCCGTCATGTCCCTATAAGAATGTTTTTTGATTTGCTGGGACAGTGGCGTTAAATGCCGTCAAGAAAATTAGGATTCGCAATATCATCATCCGCATTGAACGCTTCTGAGTTGAAAGATTTTTCTGTGGTTGGGAGGATACTTCATCCATAATTTGCTCAAGCCTCCCAATTTCTTTCCGATCCATTTAATTGTCCTGTGAATAAAAACGCAACTTATTTATTTATCAGATTGTGTTTGCGTGCTGGGACAGTACATATAAAAACAATTCAAAGTTGTCGGCATACGCCGCGTGGAGTCGTCGTTACAACTTTGTTACAAACAAATGAAAAAAATTTGCACAACGGGTGTATAAAAAATATCGAAAGTCTACCTACTTCTACTCGCTACTTACTTGTTGCCATTTGGCTATAGCCACTCGAGCCCTTCGGGCTCTCTTGTCTATTGCCTGGCAACAAGTTTTCGAAAAATCTGTCGAATTATTTTGACTTTATTCTCACTCTCATGTGGTATTACAACTGAGAACTAATTGATGAAGAAATCATTACAGAAAATGAAAAAGTAGAACGGAAATTTTGTGACGAAACTGGATATTATAGAATAACCTTTTTGAAAGAATTATTTTTCATTTATTGGTGGAAATATAAATTTTGGCTCCACCCACAACCTTCTAAAACAGTTTTTTCACAATCTCACTTTTATTATTTGTCAATATCGGACAATCCGTTTGTGTGTTTTCTTTACTCGAAGATTTCAAATTATTCATCATTCTAATTAGGCTTTTAAAAAAATCCAAGAAAAGCGCTAATTGTATCCACCCAATTAATTTTTTCTTTATTGGAAATCCCAACCTCGACCATTCTAAGTGTAAATGAGGGCGCAAACTTAACTCCAGTTGAGCCACTTAGTCAAATTCCCGACCCACTTTGGTTTAATTTCAAATACGAGCTTGTTTGCACCAACTTTCCAGACCCCTGTCGTCCTGCGTTATCCTGCCGTATCCTGCGCGCTGTTCCTGCCGAGAATCGTCCTTAATTAGATGCAAAATGATCTAGAAGGCGATGTTTGGCTATGGAATTAGTTTAGAGGACCCGCGAAAGCCGTGTTACGAATTTTAAACTTCGTCGAAGTTTCAATAGTGGAATTATAGGAGACGGGGGTAGAAAGATTGATGAAATAAACACTTCTCCGGTGAAGATGACGGCAACGCGTGGCAAGGAAAGCAAATAATTTTTGAAACTTTCACTTTCGTCAACCGTCAAGTTCATTCGTAGATTAGATGAGATTAGATTAGATTAATTATTGATCCTTTAAATTTACAATTTTTGAAAACGTCAGAACAATGCATGTCAGAATAACATATACAGTGCGGCTTTTTTTAGTCCCCCCCCTGTTAACTTTTGAACGGTTCAACATACAAACATGAAAAAAAAAAACCGTTTGGAGGGTTTCACCGATACTACTTTTTGAAAAAAAAAATATAGTGATTGATCGACAGGGGGCGCGGGGAGACACATCAACTCAAAATTTTTAAATGGCATGGGGGGTCAAGTGTCACATCGTTGAAAAGAGAATTCAATTCTCTTCACAACCATCTGAATATTTTTGAACTTTGTTGAGAAATATTTTTCCAATTTCGAAATTTTCGAATTGATGTGTCCCCAGCGCCACCTGTCGAGTAATTGCAATGTTTCTTCTTTCAAAAAGTAGTATAGGTAATACCCTTCGAAATATTTTTGGTTTCATTATTCCACAACAAAGCGTTCAAATTTATCGAGGTACGAGTAGTTTTCAGATCCGCTTTTATATTTGATATTTAGAATTTTAACTGCAAAACAAATATTAACAAATTTCAAAAAAAATTAGATGGTTGTGAAGAGAATTGAATTCTCATTTCAACAATGTGACACTTGACCCCCCATGCCATTTAAAAATTTTGAGTTGATATTCACCCCCCGCGCCCCCTGTCGAGCAATCACCATATTTTTTATATCAAAAAGTAGTATCGGTGAAACCCTCCAAATGGTTTCTACTCCAAATCTGTACGACGAACCGTTCAAAAGTTAACAGTGGGGGGGAGTACTAAAAAAAGCCGCACTGTATAAGAACAGAAACAGGGTGAAAACTTGAGCGGTATGATTGAAAAGAGTATTTTCTTGTACTTCAAGTAAGAACTTTCACTTCCTAGTATTTTGTAGAGTATAATATTTTACATGAAGTAAATTCTTTGATGAGAAGTGTTGACTTTGGTTGTAGTAACTACTAGGACGTTTTTAACCTCAAATTGGTTCGATTGTTGAGAGTTCTTAAAAATACCACTATTTCCGTTACATTTGATAAAGATGCTCCCATTATCCTAATATAATTTCCTAAGAACCCTCTAGCTATCCATTCAGCATTGTTTGCATTTAAGACAAAATTACAGTGCTTAAATAATTTGTCGAAATTATTTTCTATATTGTTCCTATCTATACGTTCTAAATTAATACATTTTCCTCCATATTTCATAGAAATCTTTTCAATCGAAGATATGAAGATACTCTAAGAGTGGCTTCTCAAAAACTACACCAAACACTCCCAAATGGAGCAAATACTAGACAACAGTTGTAATTTCTGCAGAATTAACTTCTATACAGCGTGATTCAAAAGTACTTTGACAAACTTCAGGAGGTGATTCCTCACAATATTCTAATATGAATTGCTCAAATAAATATAAGTCCGGAAACGCTTCGTTTCCAAGATACAGGGTGTTGAAGTTTTATTTTTATTTTGGTTCTTTTCAAATAACTCTTGAAATACTGAACTTAATTAAACGAAACTTGGTAATAAGAGGTTTTTGAGGTGTCGAATTCGAACCTGATGTTATTATTTCTCTTACTCGTAGGGGGCGCCATCTACACGTCTTTTTATTTTTTGAAGATTCATAACTTTTTTTAGCGTATTTCTAGCACATTTTTCAGTGAAAAAATCGATTCCTCGGTCATATCTACGTAAAAAAGCTACCCGTGTTAAACGTCGCTATAAGCAACCGTTTTCTAAATAATTGGACTTGAAAATTTCAAGTCAATTATTTGATAATCGATGCATGTTGAAGTTATTACCAATATTTTGCATTTTTCACAAGAATGCTTTGGAAAAGAATTTGACGTTTAAGTAAGTAGTTTTGGTAATTACATATTTTGTGACAGTTAAACGTTTTGTTGAAGTTTCCGTAAGTAGAAGTAGAAAACACTAATTTTGAAAAAAGGGATTATTTAAACAATAATGCTCATTTAGCCGATATGCATTTCGTTTATGGCCTTGCGGATGGCAATGCGCGCGAAGCAAGACGTATTTACCAGGAGCGATTTCCTAATCGAGTACTGCCTTCAGCTCCAACATTTGCTAGTCTCCACCGTCGTTTGACAGAAACAGGTAGCTTTAAGAGGGCAGCTGATATTATTGGAAGACCACGAGCAGTCCGAACCCCAGAATTGGAAGAAGCTGTTTTGAACGCTCTCGAGGAGAATCCAGAAACAATTACAAGAATAATTGCTGAAGCTGTCAATTCTACTCAGTCCACAGTTTGGAGGATTATCCACGATCAACAGTTTTATCCATATCATATTCAAAGGGTACAAGCTCTTTTGCCACGAGACTTTTCCCAACGCATTACTATGTGTCAGTGGTTTTTGAGAAAATTGGCTGGAAATCCTCAATTTTTAAGATATGTACTCTTCACGGACGAGTCAAACTTCTCCCGAAATGCTATCACAAACTTGTTTGGGCTCTTGAAATTCCGCATGCAGTTAGTGAAAGGCATTACCAGTATCAATTTTCTGTAAATGTATGGGCGGCAATAATTGATAATTACTTGATAGGTCCATTCTTTCTTCCGCTCCGACTGAATGGCGCAACTTACAGACACTCTTTAGAAAATGAATTGCCGGGACTACTTGAGAATGTACCATTAGAAATTCGTATCCGCATGTGGTTTATGCATGATGGGGCTCCGGCCCATTTGAGCGTTGTAGCCAGGGAAATCCTTAACACAGTCTATCCAAATCGATGGATCGGTAGGGGTGTAGAATAACCTAACCAGCCGTTGGCACCAAGGTCCCCAGATCTAAACCTGATAGATTTTTATTTTTGGAGACATTTGAAGTCACTAGTTTATAAAACTCCAGTAGCGAACGAGGAAGATCTTAGAAACCGAATAGTAGACGCATGTGAAACAATAAGGAACACACCAATAATTTTTGAGCGGGTACGAGATTCAATGACTAGACGACTGACTGCCTGTATCTTCGCTGAAGGTGGACACTTTCAACAATTTATTTTAATACAATTTAGTTTCGTTTATTTTAGTTTATTCTACATATTCAAAATTTCCTGAAATAAAATGTTGACATTTCTTGCAACTTTTATTACTATTAATTATTACTATTGAATTATTATTATTCAATTACTATTTCGCTTAAGGATGTCATAAAGGAAAGTACCCAACAGTAATGACCTCTTCAAGCGAGTAAAAAGTAATAGAATAGGTGGCGCCCCCTACAGAAAAACCAAAACTGCTTACTTAAACGTCAAATTAATGCAAATGTAAAATAAAGGTAATAATTATTACATGCATAGATTATCAAATAATCCACTTGAAATTTTCAATTTTTGATTTAAAATAAAGTTTTCCGAAATTCGAATCTTTACTTCACTCTGATAACTGTCCATAGAACCGACATCAAAGTGTTTAGTCCATAACGCTTAGCTAAGGACCACAGACCAAATAAAAAAATGTCTCCATTAACAATTGGAATGGTAAACCTGAGGTAACTTGGACTCCGCACAGGTGATAGATGATTATTGAATACTGCAAAATCAGTATTCTTTTTGATCATTTGAAAAATAGAGGTTACAAACTAAAAATATTATGGATATCCATTGGAAAAATATCTGGAGATTCAGGCATTTTTTATGCGTTGAAGATATGTATCAGAACTTCCTTCTGAACTATTTACCATATAATTTTTCGATATATTATCAGTTAAATATACAAAACAAGATTTTTAATCAATATCCATAGACTATATTCAATGGATATCCATTGGATATATTTCATGGACAGGATATTCAGTGGATATTAGGCTTTCCATTGGATATCTAATGGATATTGTGTGCTGTCTGGGTAGATAATAACATGTGGTTCAACTGTGCGCAAGATGGTTTCTGTCCGATGTGTAGGTTTATGCACAATCGCGTTATGAACAATTTAAGGGCCAATCTTTCTAAATGCGCCGATTTAACATCTTATTCCAATTCTGTAAACGGCATTTGGTAATAGAAATCAATATCTACAATTTGTATATTTTGGATTTTTACCTGGTAAATGTGTTGAAAATGTCACTGGAAGTTACTCTAATGCTTCAAAGTGCACCCGAACTCAACAATGTTTGTCCTGCTTCAGATTTAAAAAAATTATAAATTTTTGAAAAATGGTCTCTTTTTCGAGATTTTCCCGTATGTTCTCAGTGGAAAATGCATCGATTCGGTCGTATGATAATCCATTTTGTAGGTATTATAAATCTCTACTTTCCAAAAAAGCAAAAAAGTTGTAATTTTTTTCACTATTGCTTGTTTAAAAATTCCAGAAAGCGATTTTGCTGTGGCGAAAACTGGGGTTTTCATTACCGAACTATCTTATAAAAATTAGTATAGGCCATTTGCGCCTTTTATTTTGTGGGGGAAAAACCTCTACAGCTTGGTCTAATATGTCTAGGTCTCGTGATTTATTTATTCTTCTGCGAGAGTTTAGTAGCTTGTATTGTATAGCTCTCCTCGTGTATTGTGGGAATGGACGTCTCTATGAGAAGGTAATTCATTTATATTGCATATACTGTACATCAGATTTCTAAGACAATCATAGAGGATAGTGAAATTATTCCCAATTTCTGAAAGATGGGTCGACAGTGTTCATAAAAATTTGCCTTCAGTATGTTGCGGACTGTAGCTTTTTATAAAACAAAAATTATCTGTAAATGTGTGTGGGAGGCATTGCACCATCCCAGAATTCCACAGGTTAAAACGAAATGAAATAAACCATAGTAAGTGGTAAGAGCAGCTTCTTTGAATGATGGTTTTTCGGGTTTTTAGGCCGACGTTTATTTTGAGAAAATCTCGTCGTTTCGCCAACACGAATTGTTGGAATTTTCAAGAGAAATGTTTACAGCTTCGATCACTGAACACTACTTGTTTGGTATGCGTTGTCTCAGCCAGTATTTATGGGTCGACGTACTCGTACCTGCGTCCCGTGCCATCGTCCCTGCGTTGGGTACCCCCTCGGATTCATTAATTACACTGTATGGTGTTATTGGGATGGGATGTCAAAAAACATCCCAACAATTTCAACAGAACTGAAGAAGGGTAATAATTGAACAAAGCATGGCTACCTGTTCTCAAGAAAACGGTAATAACACCATACCGGGTAATTAATGAATCCGAGGGGGTACCCGACGCAGGGACGATGGTACGGGACGCAGGTACGAGTACGTCGACCCATAAATACTGGCTGAGACAACGCATACCAAACAAGTAGTGTTCAGTGATCGAAGCTGTAAACATTTCTCTTGAAAATGCAAACCACTCGTGTTGGCGAAACGTCGAGATTTTCTCCAAATAAACGTCGGCCTAAAAACCCGAAAAACAATCATTCATTCAACGATGGCCGCGAAAGCCTTTCACAAGCAGCTTTTTTGTCATGCGCATACAACACATATTACACGTTCAAAATATGTCTTGTATATCCTACGAAATGTTTTGTGAGGTGGTCCATTCTACACCACAACGCACTATTGAAATTTTGCGATATTCGACACATGGTCACAATGGACCTTTACATTTATGAAAAATAAATTGCTAAACTCTTTCATATCGATTGATTCTAGTCTGAAACGTCCATTTAACAAACTATATTATTTTCATTTTGAAAGAATATCTCATTTGAAAGTGTGCCGCTGACGTCACGTTCATCGGAAACAACCCCCACCATAATCCATGTTCCGAAATATTCAATACTGTTCTCCTCAAAAATATAGATTCTAGCTTGGTATAAGCCATTGTGAAATAATTGAAACTTCGTCACTTGATCAATTCTTAGAAAAAAATCACATATTACCTACTTTTAATTGTATTTGTAACTTTCAAATTTCCTGAACGGACCATCTTTTCGATGAAGAACGAGCACTGACAACACCGCAAATCATTATGTTTGTTTGCTTTACATTCGACATTTAACTGATACATCTCATTAATACTGTAGCGAGGTGTTATTATGACCGATCTGGTGTGAATTTATTTGTGTATTAAATGAATAGTGTTATGCCGTGGTGGCTGCGTTGGTAGAATGTTCGGTCTCGTGCATGGCATCACACGTTAAAAGGTAATGGCTGCGTCTTCCCTAGCTCACACAAGTCTCTCGAAGACTTCCGAGGGTTGCGCGTAGGGGTGCAATCGGTTGACGGAAATAACAATTTAATTTTTTTTATGCAACAATGAGTCAAGCCACATTTTTTAATAATTGAGCTATCACAGTCACTGGAATCGCCAAAGTGTTATTCTACAATAAGCAAAAATGATTCAACCCGCAACTGTACTGACATGACGGTAGTATTAAGCCACATTCCATCATTCCATGATCTGCTAAACTATTTTGATATTTTTTACAAAACTAGCTGACTGTGGCTTGACCCATTATTGCATTACATCATCCAAATATGGAAAGGCTTCGTGAAGGGAAGTTCGGATAATTTACCGAGGATAGATTATGAGATGATTGACTTTTTCTATTTAACAAATATGAATTCATTTTTTGCAATAACTAAAATTTAAAATCGTTCCTTGAACGCTGCTTGAATACAGTAACATTCAGTTGGAAATGTTCTTCACAAAAACATAAATATTTTCCCGCTTTTTACATAAGGTTTATTCATTGCTACGAACCACATTTCAGAATGCGCTTCACAGGTATATAGGAGCATAAAAAATTGTTATTAGATACTGGTGTATTCACAGGTACGAAGCACCTTTTCGACATGTTCACAGTTATTGCAGGAATATATATATATACAGGAATTAGGAATAAAAATTAGAGCACAAACAACAAAAACATTTCAAAACTTTGAAAACCGCATTAACCTCAAAAAAGAAATCTAGTAGGGCCTGTTCGTTTGCAGCATACATATTTGATGGAACTGTTCTACTTGTATTAAATATTAAAGTAGGCAAACGAGTTACACAGAGACAAACGATTTTTATTAATGCTTCGTGAAACAGACGAACGAACCCATCAAATGACAACTGTCATATGACACATTATATTCAAATGAGAATTTAAGATTCCACTTTGCACAATTTTTACAACGTTGCCAAGTCTAGTTTTGATGAACGTGACGTCACGAAACCACTTTTATTCTGATTATAGAGAAATTAGCGGTAAGAAAAAATAAATAAAAATTCCCGAGTGATATTAGCGTATACACTTTCTAATTACAGTGTTTTCTCATATGTCGTGGAAAGGTCCATTGGAGCTCTAGCAGATATATTCAACATGGGAAATTTAAACACAGCAAGAGTGCGTGTTTTTCTTAGTGGGACATTATGCCGGCCCTCAATATTCCATAAAGAAGAATCATCATATGAAAAATCATCAGATGATTAACCATTGTCACATCAAATTTGATGTTTCATTAAATATCAGTTGCGTATTTCACAATCTTATTTACCAATGACGGAAAAGTTGTAGCAACAACGCAATTTTTCTCGTTTCATGTCTCATTTATGATAATCTTTTTATCATTTATCATTTTATCCATTTATAGATTATAGGTTGAATTGTGTTTTGTTTTGAAAGCCCTGTCATTTGTATTGATTTGTTCAATTATTTTATTCAAAAATTCAAATGTCTAAGAAGTCTCTTGACAATCAAGGTCGAGCAGAAACTGGCACTATCAGACATTTGTCAAAGTCACCCAGATGACAGAGAGGCTCGGACTCGGTCGGTAAGGTCATGGAATGTGACTTTATGAATGCATGATATTTATTTGGCACACATTCAGGAGATTCAGTGTTGTCAACTGTACTAAGACAACAATTAGCGGAAAACATTCCATCTTTGTTTGTTATTCGAAGCTAACACAAAGTCAAGTATTCGAAAGTGATGTACGTCAATTGTACAAATAGAGATGGTCGAAGCATTGTTTGAATAGAAGTGAGATAGTTAGTCAAAGCTTGTGGAATTGGCATTGGACCCAAATGCGAGTGTCATCTAGCGTGATTAGTTAGAAACATGAATATTAAACGTCATTTCAATGCAGGATTCTTCAAAAAACCCTGATTTTAATACTTCATCATTGTTTCAATCAAGTTACTACATGCCTTGGAGGCCAGATCACTGAAGTTACGACATGACTTGGATGCGAGATTACTGTCGCCATCTACTTGTCGCATCCATTAGAATCCAATATTAATCCCATAAGGTTGGCTAACTATCTTACTTCTGAGTAAGGTTATTATCGACTTTCATTTCCTGAAAAAGAACACAGAAACTTTCAATTCTCTGCAATTTTTTTCACGACGTTTCTTCTTCTTCTTCTACTTCTTTCTTCTGTTTAAACAATGGTTGAAGTGAATTCCAAGGACAGAATAACGATTAGAAGATTAAGCTGGTTTATACAATAACCGATAGAAAATGTTACGGTTCTGTGTTCTAACCACAGAGCAATCATGTTTACCAAATAACGCTGTCATGCGGCGGAATGCGGGTTGCATACATTGTTGGAACTTCAACATTGTATGTTATTATTCACTTTCAGCTTAAGGTTAGTTCATGTCTGCTGGAGTTAGTAGGGCCAAGGTAAGTAATAAAATTTGAAAAGAGCTCTACGTGACAATGATCAAGTTATCATTTTGATACAGTGGCGTACAGAGTGGAAAGTTTATCTCAATGACATAGAATTCCTGATGTTATTGTATCAAAACAAGAAGGGTTTTCCCGTAACAATTTCTAAAACTTTCGCTATAACTGAGAAAATTCGCGTTTCTTTTCTTTTTTTAAACTATGGTTGTCACGAAGAGGAAAATCCTGTAATGTTCAAAGATAATCGTGAGAGCCGAGGGAAAGTGGATATGAATCGGGTATTCTTCTTGAATTTCTGAAGGCTGTGTGCCTGATGCGGGAACACCTCCCGAGGCAGTGAGTTCCAAAGATTGCTGCTTGTTGGAAGAACGAACCCTGGAAAAGAGATGTTTGGCATGACTCCAAAGTGATGACGTAGAGATGTGATGACTGACCTCGACAGGCCAGTCTCGATGGGAACGCTAACGGTGGAACGATTGATGATATTCCAGAAGAGCATCGTCCGTGGAAATATCTGTGAGACAGAGACAGACCTTTCGGCGATGTTCTAGAGAAGTGCGAGTGAGCTGGTGAGCTCAGCATCACCGACGACGTGCTTAGGGGCTGCTTTTTATATACCTATTGGAACAGTATTCCATGACAGGCCGGATCTGTGCCTTATAAATCATTTTCAACTGACGGGAAGTGAAATAGCTCTTGGCATGAAATAGAAAACTAAGTTTTTGAGAAGCACTTTTGACAATGTACCTCACGTGGAACAAGTTGCAAAAGACAAGCGAAATCTGATGGACCAGGGTTTGATTTTGGCTGTAAAGCCATTTCAAACAGAGCGAGAGAAAGACTAAGAAACAGATATGGAGCAATAGCTGGCAATGTAGAAATAGAAGGATGAAGCTATAGAGAGAAAGAGAGAGGCGATGGGGAGAGCGAGAGAGATACAGACAGTGCGATAGAGGGATCAAAAACTGACTCTTGCAGTTTCTTTCAGTTACTGTTGAATTCCCGCCACTTTCTGGGAAACAATTTCACCCAGCCGCGATCAGTTCAACTTGGGAACATCCTGTATTCGCTCACTAGCGAAATCCACTTAGCCGTTACCTCCCATAGTGCGGACAAAAGACAAACACAGAACCTAGTGATGCACATCTAACGTTCGTCCGTAACAGTCGCGCGCTCGATTGTCAATTGTATCCCCCGAAAAATCACCCTCCGTGCAACCCCAAAAGACCCAACGACAATTGACGGTGGCCGGAAAACGCGCAAAGTACGCAACCAGCTCGATGTGGATGTTGCACATCTCTCGAATGTCAGTTATTTGTGCAAGTCATGCGATGCTCTCGCAGCGGGGGTATGAGACATTTTAATTCAACTCTGAATTTAATTATGTAATTTAGTCGCAATCGTACGACGAGCTGTTCTCAACGAAATCAGAACGCTTGCTAGGAGGGTTTGGGAAATTTAGAATCACGCTCTTTACTCTCGCCAGCACTCACTGAATTGGGACACTGAAAAAATGTTCGTTCAACACTGAAAAATTTATGGTACATTACATTAATGAATAACGTTTAATTCCTCTCCGTTCATTGGCATAATAAATTTTTCATCGAGCCAATAAATTAAGATTCACTGAAAACTATTGATACAATGAATACAAGTTTGTTGATATCAATGATGATCGTTGCTCAGACCTATGGAATGGTTTCGTTGCGACAATGGAAAAGTTCATTGAGGTAAAGAAAGTAACACACTGAAACAATGTGAAATTTTTCATTAAATCAACGAACAGAATTAATTGTCCCGAAGCACTACACTGACCACTGTTTATTACTTTATTGTTCACTGACACTTGTTCATATTCGTTGGCTCAATGTACAGATTCTTTGAAGCAATGAACAATGTTTAAATACATATATTTCTATTGAGTCTTAGATTATATTGAATGTAAATCAGCTTACATGAATTCATAATATGAATGTACTGATCATCGAATGAAGAATCAATTAATTCCATTAATGAACGTGTTCGATGGGGCGGTGAATGTCTACGTGAAGGGCAAGTCAATAAAAATGTGGAATGGAAGTGTACTCGGCGTCTAGTCACTTTCGGGATGTTTATAAATTTAGTTGAGTTTGAATTGCAAACGGTTGTTGTGAAAAGGGCGACGAAAAGGTAGGTTAGTATTTGTCTATAGGTATTCACATTTACTCTTAGATTGCTGTTCTTTATGTTTCGAATGAAGACAAAATATGATTCTCATTCTTCATTTCAAAAGGATTCATGACTTAAGTACCAACTCAACATTCAGATTGTTACGATAATAGTTTTCAAATACTTAGAAATTTGAGTAGTCTCAACAATATGGCGCCACTCAATCGGTTAGCAGTTAAATAATTATCATTCAAATGTTGCATTCAGTCAATATATTCGCCATATGTAACTCTATATCTTTTGTCACATCAACTTCTGCTGGTTCATCGTTCAGTCCACGTTACAGTAGATTAACAAGCCCCGATGAAGTTAATGAAATATAACGTAAGCCAATATTAGGAATGAAACTGCAAAGAAGTAATACTGCTTGAATTTTATAAAAAAAATTGTAATCATTAGCACGATACTTTGAAGATGAGGGTGTTCAAATGTCTTTGTCAAAGAGCTATCGACGTGAGAGACTTTGGCAAAATCTCCTACCGAAAAATCGTAAGAAACAGTATTTCAGAATAGTAAATTCATTTATGTTTCTTATAGGAGTATTATCGTACAAGTGAATGAGTGAATTGTATAAGTGCTCTTATTTGAAGAGCATATTAAGGTGAATGCTCAGAATGGACCACAAACAAAAAATAGCATTTGCGAAATAAAATCAGGTAAGATCTTGAATTACTATGATATATACATATTAGGTACTATAACATGTTTTTTCAGATCCAGGCCCCAATGCTAAAGGCAGTAAGAAAGACTTCAGAATATGGTAAATATATGATAATTAATTTGATTTCAGAAGAATCTGATATGCGCTAGAAATCTTGTAGCTAGTCTAAACCTCAACAAATCCTTAGAAAAAAGAAAGCAGACTTATTCAAGAACTGACCTCCATAATACCAACGACCCTCTGGAGTACTTTTGGTAAGCTATACGTATACCTATACCAAACTAGGGCTCTCCGTTTACGTATTTACCTTTTTTTTAATATTGATATGGATTTTAAAATTTCATATGGCAATGCGAATGGACTGATGGATAATTGGGAAGCTTATAGGTTCAACAAACTGGGTGCCAATTCTGAATTCCGCTGAACCCTTCAATACATTTCACAAAACTCTTCTGCTTGCCTTTCAAAATTGTTTTCCTTTTCAGAAAATAAAGGATAAGAAGAAAAAAAACATGGATATCCTTAGGTATAAAAAAATCAGCTGCAAACCTTAGGTCATTGAACATAATAAGAAAACACACCACTAATGAGTGGTTTTTACTCTATTTCTATAAGTACAGACGCACCTACAAAGTCGTAATAAAAGCTGCCAAGGAAAATTATTACAAAAACAGAATAATTAATGCAAAAAACAAAATGCGCGAAAACTGGTCTATAATAAACAACCTAAGGGGCAAAAGTACTCATCTCCCCTCCCATATGAACATTGAACCTAACAAACTTAATGAATTTTATTGTACAGTAGCTAAAAAACTTACCCTAGACATAGTACCAACGACTGATCCCTTGCACTATCTCAAACATATATCCATATCAGATAGCTTTTACTTATATAACACAGACATGGACGAACTTAAATCGATCTTTAACCAAATGAAAAATAAAACATCTTGTGGGTTGGATGAAATATTGGTGAAAATATTACAACATTTGCCTGATGAGGCGTTGCATGTATTAGTAGAAGCAATTAACATTTCATTTATGACAGGTAAATTCCCCACTTGCTTAAAAACTGCTATTATAATTCCACTGCATAAAGGTGGTCAACTCGACGAACCCTCGAATTTTAGACCAATCGCACTACTGTCAACCCTATCGAAAATAATTGAGAAGCTAGTTAAGAAAAGACTATTATCATTCTTAAATAGACATAATATACTTTCGTCCACTCAAATTGGGTTCCAATCTAATAAAAGCACCAATGATGCTATATTCAACCTGTTGAAGGCAGTTTACACAGAATTGAATGGAGGTGAAGCTGTGGGAGCGGTGTTTTGTGATTTTTCCAAAGCATTCGATTGTGTTAATCACAGAATACTGCTCCAAAAGCTGGATTGCTATGGAATCAGAGGTGTAGCTTATAACTGGCTGGAATCTTATCTCTCTAACCGAATCCAGATGGTAAAATGTAAAAATGAATTGTCGAACCCCTCAAACATCGATTGTGGTGTTCCTCAGGGCTCGGTCTTGGGACCAATTCTTTTTCTTATTTATTTAAATGATCTTAGTAAAGTCAACATTTCCGGAAACTTCACCATGTTTGCAGACGACACCACAATAACGTGGCACGGAAAAAATGTAGAACGCTTGAAAGAAAATATCGCTTCTGATTTGGAAAAAGTTAAACGATGGTGTGACTCCAACTTGCTGTGCTTCAACATTGAGAAAACAAGCATACTAACCTTCAAATTCAACTTTGACAACCTAGCTTTAGGCAACCATAGGGTAACTAACCAACCCCACACCAAATTTCTAGGTTTATACCTAGATGACAAATTGAAATTTGAAGCGCACATAAAAAAACTTAGTAAAACTTTAGCATCAGGCTGTTATGCTGTTCGAGTCATTACCAATGAACTTGGCCTCAATTCAGGCAGAATAGCGTATATTTCACTGATTGAATCGCACATAAGATATGGCATCTCCTTCTGGGGTTACTGCTCTAACCAGTTGTTGAACTCAATATTTGTACTACAAAAGAGAGCATTGAGGTACTTTAGTAAATGTCGTTCAAGGGTTCATTGTAAGCCTCTTTTTATTGAATATCGAGTTTTGACGGTAACTTGTATATTTATTCTCGAAACAGTGTGCTTAATACATAAAACGAAATCAAAAGAGCCGAATAATAGACCCTATCATACTACCCGTCAACACAATAATATTAGTATGCCCATACCAACATCATCCTTGACAAAAAATTGCCTTATATTCGAGAGTAGGAAGATTTATAACCACCTACCTGGCCACCACAAGAACACGGTCTATGCAGCACTATTTCGGAATTCAATTAAGAACATTCTTCTGAAAAAGGCATATTACAACCTGCAGGAGTTCTTTAGTGACAACCTAAGTTAGATCATTATATATGACTAACACTGTAAACCCGTTTATTTTATTATATTTTAATTCTTCTGACTACTAAATGTATAAATTTTAATTGTTGAGTACTGTTAAAATTTTTAATGTGTTAGTAATGTTATTATGACAATCAACTAATAACATCTTACCATGTTTTAGAAGTGTTATCAGTTGTGTTTGTATTATGTGCGTATATGTATATATTTTTATGTATGTGTAAATAATTTTATTATTTTATTATTTATTATCAATAATTGATTCATTGATTATGTCTTTTCACAAAGCTTTGTCAACAAGAAACATTCTTAGACAATAAAGTATTTTTTGATTGATTGATTGATGAAAAAACTTTTCTCAAAGTGTGAAAAACAAAGGAGTGAAAACATTGCTGCATAGTCTGAGCAAGACATACATGAGCGAAAGTAAGTTTTTATTATATAGGTACCGATATCGTAAATCACTAAAGTTTCAAATTTTTTTACCAGTTTTAGGTTCAATCATCAGCAATTCAGATAGTATCTTAACCGGTTGATCAAGCGGTCTATGTGCCGGTCGATTGAATTTCATCTAGCATTGGATGATTGAATGATTTCTTTGAGTAATCGAAAGATTGGATTTGGTTCATACTGTTTTTGTGTTTGCATTTTGTATTTTGCGTATCTTTTTGTTTAATTTTTTTTTTTTGTAAGGTTCGTACTCCTTATTAATATAATTCAGTTGGTAGTTTTTGAGTAATAATATTTTAACCTTATTTAATAATATGAAATTTTGAACAATTTATATATATTACACAACATTATTTTTCTTCTCCATGTAAGTAATCATATATTGGCCTTGTTTGTCTGCAGTACATAGTCTTTCTGTTATTGTAGAATTTTCTTGAATAGCTGATGATGGCCCTATATTGGACGGCTATCTGATTGATAGCGGTCATTCACCTTTTCACCATCCTATTGAACTAGATGGGAAATTAAATTGTGGAGACGACATTGCGTTTATCTGATTTGTATATCCTTACCACTCCACTTTGAGATATAATGGACTTCTACCACAGGTTAATAATAATAGGATTTGTATTCAATGTACTTTTTTCTACTTTGTTGTACTCTCTAGTTTTGATATAAATTAATGTTCTCATGAATTTTATTTAATATTTAATACATGTGTGAATGCGCTGGATTTGTTGTTTTCGGAAATAAATAATGGTATTGATAATAATTGGCTTATTATTTACTCTCCCATCTAATGTATAGTTATCAACTAAAGTATTAAATGCATTGAACAATTTTTTATTAGAGCAAACATGTACCTATCAGAGAAAAACTGGAAGATGCATCAACTATTCTCCAGGAAAATCAACATATTGCAAATGTCAAATACATCTCAAAAGGTTCAGGACACATTGCAAGTTCCGGAATAAATATCATTAAAATCCTGAATAAATTTATCAGAAATTCAAATCAGAAAGTCATCACAATATAATATCAAAAAAATTCAAACAACTTTACTAAATAACGCAATTCATCCTCAAAACTGAGAACACTTTATACTCCTGAAAATAAATCATAGAGGCTAATATTTTATCTGGTGCAATTCAGAACATTTTCTCAATGTATTTCACAATTAAGGTGGTGCACCTTCCATTAGGAATGCGATGTTTTGTTTAAATGTAACTGTAATTTTCCTACATTTTGAAGTTCACTGTTTCATCAATGTTGATAGCCTTCATTGCATTAATTAACAAGCATTGGTTGAATGAATACCGCTTTATCAAATAATAAACACAATTCATTAATTCAATGTACTGCAATGAATGAATCAACGAATGTAATTCATTGCTTTCGAGAAAACTCCATTATAGTAACAACCAACATTCATTAGTTCAAAGATCACGATTCATTGAATTGATGTAATATATCCGTCGTCGCAATGAACGAGTTCATTATATAAATAATACAGCATTCATTCCAAGAAAGAAAAATAAAACTGAATATTATGAAAACGAATCATCAATAGAATGAATACTTTTCATTCGTTTGATGAATGGGATTCGTTAAAGTAACGAACCCGTTTAATGTACTTGATCATGCAATTGATGAAATTTTTCGTTAATTGTTGTTTTGTTGTTTTAAAATTGTTTTTTCCGTTAACCAGCTGTCGTCCCCTTACGAACGGCAGCCCTCAAAAGTCGAAACTTGTGCGAGCCAAGGATTAACGAGGTCTTACTTTTTAACGTGCGATTCCAATATTATGATCATCCTTATTCATAGTATCAATAACCAGTGCAACATTGACATAACGATTTCGTTAGTTGGACCAATATTGATGAAACTGTTCATTGAATCACTGTACTTTTTCATTGTATATAAGTACCAATTTTTTTCTGTGAACTATTGATAAGTTAGATCGTCGTCGAGATATTAATGAAATCGTATTCATTTAGTACATTTTTTTCATTCAGTCATGATGAGTCAACCCAATGCTCCTAACAGGAAAGCAGTCGAATTTCAAACTACTCCTAATAAAAATAGAATTTACACAAACAAAAATGTCTGATTTGAGATAGAAAAATGTGAGTATATAATATTTCTTAGTTCGCATACAGAAATGGAGAACTCTTGGGGCAACACGACATAAAAACAGTCTTCAAACCCACCAAGAAAATACAAAAAAGCCTTAGATCGGCAAAAGAGAAAAGAGACCCACTATCTGCAGCGGGGGTATATCGCATACCAAGCACTTGCGGAAAAGTATACAGCGGAACCACAAAAAGATCCATGGGAACAAGGCTGAAGGAACATCAGAGGAAATACAGATTAGGCCAAACGGACAAGTCGGCAGTGGCAGAACTTGCGCTCAGTGAAGGAAACCGCAAGATTATGTTTGAGGACGTAAAACTTCTAGCCCCCAACCAGGAATACCATAGCCGACTTATACGAGAGGCAATGGAGATCCACAAACACACAGAAAATTTCAACAGAAAATAAGAAGCTGTGAACCTCAACCGAATATGGAATCCCATTCTTAGAAATTCCAAAATAACAAAAGAAAACTACGACATCAAGACAGCAGGCAAAAAGGTGTCAATTAATGTTATCGAAAATATGCCTAACCCAGTTACGGTAATAAGCAATTCTGTAATATTATTTTTTATTATTTATTTATTTATTGAACTTAAATACATTAATATATGAAAATTTGAAATTAATGGTCAAGAAAATCAATATAAGGTTATGATACCTGTGTGTAATCATATATATATATATATATTATTATATAATATTTATAAATAAATATAAAAAATGTAAAAAATAACAATAACAAAATATCTATCCAAAAAGGA
The DNA here is from genome assembly GCA_944452925.2 of Chrysolina oricalcia. Lineage (NCBI taxonomy): Eukaryota > Metazoa > Arthropoda > Insecta > Coleoptera > Chrysomelidae > Chrysolina > Chrysolina oricalcia. The sequence goes on along the minus strand of OX101812.2, from coordinate 53,555,297 downwards.
TGAAATAACAAATATTAACAAATGAGTAAAATATCACAATTCATTTAAAAGCTACATGTTTTTCTAGTTCTTCAATATTCTCAAGAATCCAATCTTTTATACGTTTGGCGAAAGTTTTTTTACACAGTTTCTTTATGTTCACTGGAACCAAATTCAATACTCTGCATCCTATATTTATGGCATGTTGTTGTAATATAGTGTGTGAAAATGTTTGTGACTGGAGATTTTTGTTAGATATTGATCTAGTATTATGGTAATGGGTTGATGTTGTTAATATTGAACTATGATTCTTGAGGAAAGTACAGGAATTTTTATAAAACCTCTTATAGTTAGAATTTTGTACTGGTGAAACAACAATTTCGACGGGAAATCAAATGGTTTATTGAACATAATTTTTAGAACATATTTTTGAAGACTAGTTACCGATTTCAGAGTATTTGTGTAAGTCCCTCCCCATGCAATCACTCCGTATGACATAATGGATTCAAACAAAGAATAATAAAACATAATCAAAAGTTTTCGACTAACTATATTTTTGAGTAATCGAAATTTACATAGTGTCTGTCTCAATTTTTTGGTTAGTATTGATATGTGAGTATTCCATTTCAGATTTTTGTTTATATATATTCCAAGATATTTTGTGTATTCAATTTTTTCTATTCCTTCTTGACACTTACATTTAAATTTATCACAATGTTCAAGTTTCTCTAGTATGCATTTGGATTTATGAATTAAAATTTCATTTATATTTTTAGGCTGATTTATAACAAAGGATATCAACGACATTAAGCCACCAGGTAGAAAGGGGTGAATTAGGGTTAGTGATAATGTACCAAATCCAGATACGGTAATTAAAGCACAAGACAAGTCAGAATAGATACAATCTCTGCAGACGGAATCTCCAGTCATCTGAGATTATTCATGATGTATAAGCGTCTGAAGAAGCTAGCCACTCGCGCTAGCGAAAAGTTAGGAAGAAATTCCAAAAAACGACGGTATTCAAACCCGCGTGAAAATTGTGAAACTGATTTCTTAGGCTATTCCTAGATAGCAGGCTTAATTTCGGCCAACACTGTTATACCGTCGGATAGTGACAGATTTAGGTGCCCCATTTTCGCATACAAGCCTCGAATAAGGTTGAAAAGTACATCGATGTTGAGTAAAATGGAGGGAAATTCACGAGTGGCTCCTGGGGAGAACATATGAAAAAATCAACTTCCATTAAATTTTCCGACGACAAATTCTACTTATCCATTCGCGCCACTCAAGCCATTATGTTTTTCGGTCTAGTGACGATGTAGGTTTTCATAGTTTTGATGGGCTTGTGTGGGAAAATCTGTTAAAATCTCGATTTTTTTCTTATTGTAATGGTTGTGAGAAATTTAAAAAATAAATGCAGCTCTGGCATTGATAATATTTCGAACAAAATTCTGAAGTCGGTGATTTCTTCGCTCGCTCAGCATCTGGCATATCTTATAAATCTCTCAGTATGCTCTGGAAAATTTCCTTCTGTATTGAAAACTGCAATTGTCATTCCTATTTTCAAAAAAAATTACCCTGCGGAAATAGCTAACTACAGACCGATATCCATCTTAAGTATATTTTCGAAAGTTATCGAAATGTTAATATATGAGAGGATGTATAATTATCTATCCAAATTTAATATTTTTACTGAATATCAACACGGCTTTCGGAAAGGAAAATCTATTCAAACAGCTGCTTGTAGTTTGATTGAATTTATTTATACTGCCTTGGACAGTGGTAAAAAAGTGGCGGGACTCTTTTTTGACCTGTCACGAGCCTTTGATTCCATAAATCTTAATTTTGTTAACAGTAAATTATATAACATTGGGTTCAGGGGAACTTTTCTAGATTGGATTGACGATTATCTGAGGGGCAGAGAGATGCTGGTGAGGGTGGAACACTGTTTTTCAGAGAAGAAAAAGTCTAGCATTGGTGTTCCACAGGGTTCAGTGCTGGGGCCGCTGATATTTTTATTATTTATTAACGACATGCCTCAGCATATCAATGCCAAACTTTTGGCTATTTCACTTCCTTAGCGGTCACAGCATGTACATACGAGGAATTGATTAAATCAACCAAACAAATAATGATATGTTTCAACAGTTGGTGTGCGCAAAATGGTCTAATGGCGAATATCCCTAAAACTGACTGCATATATTTCACTCCCCACACAAATACAAAAGTACTACAGTTTCACTTGAATGGAGCAACTGTAAAATCAACGGAATGTACCAAATTTCTAGGTATATATGTCGATCAGTCCCTTCGATGGACAGACCATATTGATATACTGAGTAAGAAACTGAACAAAGCTAGATTCGCAATAATGCGTTTGAGATCCTCTCCGCCAATGGAGTCATTGCTGACAGTTTATTATTCACTTGTTTATAGTCATATGTCGTATAATGTTATCCTCTGGGGAAACTCTGTCAATAATGATAGAATTTTCGTAACGCAAAAAAGAATAATTCGCACCATGTTCAACTTGCCTCCTAATGAATCTTGTAAGCATCATTTTGTCGCCTACGGAATATTAACATTTCCATGTCTATTTGTATTGAAGTGCTTGCTGTATGTTAAAGACAACATTAGAAAACTCAAAACAAACTCTCACTACCATGACTATCCCACTAGAAACAGAAACCTTTTAAGCATTCCATCACATAGGACTGCTAAATTTGAAGGGTGCCCTACTTATCAAGAAATGATGTTTTACAATCATTTGCCTGAAAGCATTCAGCAGCTTGACGTGAATTCATTCAAGAATAAAGTTAAGTCTTTACTAACGTCCAAATGCTACTACAGCATAGGAGATTTTATGACAGATAGGGAATTAGGTTAAAGCTAGCATACCACATTTTAGTAAATTGTGTTTTTTATTTTATTTTATTATTTGTTGTTACTGTCGTACCTATTTATTGACCTGTCCTATACATCCATTGTCTGAAAGGATTAATAAAGATTATTATTATTATTATTATTATTATTATTATTATTATTATTATTATTATTATTATTATTATTATTATTATTATTATTATTATTATTATTATTATTATTATTATTATTATTATTATTATTATTATTATTATTATTATTATTATTTTAACCCTTTTGCCACCTGCAACACTCGAGCCTTTGGTATTTCGAAGCCAGGTTCTATTAATCAATGATTAGGTGAACACGGCTCGAGTTTAAATATGAAAAATCGAATTTACCATATTTTCTCCCCAGGAGCCACTCGTAAATTTCCCTCCATTTTACTTAACATCGAAGTACTTTTCAACCCTATTCGAGGCTTGTATGTGAAAATGGGTCACCTAAATCTGTTAAGGCGGATTTATGCACACCGCTTTTTCTTTAATTTGTACCTTCACTTTCATTTAGCACTTTCACTAAGATGTTGAAACAATGCATTTTCATTGAACCATTTATGCTTCCAAATTAACTTTTATCTTTCTTTACCTATTATTTAAGACACAGCTAACTTTTATCTCTTAAGGAATAAGAAAATGCAAATATATCTTAGGACATAAGTGACATAACCTTCGCAAATTATAAAGACCTGTCAAAATTTAATAAAAACCGCAAAGTACTTGTTAAAGTCTATAAATAATAACATTGAGACCTTTGAAACTATAAATATGTTCGACGACGGCATGCTAATTGATTTAGTGCATCAATATACATTTTTGTATGATAAATCTCAGATTAGGGTCTCAAAAAATTGTCAACAAAAAAAGGAGGCATTTTGTGTGATTTTTCGCTGAGAAAATCAACTTTGAAAATGGTAGATTTTCAAGATTCAGAAGGTCATAACTCGAAAAGTATAAGAGACCCCACAAAATTTTATCAGATTCGATTTCGGGACATGAAACTACGTGAGTAACACTACTTTTCTTTTTGTTTCGAGAAAAAGCGAGTGCATAAAGGAATCAAAATTCTTGAAGTAAATTTAAGTTTAATGACAGTTGATGAAAGTTACAGATTAATGAAAAAGCGGTGTGCATAAATCCGCCCGTACTATCTGACGGTCTATGTGACGATGTCAATAAATAAAATACTCAACAAGCAGTGTTAGTTGCTGAAACACCTAAAAATAATTCCCTACAACTCTGACCTGCTTTTATATAACTATGGGCAGATACAATCTAGACTTAGCTTGTCTTATTGTTTGGGGTAATTCTTCACCTGCACATAATGATTTTATTACGCTAAAAAGAGAATTATTTGGACAATTATAAACGCGTCACAAACAGTATTGTGCAGAACATTTTTTGAAAAATATAATAATTTACCTTTCCCGGATCCATGCATTCTGGAAGTTTAACTGTACATCCACAAAAATAAAGCAGAATCAATCCTTTCATGATAATTATCCTGTACTAAAACACGATTTTCTTATTTACGGAAATTGAGTTTGCAATTTTTTTTATCACTTCTGCTTTCGTGAATTCTCTTGATTGTTTTATTGCGCTAACGCTTTTTTATTGTTATTTATGAATGTGTTTGTTGTATAGGTACTTACTGTACTGACTGTATTGTCTATCCGTCTGTCCGTCTGACCGCCTGTCCGTCTGTCGGTCCATCCGTCCGCCTGTCCGTCGGTCCGTCTGACCGTGTGTCCGTCTGTCCGTTTGTCCGTCGGTCCCTCTGTCCGTCTGCCCGTATGTCAGTCTGTCCGTCAGGAAAAAAATTTGCCTTCTTACCTAAAAATCCAACACTAAAAGGTTGGCGGTTTAAACCTGGGTCACCCTGTATACCGTTCAAATGAGTCGTTTCTTCATTACTTTCAATATTTTATTCAACTTGCTATGTTGGTTAATATGAATGGGTCAGTTCTTGCAACTGAATTTTAAACTAAATCTACAACCGATTGAGCCGAAATTTTGCATACACGTTTGGTTTGGATGACACTGCACGGTAGCTAAGTGACGGATCATTCTAAATCCAATAAGACGGATTTCCAAATATGGCGGATCGATAATTTTTCATAAAATGAAAAGATTTGCCGAGAAGAATGTGGAAAATGAAATAACGTCACTAAATTCAATATGGCGGCTCCAAGATGAAGGTTGCGTTTTGTGATCATGGTCGGATTAATTCAAACTTGGCATGTCGTGGTTTTCAGGGTCGAAGATTATGAATTTTGATTAAAATTCATAAATTCCATATGGCAGATGAGTTCTGTGATTATGGTCAGATTCTATTCTAAATTTTCGAGATCGGAGATTATCTTTCTTTTGTCAAAATTCATAATATCAAGATGGTGGACGAGTTTTGTGATCATAGTCCGATTCTATTGACAATTAGTATCTATGTGGGGGTTTCTGAGATCGTATGTTATGTTTACATTGTCAACATTCAGAACTTGATATCAACGGCTACGGTACTTATTGCTTGGGAACTGAAAAATTTTCAATTTTAATGAGCTAAAAAAATGTTGTTAAAGACAAACTGTTATTCCAATGCACTGAAAAGTAAAAAATAAATACTTCAGGTGTGTGACGTAGATCATCCTGTAACAGATTTCGCTTTTGTATTCAAACTGAAGACTTAGCGAGTCAATCTTCTGAATCTGTTACAGAATCACATACATCACAAATTATCTAGAGACATTTTGTACTTTCAAGTACATTTAAATAAATGCATGCCTATAAAAATAATGACTTCCACTTTTATTCTAGCTACGATTATTTCTATCAACAAGCATTTATTTCTTATTGGAACAAATTGACTTTGCCACAAAACTGGGCATGTAGAGTTAATTGAAGAAAAAAGCAAGGAGTAAAACAGCGATATAGCCAGTCTTCGTGACGCGGAGTTGCGTGCAGAACTAGGCAATACACATAGGAGCTACGGCTTGTGGACAACTAAACTAAGTATATTAGCCTAATTTAACAGTAGAGGTGTATAAAGCACAGCTTTATTCTATGCCCGAGGCTTTTTCAAGATATATCACGGTGACTGCTTTCACTGCGTTTGCGTTCAGAGTACAGCTATAGTACAATCGTATTTATAAAAATAATGAATCAGTGATACTATTAGGTTCGTAGTGATCCTATATATATATTTTCATAAGCAAGGACCACTTGATTTTTGAAGAAATTCTGTTAATTTGTTATCAAAACAATTGCTGTTTCAACGATATTCTTCCCTTATGCCCTAGCCATACGATCTCAAACAATTACTTTTTTTATTTCACGTACTCTCAATTACGAGGAGAATTTGAACTACTGAATCTCAACCATATATATAACTGAAAGTGGCGACAAATAATAATAATAATCTTTATTATCCAATTCGATGACTCGACATATTACGAAATGCTACAGTCTATAAATGGATGAAAGGCGTGTGAACCGTATAATACTGTTTTACCTGATGAACCTGTGAAAAAAATTTAACTAATCTTAAGAACAAAAATAAAATTACAATAAAATACCAAACTTTTTACACATTTTTTGTAAATATATTTTTTGTGATACAGAAAACAGCAGAGAAAAATACATGAATCATGTCCTTTGTAGAATTTTTTGATTGAGTAATTTATCAAAAACAAATTTTCTGAACTTGTGGATTGCTATTCCTGTTACTTCTGTTTATAGATTATTATATTCTCTGAAAATTTTGAATAAATTTTAAATAAATTTGAATTATGATGAGGGATTGATCTCATGAATATCAGTTCTGAATCTGATTTTGTAGACTAGAAAAGATGTTGATTTATTATTTTGTGATAGAGAGAGCTGGAGTACTCATGTTGAGTCAGCGGACCTGCTGGAGTGTGCGATATTGTCTCGAACTTTCGTATGCCAAAAATCAAGCTCAAACAAGAGTATTGAATTTTCTGAATGCGAAAGCTGTCTCGTACATTCAAGCAGGGCCCATAAACGTTATCGCAATAATTAGCATGAGATAAGACAAGAGATTCGCACAGTAGGTAGGTACAGTTTTGAGTTGAAAAGTAATCATGTGTCTAATGGAGAAAAACATTTTAAGTTGTCCATACGAATTTTGCTGGATGGATGATACGTGGCCCTTGAAGCGTAATTGTTTGTCAATAAGCAAGCCCAAATTGTTTGCTTTCTCAGATATAGGTATAGCTATATGTTATTTGAGATGATTTGCAGATAAGCTAGATCGAGGTCTGCAAACTATAATACTTCAGTGAAATTGTCAAGCTGTGTGCATGCTTCAATATAGGTACTTGAAGGACGAAAATTTGTATTTCATGCAAAATATTTTTATTTTAAAAATCGTAGCAAAGCGCTTTCGACTGTTAAGTCATCATCAGTGCGTACCTGTAAGTAAGTATTAGGGTGGATTTAGTCAACTTTAGCATAAGCATTAACATAAATATAGCGGTAACATCAAAGGTTTTTAGCATAAACTTGACATTGTTGTATAAATGGCGCCATTTGATGTTACAGATTCAACTTTTGTTTTTGACATATATTTAAGCACAACTCTAAAATAATGTTGACTAAATGCACCTTTAATTGAATTTGATAAATTGAAAAATTGAACTTCAGGAAAATTTAGAAAAGTGAGGTTAGTTACTCGTCAGGTGTACAAGAAGCCGTATAAAAACATCAAGTCCATGTACTAAAGTAAAGAAATACTTAACAATGACCTTTGTCTAAACACTCAAGTCAATTTAAACAGATCTTATGTACCTCTTCATTGGCGTTTGAAATAATAATAATACTGTCTTAATAACTTTTTCGAATCAATTCTTTTTATTTCAAACAATTTTCATTCATTCACTAATTCTTTCTCTATGACGATATCACTGGGTCACCTCTGAGGTTCAGTATGCCCTCCCCCAACTCTAGATTGCAGGTATATTGAGTGAAGTTCTCATTTGACTTTTTCTCGGTTTCTTAGCATTCCATGGTTGATGTTGGCCAAAGCCATAGAGAACCCTTCTTCCTTTTTTCATTATCTTTCAATTATTTCTAATTTTGATAATTTATTCTCTTCCACCAGGTGCTCTCATCTTTGATTTACCCGAATTGCCGCTTCGGTGACTGAGAATGTTCTCATCAGACTTCTCCCATGACCTTGAGCTCAATTCTGGTTGCTCAAACAGTAGAGAACACACAGAAAATCTTGATGGAGTTTTCTCTGGTAGCATACTTCTGGAAAACGAAAGGTTTCCATTAGACTGATCCTTTTCAGATCTGTGTTCCGTTTCAAACTCATGTCTCGATTATTTCAATTTCTATTACAGTTCTTTGAATCTATATCACATATGTCAATGGTTTTTGTCACTTGTCATTGGTGTAATTGTCACACATTGTCAATTAAAAACTTCACTTCCACTTCAACATTCAGACAGACATGATGTAGTATCCCATATCTGAATCCAAAATAATCCTTGAACAGGATGAAAATTGTTCAATTTTAAATATGTTATACAGTGTGTCCCACGTTGAGCAGCCACACCCTCATATATCGTTGAGCATGAAATAATTCGAAATTTTCTTTGACTCAAGTTTTAGTACTTGGAAATACCTACCTTTATGTTTACGTAACCTTTGTATATCCATTTTCCACGGCTAACTACGACCAAATGAAAAGTGAAAAATTGGGAAAAACATACTAGGCATTTTTTTATCGCAAAAATAACACCAGATTCTGTTTCAGAACACCTTAAAAACCCCAAATCTCAATGCTTGAATCATTTGAATATACAGGGTATCATTCATTCTGATCAGAGTTAGCCTTGAAAAAGTGATATTTGGCTATTTTTTAAAGTATTAATTGAATATTTTTGGGAATTCTGTGACATGAGAAGACATTTTGGAAATTTTCCAAGCATTATTTATGGATTAGAGTTGATAATGCTACCAGCTACAGATGATACCCTGTATATTCAAATGATTCAAGCATTGAGATTTGGGGGTTTTAAGGTGTTCTGAAACAGAATCTGGTGTTATTTTTGCGATAAAAAAATGTAGGTATGTATGTTTTTCCCAATTTTTCACTTTTCATTTGGTCGTAGTTAACCGTGGAAAATGGAAATACAAAGGTTCCGTAAACATGAAGGTAGGTATTTCGGAGTACTACAACTTGAGTCAAAGAAAATTTCGAATTATTTCATGCTCAACGAAATATGAGGGTGTGGCTGCTCAAAGTGGGACACACTGTATATTATGTAAAATTTTAAATTTCACTTTGGTACATGGACTTGATGTTTTTATACGGCTTCTTGTACACCTGACGAGTAAGTAACCCCACTTTTATAAATTTTATCATTTATCAAATTCAATTTCAATTATTACTTACTTACAGGTATGCACTGATGATGACTTAACAGTCGAAAGCACTTTGCTACGATTTTTAAAATAAAAGTATTCCGCATGAAATACAAATTTTCGTCCTTCAAGTGTAATACTTCAGACTTGATCGAGTTCACAATGGGGTAATGTTTTTCAGAGTATTCTGTAAGGGCTTTCTGGTCAGCATCATTTCTTTTTTGCGATTTTTTGAGAAAGTGAAATATTTAGATGTCGTCAGCGTACATGTGGATAGTGCGGTATTGCATGATAGAAGGAATTTTACTGGTACATATGGTATAGATCAAGTGTCTAAGAATAGACCCTTGAGCGACCCCGCGAGATATTAACCTTATTTTCAGATATGGCACCATTATGGGAAACTCTTTGACTTCTCGCAGAAAAGTACGTTTCGAAGGATTTGACTTCTGAGCCATCAAGCCCAATGTAGTGCAAGATGGAGAAGAGTATTTGATAATTTATTGTATCGAACGCCTCTCTAAAATAATAATAATAATAATAATAATAATAATAATAATAATAATCTTTATTATCCAATTTGATGACTCGAACATATTACAGAATGCTATAGCCTATAAGGATAAAAGGCGCATGATCAGTATAAAACTGTTCTACCTCATGAACCTGTAGAAAAAGAAAAAACACAAAAAAAATCTAAAGTTATGAACAAACCAAAAATACAAATAACTATCAAGCTTCCTAAAATTAATTAAAACAAAAATAAAAATATTCTTATAATTAATCGATTACCAGCTTTCTAACAATTTATTTTAGGATTTTTTTTTGTGATACAGAAAGCAGCAGATAAAAAATACATAAATCATGTCCGTCGTAGAATTTGTTCATTGAATAATTTATCAAAAACAAGTTTTTTGAAATTGTCGTGGTTCGCTATTTCTTTTAGTTGTGTTGATAGATTATTATACTCTTTGCAGATTTGATAAGAAAAGCTTCTCTGAAATAAATTGGAACTATGATGAGGGATTGAAATATTATTTTTTCTTCTCAAGTTGATGTTATGAATATCTGTTCTGAATCTGATTTTTTCGACTAGATAAGGTGGGGTTCCTTGAGTTATTATTTTGTGATAGAGAGAGATGGAATGTAATTTTCTTCTATTACTCATATTGAGCCAGCGGACCTGCGAGAGTGTGTGCGAAATTCTCTCGAACTTTCGTATGCCAAAAATCAGTCTTAAGCAAGAATTTTGGATTTTTTGGATGCGAAAGCTGTCTCGGACAGTCAAGCAGGGTCCGTAAACGTAATCGCAATAATTAGCATGAGATAAGACAAGAGATTCGCAAAGTACAGTTTTCAGTTTGAAAGTTATCATATGTCTAACGGAGAATAACATTTTGAGTTGTCCATACGATTTCTGTAGGATAGATGATACCTGGTCCGTGAAGCGTAATTGTTTGTCAATAATCAAACCCAAATTTTTTGCTTTCTCAGATATAGGTATAGCTATGTTATTTGAGGTGATTTGAAGATTAGCTGGATCAAAGTCCCCGAAGTACAATACTTTAGACTTGGCCGGGTTTACAACGAGATCATGTTTTTCAGAATATTCTGTGAGAGCCTTCAGGTCAGCATTAATTTTTATTTGCGATTCGCCAACTTCCGATTTTTTGAAAAAGTGATATATTTGGGTGTCGTCAGCGTACATGTGGATAGAGCAGTATTGCATGATAGAAGGAATATTACTAGTATATATGGTATAGATTAAGGGTCCAAGAATAGAACCTTGAGCGACACCGCGGAATATCAATCCTTTTTCAGAGATGGCACCATTATAGGCGACTCTTTGACTTCGCCCAGAGAAGTAACTTTCGAAGAATTTGATTGCTGAGCCGTCAAGTCCAATGTAGTGTAAGATGGATAAGAGTATTTGATAATTTATTGTATCGAACGCCTTACTAAAATCGATTAAGAGAAGTACACCACAATTTCGCTTATCTAGTTGTTGAATTATATCGTCCGTTATTTTAAGCAGGGCGGTTCCACAGCTATATCCGGATCTGAATCCAGACTGTACGCTAGGTAAAATATTAAATGAATTTAAATGTTGCCTGATTTGAGTTTCTACTTCTCTCTCTAGAACTTTGGATAGAGTTGACAGTAAAGTTATTGGTCTGAGGTCATTAAGTTCACAGGGGTTTTTTGTTTTTGCTATTGGTATCACCCTTCCTTCTTTCCAGGTGCCTGGGAAGACAGAATTTTTTAGACAGTAATTAACAATATGAGTTATATATGGGATTAGAAATGGACAGAGAAAGCGTATCATGATGATATTAATGTCATCAGAACCGCATGCTTTAGTTGATATATTGAGAATAATTTTTGCTATTGCGTTCTCATTCACTTCTGAAAATTTGAATTTTGTTATAAAATTTGCTTTTTGATTATTTTTATAAAAGTCGATAATCGAGGTATCAGGATTATTCAATTTATTCGTGATTTTCAAAAAATGTTCATTAATTTCATTTTCATCTGAATGGAAGTTGAAGGTACTATTATTGCGTGCTTTCCCTATTTGGAGTGTTTTTAAAATTTTCCAAGTTTCTTTTTTATTTGCGTTTTTCAATTTAAATTCAACGTATGCCTTCTTTTCATTTCTTATTAATTGTGTTGATAGGTTTCTGAGTGATTTGTAATAATTCCAGTGGGCAACATTTCTGGAGTGTTTATATCTAGCTAAGGCTTTGTTTCTTAATTTAAAGAGAAACTTGAGATTATCGGTTATCCATGGTTGTGGTAAACGTCTAAATACTGTTGTTTTGTACGGAGCGTGGCTATCGAATAAGGAGGTGATTAGACGATTCATTATACTTACTTTCTCATCAATGTTATCTGCCTCGAAAATAGAATTCCACGGGTAAGATTCCATCTCAACTTCAAATGCCCTCAAATTGAGTTTTGAGAAGTCTCTGTATGTTCGTGTACAATGTGGAGGATTTTCAATGTTAATAGCCAAAGTGCATTCTGTGATGCAATGGTCAGACAAGTTAGTATCGGATACCGCACATTCAATTATACTAAGGTTATCATTTACCAGTATCAAATCAATAAGAGAAACAGAGTTCAAAGTAAGCCGAGTAGGCTCATTTACAATTTGGATCAGTCCGAAACCTTCCAGTAATGAAGAAAAAAGTTCAGTCGGTTTGCTTGCATTGAGAATATTTATATTGAAATCGCCGATACAAACTAGGTAGTCGGATTCAATGAAATTTGCTGTTATTGAACTTTCGAAATCATCTAAGAATATGTTTACATCTGTACTAGGTGGACGATATATAAGCCCTATTGCAATTTTACTTTTGTTTACAATTAACGTCAACCATTTTTGTTCGAATGAGTCACATGTCTGACAAGTTTTTATTCTAATATTTAAGAATTCTCTCACGAACAAGCAAAGTCCACCACCTCGTGTGCCCCTATCTTTTCTGACGGTTATATATCCAGGGATTTTTATACTCTCATTTGTTACCTGATTGTTTAACCATGTTTCAGATATTCCTAAAATGTCATATTCTTCCCTCGATATCAGATCTTTAATATCATTTATTTTTGGTAGCAAAGAACGAACATTCAAATGAGCAATGTGAAGATTTTTTATCATACTTTATCTGTACCACCAAAGAAGTATTATAAAGAATAAATGGTTAATTCCAACAAGGAAAATATAACAACTCAATAATAATTAAATATATATGACACTCAAAATTGCTAGATCGGAGAAATGAAAATATAATTCAATAAACTCAGTATAATTTCACTTATTTTCTTTCAGATTTTCTTTCAGATTTTCCACTTCGAGTTTTTGGACTAAAATTAATTCTGTGCTGGTTTCTTTTCAGAGATCCACTTCTGGTATTCCTTTGGAAAATGGCTTGATGAGCTGCGCCTTTTTGGGATAATGATGTAGATTCCTCTTCCGAATTGCTTATATTAGCTTCTTCTTCTAATAGTTGCAAATCACTTACTGTGTAGATTTTATCTTCAATTATCAGATTTTGGCCTTTTATTTTTGCATTGAGATTCTGTTCACGTGCGGATTTGAGATGGGCGACTAATTTTTTGTTGGTCTGCCTGTCCTCATAAGAAGTATCGTTGGCAATGCTTATACTGGTACCTTTCAGTTTACCACAGTTTTTCATAACACTTATCTTTTTCAGTAAAGATATAAATTCCAATACAATAAACGGGTTTTGATTATTTCCAATTCTTCGAATATGATTGATATCGTTTTGGGTAATATTAACCTCCAAAGATGAGTTCAGTTTCGATAGAGTCTCCTCAAGTAAATATTCTTCCCTATCAATTGCTAGCCCGAAAATAACAATGTTATTTCTTCTTAATTTTCGTTCTAAATTTTTTACTTTATTTTCGAGTACTGCAATCTTCTGTCGATCTTCTTCAACTATTCCTGTTATCGATTAAGAAAAGTACACCACCAATTTCGCTTTTCTAGTTATTGAAATTTATTGTCCGTTATTTTAAGCAAGGCGGTTCCACAGCTATACCCAGATCTGAATCCAGAGTTTTCACTTCTCTCTCTAGTACTTAGTATAGGGTTGACAGTAAGGTTATTGATCTGAGGTCATTAAGTTCACAGTAGTGGTGCGTTCGAGACTCTCGTTTTTGATAGCCTCGCATGGTCTCGTCTCGTTTCCGAGACGAGACTCGAGACGATACTCGGACAAGACGAGATGAGAATTTTAAGTTTGGTCTCGAGTCTCGTGCATGAGGTATCGCGTCTCGTACGAGAGTCTCGTAGGTGAATATTTCTACGTGTGGACTTGAAAACATAGTAAAAATATATTAATGAAAAAAACCTAAAAAATGTTTTCAAAATGAGCTAAAAAGTGTAAATCAATTTTTTTATTGGAGATATCGCATCCACTACATTAATGTGGTTTGATGAAAAAAAGTTAAAAATTATAAAATACCAAGAAAAAAAACTATGAGAAAAGATCGAAATCGCCTTAATAATGAATCTGGCACCCTATTCTCAAACCGTGACATATTTTGTCACATGCGAGATATGCTCTTTGTCGAACGAAATCTGAATATTCTTAATCTCAAATATCGCATTCGCAAATCTAAATTTTTTATTGACAAATTGTAGAATAGTCAAAGGCAGTTGACAATTTATGTCGAATGCGAAAATTTCACAAGATGCAAAATTTATAGGTTGGGTCCAATAGTTTATAGTAAATGTCAAAACATTCTTTGAAACTTTTTTAGAGGTTTTTGTAGCGAGAGAATGGCATCTTCAGTAATAGCTTTAGAAAATTTAGAAAATCAGCAAATTTAGCAGCGGCCTCGAGAGAGACGAGTAATTTACAGGAGTGCTTTTACATTCTCATCTGAGAAAAATGTATTAAAACCTTCAGATTAACTAAAGAATTCTCCGATAAAAGAGACTCATTATTTTCTTTTTCTTGCATTCAATTTTTCAAAGTTCGCTCATGATTTTGGCAGCAATAATTTTTTTTTTTTGGCTTCACTTTCCATGTTCTTACTTCATTTATTCTGATGTAATCTTACTTCCACAAGCAAATGTCATTTTATTTGGTATTATTATTAACGTTTCACAAGAGAAGGGGCATAGAAAACGATCTAACATCAAAAATTCGGTGTTGCCAGCTCATGTTATTCGACAAAATTTATCTCATGCGACATATTTGTCGAACCCATTTGAGATTACCACATGCCAATGTTGTACGACAATTTCCATCGACATATGTCGAATGCGACAAATCTCACTCGACATTCGAGAATAGGCCGCCTGCTCGATGTTTGTTATGCCCAAACAACTGGGTGAAAAACAAAATCATCTGCGACCCAGAGGGCTGTTTTACTTACTTTGTGATTTTTTACTCATTCATTTCTAAAATAATGTTGATTTTTTATTTTGTTTAGATATGTACTTATTACTCTCAGATATTCATGATGTCATTGTTATTTTTCAACAACTGTAATTTTCTCTTTCGACTCTTACATTATGGCAAATATTTAGGTATTCTTTATTGCACTGAAATAATAAAATTATGCATGTCGAGTTTTCGAGCAAGCAAGACGAGACGAGAGAGGAGAATGCGAGACGAGACTTGATACGAGACTTATCATTTCATCGGCGAGACGAGACAATACCTTATGAAAATCTCGTCTAGTTGGTCTCGTGCAATCCACTAGTTCACAGGTGTTTTTTGCTAATGCAATTATTTTTATCAGCTTTCCTTCTTTTCAGATGACTGGAAATACGTAATTTTTTACACAGTAGTTAACAATATGAGTTTTATATGGGATTTTCATTCTCCTCTGTGAATTTGAATTTTATTACAAAAACTGCTTTCTGATTATTTTTATCAAATTATTTAGTTTGCTCGTGATTTTCAGAAAATGTTGATTCATTTAATTTTCTTTTGAATGAAAGTTGATGGTATAATTAGTATTGCATGTGTTTCCTAGTTTTCTGTTTTCCCGAGATGGAAAATCCTGCGATGTTCTGAGAACATCATGAGAACCGAGGAAAACTATGTAGGAACTGGTGTCCTTTTTGAATTTTTGCAAACTTTGTGCCTTGAGGTATCAATATAAGTTACGTAAATTGTGTCCCGGAAAAGTATTAAGATTTGCGCGATTATATTTTTGCTGGAAGCCCTCCTTTCTTATTGCGCTGCAGTAAGACCTGCTGCAGAGTGTCCACCCCGAGCAACGAGGAGTTGGAGGTGGACAGAACAGTGCTCCCAAAGATGAGCCCTAGCCTAAGCATTTATATTTATTCTTCATAACAGTTTCTGAATCTTGAGTCCCTCGGTACATTAAAGTCTATTGGTGACTCTTTAAATTACTAGATTTATAATCATTCTTGTCTGCTGTCTGATCGTTGCCTACTGTGAATTATACGTTGTCAAGCGTGTTCACCATCTACAAGAGAATATTTTGTGATTCTGAATTGATTTACCCTAGAGAGATGGATTTTATTACCATCTTGTGAACGGTCGTATATGATCATAACAGGTGGCTCTGCATTTGTTTATTATCAGTCATTAATTAAATTTCATTTGTCATTGTCTGACTTCTTTTTACCTGTCATGTATTCTTCTTTTTCATTTTGTAATCGGCCGTTTGCCTCTAAAGCGCGTTTGTCAATCAGGAATGAACCTCTTTCCTCAAAATTGGAACTCATTTACCCACACCCCTTAGCCGAGCTGTGGTAATCAAAAATAAAAACCTTTCTCGTAATTAGCAAAGAAAGTTGGTAGCAAATTTCATGATAATTCCAAGCACTGCGATTATTGCATCGAACAAACCAAATGAATTGGCTGAAAAAAGTATGACTCTCGACTTAATCAATTTTTTTTGTATCAAACAAATTTTTGTTTTGGAATTCAAATGAACTCCTGTTTTCTATGAAATAATATATTTATTTCGCCATATTGAAACAACAAATTTGTTTCATTGAAAAACATTTTGTTTGATTCAATTAATTTTTTTTTCTGTGCAGTTACCAAAATCCGCCGCTGATATCATAGTCGTATTCAAATTGCAAAGGAGACTAAACAGTAACTTCTTTTCCATCTATATTCTTTCAAAACTAAATGTTCATAGGTCAGCCTCAGTTACCAAATGGCCAAGTCCGGACCTTCGTATCAATCCCGACCACCAATGCCATAGCAGTTTTAAATAACCCCTCTTGAATTAAATAGTGACATTAGAAAACCCGGAAGTTCTTTGATGTGATATCGTTGCATTAAGCGTGAAATTTCAACACTTCCGTATTAACACGTGACCTAACACAGAATCCGAGTGTGCCAAATCGCATTACAATGTTGAGAAAAAATGGGGCCCTAAATGCGTTTTGAACAAGCAGAGGAACTAACTATTCAGTACGCAGTATCATTGAATGTATTGAAAACTTAATGAATGTGCAAATTGTTCTCATAGAATTGTGCATGACACACTACATTTGTAGAACAATTCAAGAACTTGAGAATGCCATACCTATATAAATATCTAGAATCTGAAAATTAAACATCTGTAATCCTCTAGGAATAATGAAATTGGTTGTTGTTACGCCATAGTGATTAACTTTGTGGAGGTGCGAATCGTATTTTGTAATAAAATATATTTCGTAATCTATATATCGTCAGTACCATTTATGAGTTTGACATTGAAAATTTTGGTATTTTCAGATACTGAAGTCAAAGCCCTGATATTTGCACATTCGTGGTTTTGGCGTGGAACCGACGATACATTATATTGTAATTCAAAGTTCTTTTTATTTTGTTAACAATATTGTTCGAGATCCTTCCTCCATCATCCATGTTATTCTACTACAAGTAGTTTATGTATTAGGTTTATACATTTTATTGAAAATATTCCACAGTGAATTATTCAAAATCTTTCGGCAGATTTGTGTCGTACTGCATGTATTTTTGGATATTCATCAATGTAGTGAATGAACAGCAAAACTGCTTCAAGGAAATCATCAACAAAGATCACTATACTTCTTTTTCATCCACCTGGTATATTTCACTTTTCTGTGGAAAGGAATTTCATTATTAACGATCGAAATTGTTATGAGTGAATTGTTTCATGTAGAATACACTCATTCCTTTCTCGGAACAAAAGTGTTCTGTCGTCAACATATAAGCAGGAGAATGCTTCTGAACAAATTACTAGCAACTCATTAATGTAAAGTACAAATAACATCGGCCCCAGAACGGAGTCCTGGGGTACTCCAATTCCATTGGGCATAGGTGTTAATGCGATTTGATTTTGGATATTTCCTACTCTATGATTTATTTTAAAACTTTGAGTACGATTTCGAAAATAGAATTTGAACCACTCACGTTTTCCTCTAACTATAATATTATAATGCTTTTGCAATAAAACCTCAAGTTGCACGCAGTCAGAATATATCACAGAATACAGCTGCAGTAATTTTATTTGCTTCCACACCTTCCAAATAGTTTTCGTTTTTTCCGTGAAGTTTTTCATGACAGACCACACATTTTTATTTACATTCGATGAGGAATATATTTTATGCGAATAAAACATTTTTTCTTTTTTCTACTAATTCTTCATGCTGTTATTTACAAATTCTATAATATGGCATTAGCCAGGGAAGTAGTTATTTTCTGACAGATGCTTGCCTCATATTTTCCACTTTGTGGAAATATTTGGAGAGAATGGTACTTCGACTTTGTCGATTTTATTCTTATCACTTATTTCATTGGCATCAGCTGCTTTTTTTGTCTGTCTTATGTCCAAGCTCGCGAAACTGCTTCTCTATTTTACTAATTGTCCCTAGGGATAAAGACGACAAATTTGGAAATTTTTCATGAAATAAGCGAGCAACTTCCATGTGTGTCCTTGTGTTATCTCCATAACCAATTATAATATGTAGAATTATTATTTTGTGCATTTCTGTTAAATGAACCATTTTTCTGATATGTAGTCAAAAAAATTCTATGTTCATACAGTCAGAAAGGATTTGCCAAGGCCAGGCGTTTTCTACAAAAGTGAACAATTTCATAATAAGGATCGCTGGTTTTTTTCACTTTCTCATCATCGATACATAACTGGGAAATAAGTGTTGTAGCAAATATCTATAATCAAATAATTCTCTATTTTTGATGTTAATTTTTGCAATAAATCTAAAAACAAGAAATATTTCCGAAATAGTTAAACATGGATAGGGAAGAGATTGTATTGTGGAATAATATTTTTCGAATCATCAGATCAGATCAGATTCACTGCTAATCATTATATTGGAAACTCAAAGAGATTTATTAAAACTATGAAAAAAGTTAAAAGCCAGATTAGAATAGGCTTGTCCCACTATACACCCAAGATCCAGTGTACAACCAACCTCTATCTCATAGTAGGACCAGGATCATTGCATCCTGGGACAACTTGATAATAATGGGGAGAGTTGAAGTAAAATGAATATAAACCAGAAAAATGGTACAAATTCATATTTTATTCAAAAATATCATAAAAAATATTGCTACTTTTAAAATTGGTAACTAAAATATGAAAAAAAATTATATAAATTGAAACGATCAAGAAACGAATTTGAACACCATTATTCTTTTTTTTTCATTTTTGTATTTAGTCAATATTTTATAGATTAGTAATAATTATAACAATGTATATCTCAATTTATATATCAAACTAAGTATGATCTCCTTTAATGTCATCCTGCTTGTAGAAGAGAACATAGGCATCTCCGCTTACTAGGGATTCAGATGAAATTGGGGACACTTTTGAATCTTCATACTTATGCCACGTACCTGCATACAGATGTCTACAGTAGGCTGTATAGTGTCCGCTATCGGAAGTTCCACAATGATTAGACAATGCATATAGACTATAAAGACAAGGGGCTACGTTGTCTGCAGTATAAATACTCAAGTACAATGGTGACAAACAACTTTCCTGGGAATTCTTCTGTGAAAGCAAAACGTTTTAAATGATTAATTAAAATTTTCGGAAATTGTCTGAATTGATACGGATTTCGTGCACTTTCTTCTCTCTTTGCACTTTACACATGTCGGCTTCTCGTCACCATCCAGTCTCTTCACTTGTCAATGAATCTAAACATTGTGATAGTTTTAGTTATCTGAGGTATTGGTAGGAAAGGTCCCAGAACGGATTGAAGGTTACTGAACAGTGACCACAATGAGTACATTTCAATATAGATTTTAAAAAGCCAACGAAGTTATCTATAATTCTGGAATTTTTCTATCCTTAAATAATTTGACCATGGCTCTTGAGCCTTCTCACTGTCACCTTACTTCTGATCTCTGTAGGTCATGATGGATTCCGGACTTCTCCGTTACTCTTTTCACGTCTTCATGTAGACCCTCTAACAGGTATCGTCAGAACTCCTGAGCACCTTGCTGGGCATAACCGCTAAAACTAGGTGCAAAACTTTGAAATTGACTTTTCAATTGGACAGTATCATCAACTCTATTCTTTGTTATAAGGAGAAAAGTGATAATTATTAAAACACCATAGCTTGGGTGCTCGTTCGGTCCATCCAGAAATAAGTTCCCAGGAAAAAGGACTGGGAAGACAAATTCATCATTGGCAGTGTTTTTTATATAATTGACGACATACTCTGCAGGATCAATTTTATCAACTTACCCAACATAATATTTAATTATGTTCTTCAATGGGTATTTTACAATAACAAAATCATTTATTTCTATTTCATATTCTGCTTCCGTTGAACATTTGTCGGAACTGTCATCATACAAATCTTTAATTGACACGCCAATGCATTATGCAAAGACATTTCTTCTGTTTCTGTATTTTTTGGTTCCTGACTATTTTCTCTGCTTCTTTCTGCTTTTTTTCTTCAATCACTGGCGTGCCGGTTAGGATCATTGATACGACTTTCTTTCTTTTCTGATTGAACCTTCTAGATCCTGCTTTTATTCCCTTTTTCTCCTTATTCTCTCTAGAGCATCCTGGTTGAGCAGTTGAATAATGCGATACAATTGTCTGACCAAAATAACTACTATCCATTGCAGTCCCACTATGCAAAATTCGATTGTTTAGCCATTATAAACAGTGAGGTTTGTAGTGGGACAGTCCCAGATGCAGTCCATAACTGTGTCCCAATATACAAACTATACCTTTTTTATGTTATGAATCCATGTTGTTAATAAAAACGTAAATATGAGAAATATTGATCTCAGCAGCTTACCTCGTAAAAACTTTAGGCGATATGTAGAAAAAATTTCACACACATCTTTTGGTAAATAATTTCAACACGAAAATAAAAACTTTGCTCTCAAGATATCAGGTGTTCGTAGGTTTCAGACAAATTAAACAATTTGCTGATGATATTTTCAACTGATTTTAGAGGACAGTACACGTAAATTTTCCTTAATTTGGTTTTCGGGAAATCTGAATTGTCCCAGTGTGCAACCTGTCCCAGTATACAATAGTCCACCCTATTGCATACTGCACTATTCACCAGAAGACGATTGCGGATTCAAGCAATTGAAACGTTGGGAAAAAATTTGAAAGAGATAGAAATCTTTCAACCATTAAGATGATGGACGTCCAAGAAAATGGGAGATTTATCATTAATGATACGGATCCGGGTCGGCAGCACTGAGCTAGGAATGCTTGCGTTACGGATCCGTGAAATCAGCAGTGAAAGTGTTAAGCAAATGATAAGACCTAAATTCACTGGGCAGCGAATTGTGATTTTTGGTGCGAGATACGAGAAGCTCCGAGTGAATATTGAAGTGCTATGTATAGGAACAACGAGGATTTTACTGTTGCGAGTCACAAATCTAATTATGTTGGAAAATGATGCCAGTCTATTACAGAGATAATCAGGTTTAAGGGAAATTAGAACTCTATGTACGGTCGTTAATAAATGCAAAGGACCATGCACACACATCTTACGGGAAAAAGTATTTCTGTGAAAATGGCTGGATTTTTTATATGTTGTAGCTGGAGCGATTCTGAGTAAAAATCTCCATTGGCCCAACTGGATCGTGTGACTAGATTCGGCGCTAGAGGGCGCCAAATCATGAATATTGTGATTGTTGTAGAACTTTACCTAAATAAAAAATATGGATATTTCATTTATATTCTATATTGTGTGCGACAGGCATTTTTAACATTGGCAAGAAATATTTTTCCATAATACAGAATAAAAATCCGCCACTGATTTTCTACAGGGTTGTCATCAATATATACTCAATTCTTCGGATAATGAATTCGCGTACGAGGTTATAAATTGATTGAGTATCAATCAAAATTGTTTGTTGATCGACCAAAATAAATTGAAGCTATGAATACAGAGTGTTTGGAATAAGGAAGGGTCCATATTATATATACATGTAATTACTCTAAATGACGATTTTTAATATTTTTGAGTGAATTCAGATAAATGAAAAACATTAACATATTATTTGTAATCGATAGTAAACTGTTGTTCAACTGAGCGTTACTAAGATCATGAATGATTCTTCTATAAAACAAAAAAAGATTTTCTACATGGTATAGTTTCCAATATACCTAATCAATTTTTAGTTGAAAGAATTCGCATTCGAGACTATGAGCCGATTGAGTCAATTAAATTGTTAAAATTGTTATTTCCGTTAACCGATTGCACCCCTACGCGCAACCCTCGGAAGTCTTCGAGAGACTTGTGTGAGCTAGGGAAGACGCAGCCCTTACCATTTAACGTGTGATGTCATGCACGAATTACTATTGATAATCGATCAGAATGGAAGTTGATCTCTCAAAACAAAATTCAAATGAAAATACATAGTGTTTCACACAAGGAAGGTTCCATTCAATTTGAATATAATTACTCTTCTCAAGGATTCAATCGTGACTTCGTCCTCAACAGAGAGCCGAGATCATTTACTATTAACTTAACTACGTTGTAATACGTAAAGGTTCGGCGATAGAGGGCGTCAAATAATTCTGTACCTTGGAAGAAAAAGGGCCAATGTCCACATCATGCAGAATTGAGTTATTTGACCCAATATACTTGATATATTTCAATTTTCACGTAGAAAAATGGCCAAAGTCCTAGGCATAGGTATCTCCAATGAGCAAAAATAATTTAATATTGAAGGCTGATGTCCATTCTTGCGTAATAAAATGAATGATATTGGCCATTATTGTTGCATTGGCTGTGAAGTGAAATAGCCTCTTGAACGATGTATTCCTCACGGCCAAAGTCCGATATCGGAGGCCAATGTCCTACTGAGTGATATACTCCTCACGGATAATGTCCAATTCCTATCTTCCACAAATTAAGAAATCAGCTATTATATATTTGATTATTTGTAAAATAATACAAGAGAATAAGTGCTATAAAGACTCAGACTCATGTAATGTTATACAGTTCTTCAAGATGATTCTGTTCTGAAAATATTTGCACTCATGTTCTCGAAACGGCGAAATTGAACATTGGACTTTTTCTTCCAAGGAAATTTATTTGTGTTTTTGTAGGATTTATCAAATCTATGAAATATGAATATATTTTGTGAGTCACTCAAAGAAATATGTCCAATATTCTGAGGATATTGAGCACATTTCGGTCGACTATACAGGGTGTATCTAAATAACACCGAAAAAATCAAAGTGGTGATTCTGTGATGAAAATAAATGTTAGTGTTTGGTATAAATTTTTTTGAAAAAACCCTCCCCGGAAGAGTTACACCCCTTCGAAAATTTAAAAAAAATGGTTTTTCTTTTTTATTTTCCCTGTATATCAAGCTAAAGACACGAAACTTGGTAAACATTATCAATAAGAGTACACTTTTTGAAATTTTTTAGAAGGGGTTGATTATTTCAACCCCTAAGATATTTTTTCTTACAACTTTTTTTTAGATGAAAATTTTTTCTTTAAAAAAGTATGACTGAAAAGCCCAATTCATTGACTAACTTTTTTAACTCTACAAGTTTTTTCTAAAACTTGAGCATTTACGAGAAAAAAAAATCTAATGCAATGCATTTTCAGAAGGTGGAGCTAACGCGAGTGTATTTTGCGTCAAGTCTAGTGGCCTGTGCTTTGCATAAAAACATTAATACTGACACTAGGATTGTGTAGTGTCATTTTCTGTCACCCATCTTATTGTTTCACAAGTTTTATGATTTTGTATTGTAGGAAATATTAGTTGATTGAAAATATGAATGCATATTCGAATTTGGAAATGGCAGATATGCATTTTACATACGGTCGTGCTAACGGTAATTCATTGGAAGCGCAAAGACTTTATGCTGAACAGTACCCACAGCGTAAACTACCCCATCATACTACGTTCACAACTATTCACCGACGCTTGCGGGAACGTGGTAATTTTGAAAAAAGAAGTTATGATTCTGGTCGTACTAGAGAAGTTAGAACTGCAGCTGTAGAAGAAGCCGTACTTAATTCAATTGAAGAATTCCCAGAAACTAGTACCAGGAGAATAGCTCGTGTCCTACATGTAAGCCATTCCGTTGTTTTTAGAATTTTGAAAGAACAAATGTTGTATCCCTATCATCTTCAACGGGTGCAGGCGTTAATGATTCGAGATTTTTTACCCCGTGTGATTTTTTGTCAGTGGCTTATTAATATGATTGGCCAAGCACCACAGTTCTTAGGTAATATTTTATTTACTGACGAGGCGAGTTTCTCAAGAGACTGTATTAGAAATTTTCACAACAATCACCTTTGGGCTGACGAAAATCCTCATGGCTTTTTTGAAGGAAATCATCAGTATCAATTTTCATTAAACGTGTGGCTCGGAATTATTGATAATCATTTAATTGGTCCCCATTTTCTTTCGCTACGATTAAATGGTGAAGCATATTGTCATCTTGAAGAATTACCTGTTCTTCTTGAAGAGGTTCCCATTCAAATTAGGCATCATTCATGGTTTATGCACGATGGTGCACCAGCTCATTTTAGTATACGTGCAAGAACTTACCTGGATGAGGTGTATGCCAATCAATGGATAGGTCGAGGAGGACCTGTAAACTGGCCAGCCCGCTCCCCTGACCTTAATCCTTTGAATATTTGCATATGGGGATATCTGAAATCTTTGATATACACAAACCCAGTTGAAAATATCGATGATCTGCGAAACCGCATTTTAGCAGGGTGTGAAACTATAAGAAATTCTCCAGGAATATTTCATCGTATACGCAATTCTATGAGGAAAAGGGTAGATGCTTGTATTGAAGCTGAAGGCGGTCATTTTCAACATTTATTATAATTGTATTGTCGATATTCGACAGGTTTTTGTTCATTGTTTGTTCACTTTTGTTTTTAGTTGTAGAAGTCTCATAATCATAATCATAATTTGGTTGGCTGTTGTTTAATAAAATGCTATTTTACATGAGCTTATTTATTTTTTTCTAATAAATGCTTAAGTTTTCGAAAAAAACTTGTAGAATAAAAAAGTTAGTCAATGAATTGGGCTTTTCAGTCATACTTTTTTAAAGAAAAAATTTTCATCTAAAAAAAAGTTGTAAGAAAAAATATCTTAGGGGTTGAAATAATCAACCCCTTCTAAGCATACTTCAGGGTTGAAAAAATTTCAAAAAGTGTACTCTTATTGGCAGATAATGTTTACCAAGTTTCGTGTCTTTAGCTTGATATACAGGGAAAATAAAAAAGAAAAACCATTTTTTTTTTAATTTTCGAAGGGGTGTAACTTTTCCGGGGAGGGTTTTTTCAAAAAATTTTATACCAAACACTCACATTAATTTTCATCACAGAATCACCCCTTTAATTTTTTCGGTGTTATTTAGATACACCCTGTATATTTGAACTGAATGAACTGAGTTTACCCATCTGAATTCAAGTAGAACTCAATCATAGGAGTAGCCTTGATTAAAAAACCTAGAGGAACACATATTGTTCATAACTTGTGCATGACACGAATTTTTTACTTAAATTCTATTCATAAAGTTTAATTTCATTTCATTTAATTTTTTTATGAAACTCCCAGGTTTTCCTAGAAAACCCCTCAAAAGCAGAGCTTGTGCGAGCAAGGGAGATCCGGGACCTACAGTTTAAATAAAAGTGGAATCCGTGATAGGCGACCGGACCGCCTGGGTGGAAGGCAACCGCTCTAACACCACGACCACTTCGACGTATTTATGATGGTATTTGTGATGGTCTGTTTATACAAAGATATTCTTTCTTTCAGTAAATTTTTCGAAAAAAGGTAATACCTCCGTATGTAAAATGCTTTGATCAGTTCAGTGGTGGGAAAATTTACAGGTTGGTCCATTTGAAAAATTGATCCTTTGTTTTGCGCCGTTTTAAAGAAACACTCTGTACATTTCTAAATATTTTTATAACAAGCAACAAAGTAAATCGTGTATCTTTTATCTGAAATATTTTTCTACTGTACTTCATCACACTATACTGGGCCACCATGTATATAACATGGACCCTTCCTTATTAAACACTCTGTGTTCATAGCATCATTATTTGGTCAGTAACTATCCATTCTGATTGATCCTCAATGATAAACTCAATCAACTTATAACCTCGTAGGCGAATTGTTGACCAGAGTATTCGGGCAATGAAACAGTACGTGAGAAAACGAGAATGAACGGAGTTTTAATGAACGTAAACTTTACAATCTGAACGATCAACATTGACATTTCTATCCGTCAAATATATTGGTGGCTGACAACTGCCTATAGTCCAGGTCGTCTTTATAGTAGTCGTGTCTAGCAACAATAGTAAAGGAGATTCTTCATCTCTAACACTTCCCCTCGAGACACGGCGGCATCATTTTCATCGAGACTCCCAGGCCCAACATTTCTACGCAAATATTGTGTTTTGGTCGAGGCAAACTTTTCGTCAATATATCAGCGACCATTTGATCAGTAGAAGTATGAAGCAATCGAATTTCTTTTTCTCTGAGTGCTTCACGAATAAAATGGTGTCGTATATCTATATGCTTGCTCCTTGCATGGAAAGTGGGATTTTCTGCAAGCATCATAGCACTACGATTGTCGTTGTAAACTGTGACATTCTCCAAGTCTTTGAAGTCTAACTCGCACAAAAATCTTCGTAAGTATATGGCTTCTTTGGCAGCTTCTGTCAATCCCATATACTCGGTCGTTGAAAGTGCGACAGTTCGCTGTTTCTTCGAATCCCAAGATATAGGTCCTCCAGCGAAAATGAACGAATATCCGGTATAGGAACGTCTATCGTCAAGATTGTTTCCCCAATCGACATCGACAAATCCTTTCAATGGTTCATAGTCCGGTTTATAGATGATTCCCAAATTTACACTGCCTTTCAGGTAACGTAGTACACGTTTCGCAGCAGTCCAGTGGGTTTTATCGAAACAGTTATTGAATTGGCCTAAACAGCTGGCAGCAAAACTGATATCAGGTCTTGTAGTTACGACCAAGTATGTTAAAGCGCCAACCAACTCTCGATACGGTACCTTCAGTTCTTCATCTGTATGAGATTTTGGATTTTTCATCAGCTTAACATTTGAATCCATCGGCGTACTAACTGGTTTTGAATCTGACATTCCAAAACGATGTAGTAAATCAGTTATATAGCCCTTCTGATGTAGAGCTATTTTGTTACCTTCCCGTGAAAATTCAATTCCAATACAGTAACCTACTTTTCCAATATCTTTAAGTTCGAATATCTTGGAAAGTTGGTTTTTCACATCGGATATTACTTCATGATTTCGACAAGCAATCAAAATGTCGTCTACATAAATGGTAATCAATGCTACATTTTCTCCATTGTATAAACGATACACACATGGATCAGCATTCGTAGGTACTGCTCCAATAGATTTCAGAACCCTGTCCAATTTCTCGTACCAGCTCCTTCCGGCTTGGCGTAATCCATATAAAGATTTTCTCAGAAGACAAACTTTATTTCCGCCCTGTAGACCTTTCAACATAATTTTTGCTTTTGTTCGGATTTCAGCTTCATCTGTTTCGTTTTCCGTAATCCTTTTCAGAATTTCGTTAAGTTGTTTGGGTAGTTCCATAAATATCTGTTCCTGAAGCTCACCATTCAAATACGCGCACGTAACGTCAAGTTGATGAATGTGCATTCCATAGCGAGCTGCTAAAGCTACAACAAGTCGTATAGAACTCAAACGGGCAACCGGCGCAAAAGTCTGGTTGAAATGAACTCCTGGTTGTTGGCTGAAACCTTGAGCCACTAGACGTGCTTTTCTTCGGTCGAGAGTACCATCAGCTTTGTACTTGTTCCTCAAGACAATTCGACTTCCTATGATATCATTGTTTTCAGGACGATCCGTAAGTGTCCAGGTATCATTTTTCAAAATTGACTTGATTTCTTCCCCCATAGCACTGTACCATTGGTTGGCTTCAGATCTGCGTATCGCCTGTATCATCGGTACTTCGGCAATAAAAACTTCCTCTGGTTCCTCAATGTTCATGGTAACTGGAGGCAACTGGTGGTATTCTTTCCTAGGTCTTCCCCTTGAACCGGTCCTGATAATTTTCGGTCTTCCGGGTCCTCGTCTAGTTTCAATAAATTCTGTATATAATTCATCGGGTATTTCTGTGGGTAATTCTTCAGGAATATTCTCAATTTCAGATATATTCTCCTCAGTGGCATGCTCCTCGAATTCTCTCTCTGTGCGTTCGATTTCCACATTGCTAATATCTACGAGAGGTTTTATTTCGATTTCTGAAGTTAGAGGTTCCAAATATTTCTCGCCTTCTGAATAATTTAACAAACCATCTGGGAGAAATTCAGAATATTCATTGATTGAAATTTCCGATTTATCCAAGAATTTAATGTCTCTAGTGATTTCCACTCTTTGCTCACTTGGTATCCAAACTCGATAGCCTTTTGTTTGTTCCGAGTAGCCCAAAAATCTGCCTTCCTTGCCCCTTTCATCGAATTTGTCTTTACCTTGTTTCCTGTTGAGGATATATACTGAACAACCAAATTCTCGAAAGTAACTAACGTTCGGCTTCCGACCTGTCCATACTTCATATGGTGTTTTTCCATCAAGACTCCTAGTTGGACAGCGATTTCGTATATAGTTTGCAGTATTCACTGCTTCAGCCCAGAATGACGGTGGTAGGCCAGACTGAATGAGAAGACAACGTGCAGCTTCAACAAGTGTTCTGTTTTTCCTCTCGGCTATACCGTTCTGTTCTGGGTTATAGGGTACTGTCAATCGTCGTACGATACCGTTTTGTTTCAGCAGTTCGTCAAAGTTTTTATTATTATATTCTGTCCCATTGTCTGACTGAAGACATTTGATCTTATTTCCTTTTTGGTTTTCGACCATTTTGAAGAATTCTTTGGTAACTTTGATGACATCGCTTTTTGAAGAAATGAATCGTACTTCGCACCATCTCGAATGATCATCGATAAATGTGACATAGTACTTCGATTTGCCATTGGATTGAACACGCATGGGACCACAAACATCCGTGTGAATCAGCTCCAATAATACGGTTTTTCTTTCAGTTCTCTTCGGAAAAGGAGCTCTTGTCATTTTTCCTTTCAAACAAACGTCACACTCAATTTTTCCGTCTGTCTGTTCTAGTTCTACACCTTCTATAAAACCTTTCCTTGTGGCTTCCAGCATATCCTTGATATTCAAATGCCCAAGGCGACGATGCCATATAGCAAGAGTTTCTGAAGGGGTTCGTGAAATCAATGCTGAATTGGATATGATTTCACTCGAACTAGGGACTTGTTCACAAACATAATATAAGTCACCTATGCGATTTGCGACAATTTTCACATTTCCGTCAGTGTCAAGAACTAACGCATTGTCTTTTTGAAATAAAACATCAAAACCGTTCTTGGTAATTTTTCCAACTGACAACAAATTCGTCCGCAATTCTGGCACATGCAAAGTGTTATTCAAAGTAATGTCTTTCGTTTCACCAAAAACATCTGCAGTAAATGAAACTGTTCCTTTTGCAATGATTTCCGTTGACACATTTGTTGCGAGATTGAGTTTATCATCGTTTGTATGACAAATATCGGAAAATTTTTGCAGTTCATTGCACAAATGCGAAGTTGCACCACTGTCTATACACCATTTCTGTTTGTAATCTGGTAAACTAACTTGAAAAGCGTCTGATACACATAAAGAAACATTTTCGGCACATTGAGCAGAAGATTGGACATTTTCACGTCTACGTTTACATTCCGAAGATTTGTGACCAAACTTTCTACATCGATGGCAACGAAACTTGAATGTATTTATATCATTTCCATTCAAATTTTTACTTGTTCCAGGTTTTTCAGCTACTGAATTATTCTGGTGTCTCCACTTGTTATAGTTCTTATTAGCAAACATAGCATTTTGCATTCCAGTTCGCGTATCATTTTTCCGAGCGTCACTTTCTTCGACAATTTTGATGCGAAGGATTTCTGGAGTAGGTAGTTCATCCCTAGACTCTATTGCACATCGAAAATTTTCAAAGCTGGACGGCAAACTATACAATAACATAATAGCTAGCAAGTCGGGGTTTATTTCCACTTCCATTTCGTTCAATTTATCCACTGCATCGAAAAATTTGTTGATGTGTTCTCGAACATCATCGGTTTCCAACATTCGTTGCAGGGTTAGCTGTTTGAGAAGTGTAGCTTTTCTAGCAGGTCCTTTGGATTGATAAATATTCTCCAATTTTTGCCAGACATCGCGCGAAGAAGCACAACCCTTGATTTGCTTTAATTGTGCGGGACTAATCGATAGGATTATATCTGACTTAGCTTTATTATCGTTCTTCGTCCATGTTTCCACCTCCTTTTTGGATTCCTCGTCATTCACCAACAGCTTTGGTTTCGGACAATCACCACTGACGTACACCCACGCGTCGTTTTTCACCAGCAAAGCTTCCATCTGCATCTTCCATGTATCATAATTTTCCGTATTGAGAGGTTCAATTCTAGACATACTTGAAAGACTCATATTCAATAGTAGCAATGACACAAACGATGGAGATTTTTGCAAATTTCAAAATTCAACGACTTTCTTATGCTCCTGGTATTCCTGGGCACATAACCTGTTGACCAGAGTATTCGGGCAATGAAACAGTACGTGAGAAAACGAGAATGAACGGAGTTTTAATGAACGTAAACTTTACAATCTGAACGATCAACATTGACATTTCTATCCGTCAAATATATTGGTGGCTGACAACTGCCTATAGTCCAGGTCGTCTTTATAGTAGTCGTGTCTAGCAACAATAGTAAAGGAGATTCTTCATCTCTAACACGAATTCATTCACTGAAGAATTGAGTATATTGTTGACAACCCTGTAGAAAATCAATGGCATTTTTTTATTCTGTATTATGAAAAAATGTTTCTCGAGAATTTTAGAAATGTTCAGTCGCACAAAATATAGAATATAAATGAAATATTGATATTTATTTATTCAGGTGAATTTCTCCAAAAATCACAAAATTCATAATTTGGCGCTCTTTAGCGCCGAATTTAGTCAAACGATCGAATTGGGCCAATGGAGACTTTACTCAGAATTGCTCGAGCTACAACATATAAAAAATCCAGTCATTTTCACCGAACGACTTTTTCCCATAAAATGTGTGCCTGGTCCTTTCTGATTTTATCTAGTCTAGTCCGGATGGTTGACCATCTCCATATGAAATTTTTGAGAATATCAGCGATTCACAAAGTTTCAATTTAAGTTGTGTGGAAAGAATGTCTGTTATAACTGTCGCAACGTGTTATAATAACTTCGTCATAAATAACTAACGTGATTGGTAAATCTAAATTCTTACACCCATTATCCATAGGCAGTTTGTTTTTTCCAATATATAACTCAAGTGACATCAGGGCAGATTCTCTCATTTTCTGTGGCCCAAATAACATAGCTACCGATTTTTTTGGATTCAGTTTCAGCTTATTATACACACCGTACTTATAATAAGTATGCGAGTAAAATTTTTCACCTTCTTGGAGTCATATAATATGAATTAATTGAAATATCACAAATTTCTATGATCTGATATAGATACTCTACGTGTACAGGCTCTAAGAAAGTTTCTTTATATTTTTCTTATTTTATCATTACAGTCAGACACAGAATATGGTCTCCTACCAGATGTGGTGCAGATAAAAATTCCAATATTTCCCAACATGAATAGAATGAAATTCCATAAAAGGATCATTACCCACTTTCGCAAATATTTTGAGGTCATTAAAAATAATTTCAATCATTTTTCTACGTGAACGCATGAATTCCCCAACAACAATTATTATAATCAGTCAATGAAGGAAACTTGTTAGAATTTTTCTAAACCGGCCATCTGCTCGAATAAAGTCAGTCGCAGACCTTTTCCTGGTAAATTAGCCGTGGATTGATTTCTACGTATTTTAAGTACCACCAATTTGGACGAACGATTCCACCAAATGAGGAAGAGCACGTCTAGCTCGTAAGTCTCTTTCATTACTCTCAGGTATTTCAAACGTTTTAATCGCAATCAACGAGATAAATAAGCCACACAAAGACAGCGGGACGAAAAAACTAATAATTTAATTTGAAAACGATACGATTGAGTTTCCCGGGAATTCTAACGTTTTTTTCCGACTTTCGTTTGAACAGCATGTACGTACGCATTTGCTCAAAAAAAAAACTCTTGAGACACAAGTATCAATTTGACCTGACATGGAGTGAAGGGATTTTATAAATGAGTGAATAACCACAAAATGGATTTTTTGATGGTAAATACATAAGAGATAATTTTTTTATCGATAAATGCATTTTTAATTGTATGAAACTTTTATTGTCATGGCAAACAATCGAGAATAAAGGAAATGAAAAAAATCACGAGAGCTTGCTCGACCGATTTTTTCTACTTCTCTTGATTCGATATTTTTTGCCAAATGACAATAAAATTTGAATACGATTTGAAATGAATTTAGGGAGGTACCTATAAAAAATTGTATCCAATGTATTTCAGGGAGAGTAATACACAATTACATTATAAAGAAGTTTGAAATTGAAAATTCAATAGAAGAGTAATAATTTCATATTAACATTTCAAGTCAATAGAAAATATATTGAAATATTTACAAATTATTTAGTTTTAGTGATCTTCAGCAACATACATATTATGAACGTTGAAAGTGCAATGATTGTATGTTATATTAGTAGAATTTCTTGTATGATGTTTATATCTCTTGTAGTTCAGGTCTTAGGTAGTTGATTATATTAGCATGTTTTCGTCTGACTGTAAATAGGGGCCTAATGACTTGGGATTAGTATGGATAGGATTAGTATGGATGGGATTGGTATGAGCTGTTCTGCCGGGACTTGACATTGAAGATTTGATACAGCACTTTCGGAAAAAGTAAAGAAAACGGTAACCTCTCAGATTCTGGTGAAATTTTTTCTGATGATTCAGGGTACATCAAAAACGATAAAAAACCAAAAACACTTTTGCGGAAATGCCTGGAAGGCATTTAATTTCGCAATAAATGTTGAATAGTGGTATGTAAAAGTGCACAAACACATGCACTTTAATCAAACTTTTTACCTACATATTAATCTGCAACCCATATTGGAAGACAGAAAATAGAATTTTAAGCCATTCAAAACCGATTGGCACACCCAAAATATACAGAATACTCTTAAATCATTGGTGATTTTACTTAAAAAATCATTGAATTCTGACTAAAATAATATTATCAACTGTCATATATGGACAAGAAAGAATGTTGCGATGTTGTCAAATTTCTCAAATTCCAGCAAATTAAATACGAAGTACTCATTTGTCGAAAATTAATAGAAAATTCCTATTCTGAGTTATGACGCTATTATACTTGATAACTATATTGTAGAAAACCAAAATTAGTACCTAAATGAGACTACCAAATATATGAATTCTGAAAAGTGAATATATTCGAATTTAAGTGGAAAAGAATATGATCGTTGTACGTGAAAATGTGAACGAATTGTTTGGAAAAGTCTAAAAAAGATCTGCTTATAGAATGCAAATATCTCATATCTTGATGAATCGTCAACAAGTGTGAAAGGTCCACCACATTTGGGACAAAAATATTCCCCTTCTTTTGGTACAAGTTGCCAGCTTCTTAATTTCGTAATCATATCCTGTCCATTTTCACAAATATTATAAAGTTTGATGATATTCATCTTAATCAGTTTGAATGAGACGAACTGTCAAAACTGAATTACAGTTGTTTTATTCATTCACTTGAGTTTGCGCCCACGGATTTGCAAAATGTCGACCGAGCGCAAGCGCATTTCCTCTTTCATGTACATTTTCTTGATCTCCATGTAGGAAGACTAAGTTTGTTTCGATAACATATAAAAGTTGCAAATGCCGACATTTCGCAAATCCGC
Source organism: Chrysolina oricalcia (assembly GCA_944452925.2). Lineage (NCBI taxonomy): Eukaryota > Metazoa > Arthropoda > Insecta > Coleoptera > Chrysomelidae > Chrysolina > Chrysolina oricalcia. The sequence goes on along the minus strand of OX101812.2, from coordinate 53,521,104 downwards.
GCGCGCGGATTTGCGAAATGTCAGCCGAGCGCATGCGCATTTCCTTTTTCATATTCATTTTCTTGATCGTCATGTAGGAAGACTAAGTCTGTTGCGATTACATATAAGAACTGCAAAGGCTTCGATCTTGGCAGAGAAGTGCGCGCGTAGCGCGCGCTCGGCCGACATTTCGCAAATCCGCGCGCGCAATTTTCGAAATGTTGGCCGAGCGCATGCGCATTTCTTTTTTCATGTACGTTTTCTTGATCGTCATCTAGGAAGACTAAGTCTGTTGCGATTACATATAAGAAACTGCAAAGGCTTTGATCTTGGCAGAGAAGCGCACGAGTAGCATGCGCATTTTCGTTTTCAAGTACATTTTCTCGATCTTCATATAGGAAGACTAAGTTTGTTGCGATTACGTCATATGAAAAATTGCAAAGGACTTGATATTGGCAGAAAAGCGCGCGCATTTATCGTTTGTATTTTTTTGATCTTCATGTAGGAAGCTTAAATCGGTTGTGGTTTCTTAAAAAATGTGCAAACGCTTTACAGTTGGTAAATGAGAGCGCGTGTAGCGCGCGATTTTCCGATATTTCGCCAATGTAGGCCAAGATTCCATTGATCTTCATGAAGGAATCCCAAGTCTGTTGCAAAATGTCACACTCACTCATATTTTCTAAACTAACGTTTGAAAAATTCGGAACAATCTCAGGTCATTTGGCAACGCTGTAGAAGTACTCAAGCACATATATCTCAACCACCTACGATGTTTCATGATTAAAGTTTGACGTTTGTGTGTATAGAAAAATTCCTAATAAAAAGTATTTCTGCCTTTTTTGAATTTTTAAATGTTATTTGAGAGAAAAACAGTTACCATAATAGCTGGATAAATGTGTAGTTAGTGTGTTGCTGAGAGATTTTCAGTCATTTAACTTTCCTAGAGTGAAATTACCAGTCAACTCCTTTTTTGGTACTTGAAAAGGTCAAATCTTCCAAAGGTTATAATTACCGCATCAAAATTTCTTTTGCTCTCGTGTTTTTATTGTATTTTGACTCATCTGTGAAAGTTTCATCAAAATTGGTGAGGTTACCGTTTTCTTAACTTTTACCGCACTTTTCGTAGATTTTTTGATTCATTTTCCAATCTCATTTATCGCAATAGGCATAATTTTGTACCGTCCAGAAATAGACTACATTTATCTCACAACTTTGGATCCGCTCAAAATGGGTTTGACTTGACTGGATCCGATACACCTAATCGATATATACAGTGTTCGGATTGAATTGAATCACTCAAGTCAATTCCATAAAATATAGGATTGGGCCCAACCGATCGCCTTGAAGAGAAGTGAAATTACGAGATAAACGAGTTTGAAATTGACGAATGACAGGTAAAAGTAGCCAAATTCAGATTAGTGTTTATATTGACAATTGTCTTTCTCAAAATGGAGAGCAAAATAATAATTAAGAAAAGAAACGTATGGTCCAAAGATGAGAGCAGTTTTTTCATTCAGCTGATTAAGGAAAAACATATTTTGGGACTCATGGATGGGAAAAGGATTAGGGTTCAAATGAAAACCACAGATCCACGGAACAACGATTCGTGATTTAATTCGCAGAACACAAGAAATTTAAGGTTACGAAATTCGACATTTTGCTGTGAAGTTAGCTTTTTTCAATCGGATTGAAGAATAGGATTCTTTGATCCACTTAAATATTGCGATATAAACTGAAGGGTGGTTTCACTCGACTCAATGCTATTGAATTTGAAGCGGATAGAGATCGTCCAGATAAACGTAGTCGTTAGATTCATTCCAGTAAGGACTTACAGTCAGAAATAGACGGTCTGTCAAAATTCTAGTAGTGCGTTTAGACATGAGCTTATTAATTAACCTCAACGGGCACACATGAACATTATTGTGATTATGCACTAACCTCTTATACTGTCTGATAATTTTTGAGCTCCACACTGGCATGTTTTGGAAAAAATCGGGTTGTATTCAATTCTTGCAGTTGGGTTACCATTCGATTTCTTTTCCTCTTTGAAAAAGTGCACTTTGCATCTTGTTGCTTCTCCCCCTCTCCAGGCTAGTTCAAATGCCATTATATGATAAAGCTTTTTTGAAGTCCTTCTGGACCATCTTCGTTCCACAAATCAATTATTTCATGTATTTCTTCCTTACTTAGAGCAGGTGAATTTTGCCCTCTCTCGTTGGGAATAGACTGAAGCTGCTTTCGTTGCGCATTTTTTGCATCACTTGCTTCTTGAAGAAGTTTTGTAGTAATATTCCACACAGTCTTTATAACGCATTATTTATAATCTTAACCATCAGATCTCTTCATATTGAAAGCACAATCTTTCATGACTAATTCAAGCTCTTACGATTTGAAGTAGTTCATAATGTTTCTCTTTTAAAAATGTTTCAAACTGTTACCTTTTGGTTAATTACTGTACTTTGCGGAATAATATTCTGTACAGTTTCTTTTGATATATAAGATTCTTGACTAAATCTTGCCATTTTGAAAAGTGACAGTTATTAAAGTATAGAATTGTTAATGTTACCATTCAAGGTATAGTTGATCGAAAGCAAGGCATATTTATCATTTATTGGGAAAGCTAGGTAATCATTAAGAATGATTGTTAATTGGTCGATTTTAAGGAATTGAAGAAATCTCATTGGTTGGTTCATTGGTATTTGTACTGGTAATGATCGATTTCAATTCGGCTGGTTTTGATAAATATTTATTAGAAGTCCTCGGAATATATTTCTGAAGTTTTTTATTTATCATGTGTCAATAACATTTTTCTAACGTCAACATGTCATCACACTAGATGAATAATTCCAATGCACAGGGTGCGTATACGCCACACTTACTCCCCCGCCAAAATAAATAAATAAATAAAATTATTGAAAATAATCAACAGGATTGATAGAAAAGGTAACCTTTTTGAATCGACCAATATCTGCTTCTTTATCATAACTTTCCTGAAGAGCATATGCTGGTTTCGTTCCATCTATACTCACAGATATCTCTCTGTCAGATTTATTTATATGAATAACCTTTGGTGGTCTTCTCAACACCTTGAAAGGGCCTTCATATGGTGGTGTCAAACCGGGTCTTAATCTGTCAACCCTAACAAAAACATTTTGACAAGTCAGGATGAATAAATGTTCTATCATTATATCTTTCTCTAGCAGGAACTGGCATGAGCAAAGTAAAAGTTTGTCTCAATCTTGTTAAAAGATTTGATGATTCTAAAGTGCTATGAGATGTTGTGAAAAACTCTCGAGGCAATCGCAGAGGCTGACCATACACTAGTTCTGCCGAAGAACACTGGAGATCTTTAATCATTGCACGCAAACCTAACAATGGTGGATGTGAATAAAACAAATTTTAAGTAATTGCTCATACTTTTTTGAGACAGTCTTAATAATTTTATATATGAATGAAAGGGATGAATTTATAGTATTAGCATTTGCTAGATTTTATTCACTGCACCCGGAAGTTCATCCTTCCAGTTATTGGTATTCGCTCTAGCTATAATTGCTGATTTGAGACTCCTGTGGAACCGTTCAACCATACCATTACTCTGAGGGTGATAGGTTGTGGTATATATTTTATGATGTCCAATAAATTTCGTGAGTTCATTAAATATGTTCGACTGATACTGTTTTCCATTATCAGTGGGGAATGGGGAACGCCAAATCTATATATGTATTGGTTAAAAAACGTTTTTGCGATGGTATGAGCTGTTATATTACCGAGTGGGTAAGCTTCTCGCCAACGAGTGAAACGTTCAACTATTGTCAACAAATAAGAACATCCGTCAGAAACAGGTAATGGCCCTACTATATCTAGATGAACGTTCTCAAAGCGACCATGCGGAATATCGAATTTTCCAACTGCAGACTTGGTGTGTCTATTTATTTTGGTATTCTGACAATTGATGCCCGTTTTTGCCCACTTTGTTACATCTGTTTTCATGTGTGGACAGAAATATTTTGCTTTGATAAGTTTTTTAGTAGACCGTATTCCCGGATGACAAATGTTATGCATTTTCTCGAAAACTACATACCTCATATTCTTCGGAATATAAGGCCGAATAGAACAATTTGAAACTTCACACCAAATTGCTATTTCTTAGGAAGATGTGTCAGTTTTTTGTAGATTGATATTTTTCTTGGGCTTGATTGAAATTAATTGGAGTAGGTTTAGGTTTTGAACGTGAGTGGGCCCGTATCAGGCCCTCCACTGCGGCCAATGGCCTATTGTGGCTCACCCTATGGTTATATTTCTCCCAGTATATCCAATCTCTTGACGAAATTGAGGAATGCATTGGGAGAACAATTTACCAGGTTTTCTGGCCTTACTGTCGTATCGCCAAATATTGAGAATCTGGTTCTGGCCGCTGCAGGGCATGTACACAGAATGTGTTCAGCCGTTTCATCATCCTCCATGCATAGCCGGCACTCTGCATCTTGTGCAAGTCCGATTTTATGCATGTGGTATTTGAGTTTGCAGTGGCCAGTAAGCAAACCTACTATAACTCTGAGATGCGCTCTGCTGAGTTCTAGCTGTTTTTTCCTTGTACAAGCAATAAATGCTTTGGAATGGGCTAGGCCCGGTAGACTACGCCAGTACTCGAGTCTTTTATTGTCTGCCCAAGCTGTTATGACATTCTTGGCAGTGCTATATGCTAAACCGATTACCGGTTCTGGTCCAGTGAACGTTGTTTCGGCCCCCCCTTTTGCTAGGGCGTCCGCTATTTCGTTTCCTTCTAGGCCTGTGTGACCTGGTATCCAGACTAGGGTAACGTTGTTGCGTTGCGCCAGTCGGTTTAAGGTGTCTCTGCAGTTCCATACTGCCCTAGATTTAGAGCAGTTGGATTTAAGTGCTGCTTGACTATCTGAAAATATTTTTATTGTTTTTCGTGTGTGGAGCCGATTTTCCAGCTCCCTGGCACACATTTCAATGGCATATACCTCTGCCTGAAATATCGTAGCTAGTTTGCCCATACTGAACGAGCGTTTCACTACTGGGTTCATCCCATATATTCCGGCTCCGACGCCTTCCTGAGTTTTGGAACCATCGGTGAACCAACGTTCATTTGTCCTACATAGGTTGGTTTCATTCCGGACCCAGTCTTCTCTTTCGGGAAAGACCACAGTGTAGGACGTGTGAAGGTTGATAGTTTTAGGCATGATGTCTGAGGGCATTCCTAGAATGTTGTGAGCTATTATGCCCTCCAGCATGCCGCTGCCTCTCATGACACATGCCTGCGGTAGACTAATGGCCGCTTGATTAATTGGAGTAACTCAGGATCACTCATTTGTGCAATAATTAACGTTTGTACATCGATATATTCCAAAGAAGAAATTTCAACTTCATGCATGCGCGAAAGAGTATCAGCTACAACATTCATGTATATGCCTTACATCAGTAGTGAATTGTGAAATGAATTCCATGTGTCGTATTTGTCGTGGGCTTCTCTGGGTTTTAGTAAACAAAGCTGTTGTAAGGGGTTTGTGATCAGTAAAAACCGTGAATTCTATACCTTCGAGATAATAACGAAAATGTTTAATGGCTGCAAATATTGCTAAAAGTTCTCTGTCAAAAGCAGAATACCGTTTTTCTGTTTCAGTCAATTTTCGTAAAAAATACGCCAAAAGTTTTTTATATCCCTCATTATCCTCTTGTTCCAATGTTTCGCCAATTGCTGTACTAGATGCATCAACTGTAAGACTTGTTTTACCGCCTTCTTTAGGATGCACCAGTATAGAAGCATATGCCAATTTATCTTTTGCGAGTATAAAACTATATTCGCAAACTTTCTCCCATCTACTGATGATTTTTTGTTTCTGTTTCAGTAGATTAGCTACTAGCGAATGTAAATGTATTAGAATTTCGGCAATATCAGGAATGAATCGGTGGTAATAATTTATCATCCCCAAGAATCTTTGCAGCTGTTTCAATGTATTGGGCAGCGGAAATTCTTTAATAACTTGAATACGATCTTCAGATGGTTCAATGCCATATTCTAAAATAATGTGGCTTAAAAACTTCAACTTAGGAACTCTAAAAACACATTTTGATGGTTTGGTATTGATTCCAAAGGAATATAATCTTTCAAATAAAAGAATTTGTTGTTAAGCGCGGACAAGATCAATTTTTGAAAACAAAGTACAACATGTTAATTGAAATTTTGAATATGAGGAAGTGGATATCGGTCAGGGACTGTTACATTATTCAATTGTCTATAGTCACCACTAGGTCTCCAATCGTTTGGTTCTTTTTTGGGTACCATGTGAAGTGTTGAAGAGACATACGAGTTTGAAGGTCGACATATACCAAGTTGCATCATATGATCGAATTCTATTTTTGCAATTTTATGTTTTTTTTTAATCTAGCCTGCGCGGTTTCCTGAAGGGTAATGCACCAGTTGTAATAATTCGATGTTTGACCGAATGCTTCACAGGCAATGAAAAATTAGGGTCTTCAGTAAGAGAAGGAAATGATTTCAAAAGTTCTGTGAACTCATTTTCGAATGCAAATATTTTTGGTAACGATATATTTGAATTTTTTATGATTTCATTTATTGAAGGTGTAGTTTCTGAGTCAATCAAGCGTTTATTTTTCATGTCAATAATTAAACCAAAATGTGTAAGAAAATCTGCTCCAATTATAGGACGATTGATTTCTGCAATAGTGAATATAAAAGAAAAATTCCCAAGATTGACAATTAATAATTTTTTACCAAAAGTAGGTATAGAACGACCATTAACTACTGAAAGAAAGACACCTGTATCTTTTTGGAAATCTGTATACATATTTTTTGGAATAATAGACACATCTGCACAGTATTAATCAGTGGAAGTTCATGGATGTAGGGAATTTTGACTGTACGTATACATCATAAAACAATGCAATGTAAAAGTCATTCAGACTAATTGGGCATCATCAGAGAGTGATGAGAGGAATTTGGAGGAGCGAATCTAAAACCTACAGGAAAAGACACACTCAGATGCAAGAGAAGTAGTAAATATTTAGATATGAATATGAGTGGAAGAGCAAACACTTGCAGCAAGTCGATTGAACTCTGCCATTTGATGGGACACAATTATTAAATCAACAGAATTATGAAAAAAATTTAATGTCTTGTCAATGAAAGCCTTCATTATTATTAATACTATTATATAGAATTTTCAGTTTTGGATATGAAGTTAGGCCCACTTTTTGTCTATTTGTTATGAATTAGAATTGATAAAGAAAGCGTATAATGTTGTTGTTGATAATAAGTTGAATTCCTTTGAGGAATAACATAAGTTTGAAGGTTTAGGAACATTAGCAGATGTACAAGATAGTATTCCTGTTGCCAGACCTCCTAGGCGTGTGCCTTCTACCATAAAAAATAAATTGAAAACTGAATTGGATGATTTGGAACAGAAAAAAATTATAGTTGAATTAGAGGGTGCTAATGAATGGGTTAACAATATTGTGGTAGAAAAACCCGATAAGTTTTTGGATCCTCAGGATGTCACTTTCCAAGTGTCCCAGAGTTCCGAGTAACTCGGGGTAGTTCCTGAAGTGATCCCCACAAACCACGATCAATCAGGGATAAAAATCTCTCAATGGAAAAGCGCCTCAAGTCGACTTTGACGGAAGTCTGAGTGACAGTTTTCGACGAATTTAATCGAAGAGACATCTCTGACATCTTGGCAACTGGTCCCTACATTTGAATTTATCTCGTCGAATTTATTTCGTTCACCATTGATGGTTCTTGGACAAATTTATATCTAGAAAGTTCCTTGTATTGTTTGCGATTATTGACGGCGTATATTTTGAGGGGAAATTTTCACCTGTTGTCGCAGGATTTTTTGATGTTCAAGTAAGCAGTGAGATAATTCATTCATGACGTTCAGGCGTTTTCCGTTGTTTATTTTAGTGCCATTATTTGTGGGTAAAACCACTGGAACTAACTATTAAACAGCCAACAAACCATCACAAGGACCCTCCCACTTAATAAATGTTAGTATTGGTATTGGGCCCCACTAATGGCCCCAAACAAGTATAATCAGAAGTCAGACTGTCATTGTTTATACTAAAGTGTTTCTTCTTCTTTTCGTTTGGTTTGATCTCTGCATTTTGCCAAATCCACCACTTACTGTTATTGGTATTCGTCCTAGATTTCCACTTTATGTTCTTCAATTGATTGGGTCTTTTACGTTGTGCACACCTCTGCTCATCAAGGCATTGGACTGATAAGTCTAGCTTAAGTTTGAGACTGCCCCTAAGTCATATTTAAACATGGATAACACAGTGCATAATTGTCAGCTATCACCGTGACGTCACAAGCATAGTCCTCTCTGAATGTAAAATATTTGTTATACGATGATTCACCACCCTCAATCATAGCTTACATATTCGTGTGGGTGGTGCCATATTTGAATTCTTCAGGAGCACTGACTATAGTGTACCTGAACTGTGTACATACAGTGTGTAACGTCATTCAATATATTTAATTAGTAAGCGGCATGACTATTTTACCGAATTTTAAACAAAACCTCTACCTATTTATATATTATTTTCATACCATTGAATCAACTGTTTATTATTTTACCAATATTAGTGCACTAGGTTCATCAAGGTGGATTCGGATATTTCACTGGCGATAAATCCGTGACGCTTCGGAAAATTAAACCACACATTTCAATTCTATCGAAATCTATTTTTATTGTCGAATCCACGTTCAACTGAGCTATCGGGTAAGTTAAGGGCTTGAAACATCTTTCGCACATTCACTACTCACCTACTCTAAATTTTGCCCCTAACAATTTTCAACACCGTTTGGTTGCTATAGATTCTCAGACTTCCGTTTGTACTGATCAGCTCCATAATATTTTCAAAAGAAAAATTTAAAAATTTTTGGTTATACCAAAAATACAGTGATATATTTTGATCATTTACTTGTAATAGCTACTCCAACTCTGGAAGAGCTCGATAGATGATGAAATTAGTAATTCAGAGAGCAAGAAATAAGGGAATCAAATTCAATAAAAATTAAACAAAATATAGGCAGAAGAAGTGGAATGGGGGTTCATGGTAAAAAAAATCAAAGCAATCAATGATTTGAAGCCTACTACCACTGAAAAGGAATTACAAAAATTACTTGGTTTGATAAATTGCGTTAGGAAGTTTGTTCCAAATTTCGGGGAATTATCGAGTTCACTTTGTGTTCTCTTGAAAAAAGATGTAATTTTTTAGCAGATGAAAGTTCATAACATAGCATTGAATAAAATAGTAAATCAGTAGAAATGATCGTAGAATTGACATTGATATTGTCATTCACACAGGCGCTTCTCAGTAGTAATATCCCGACAAAATGCTGAATTTTCAAAAAATACTTTCACCTTGCTGTCACGAAAACTGTGTTGCTTGAAAACACCACGGGAGCTTGCTCCAGTTGTGTTTTGTACAAAAACACAGTTTGAGCGACTGGCAAGGTGAAAGTATTTTGAAAATTCTGCATTTTGAAGGGATATTCGATCAGAAAATTTCACGAATACATTAAATTATTATGGACTAAATGCTTATTGCAGGAACGGTTCATCACGTGTTATTAATGTCAGTTGAAAAGTTGAACCGTTAAACTGACGTTTCTCCATTCACAGAAATTGTTGTAACTATGGAAACGTATAAATAAGGAAGAAGCAAAACATCGATTAGAAAATACCACGGGCTGGAGACAGTGTTTTCGAAATAGTTATTTGTTTTACTTGGCATAAAAGCACAAGATTTAATGCCGCGGCTGGTGTTTCATAGCCGAGCGTAGCGAGGCTATGAAACCAGCCAAGGTATTAAATCTGCTTTTCTGCCGTGTGAAACATAATTTTTTCTTCAAATTTGTTCCAATTCCACGCAAAATCGACTTTTTCATAAAAAATTGCGTTTCATTATCAATATCCAAATAACTAAAATATTTTCTGGCGTTTCCGGAGTATCAAGTGTGGATTTTAAAGTAGTTAATTTTACTGGAAAGGAGGGAAGTGGACAGAGTTCAATTGTATTAAATAATTGTTCACAATTCACCATAAATATATCTAATAAATAAAAATTTCGTGTTGTAGTTTGTAGTTTTAATGCAATAAAACCAGTTTATTATCATCAGCATCATTTTGAGTTTTCTTAATGTCATTGTCAATTTTAATAACCAGTTTTATTTAAATTATTACTTGGAAGGTTTCCTAGCAACAAACTTTTTCTGCCTAGGCAGTAAAAGTGGACTTTTTCTGCCTAGGCATTAAAAGTACAACTTCTAAGCCTGCCAAGTGTCATTAAAAGGCCGCTTTTAATGTCATTTGGAGAAAAAGTCCTTTTCTCATTGGTTTGAATTCAAAAAATGATGGCATTTGGTTGGTTTATACAATATGAGGGAAATTGTCAAAATGGTAAAGGGTTGTTGTCTTATTCAAGACGGTAGGTCGTGACGTATGCTTCAAAAGGTTTGAATGAGGCTGAAAAAAGTTATCATTGAGAAAGAATTATTGAGTGTTGTATTTGCCACTAACAAAATTAATAATTTCATTTATGAACGTCCCGTTAAAATAATTACTGATGACAAACCTGATGTGCCATAGGGTAGGGCAATTTGGATGAGTATAGGGAAATTTGTCGAATTCAATCAACTAGATTGCAAAGACTTCTAATACTTGAAGAAGCTACTGTGTTAGCGAAACATGTCTGAATAAATAGAGTTTGTGAAGATCGAATCGTTTCTGTGTAGTTCGTATACAATAATAATATAATCATGCTCCGTTTTTGTATCATTTGTGGGCAATCCAAAAAGACGAACAGTGTAAATATCCAGTACCGAAACTATAAGGTTAAAGATTACCACAAAGTATCTTGTAGCATAAATATTACTAGAAAGCTTTTTAATGAAAACCCGGGATAGGAAACTCCAACGAAGATATCTCACACGGAATCCCACCATACCCGCCCATCATTATCACAATATTGGCACTAGTGGCAGGTTCTAATGGTGAATTTTCATGAAGCTTAATTACTATTCTTCTAAATGGAACGTGTGTAACAAATGGAACTGATGATTCAGTAAATTCCGATAATTCTGTTGTTTTATTTGTTTTATTTGTGGGCAATACTTGAAACTTATGTCCTTGTGAATTTAACCAAACAAGAAAACCGACCGAGGCGGTACACGCAATACTGCGGGATATTTGGGAAATAGACCACGATTTCATTTCTCCTAATCAAGCTGCCGAATATCTCACGTTTGATCCCACAGTTTTGAAGGAATGAATCGACCCATCAGGGTTTTTAGAAATCTTAGTGCAAACTGACAAATTCAATAATTATTGAATTCACTATCACTGTAAAAACGTTATCAGATAGGTTTCATAAATTTATAAAATATTGCTTTAATTAAGGATGATGAAAGGGATATTAGTGATACATCTGATATTTCTGCCAATGTGATGGAGTCTGGAGTCTGAGGAAGCAGTTTTCTTAGAACTTCTACCAGTATATTTCCAAACTAATACAAGAAAAACAACAAAGAATGTGATAGTTGTGTTATCAGAAAAAAATATTAAAGGTATTCATTCTTGCGTATTTGGGAGAAAAATCGAAAACAATGAAGTTGTCACCCCTGTGGTCGGTGTTTTCTTGTAATTGCTATAATTGCTATTTTACTTATTTTACCATATATGTTTGATAAAAATCTATTGAAATGAATATGATGGATATTGTGTATTATCTGGATTCAAGAACGTATAGGTTTGTTCTTTTCTGGAGGCCATGCAGAAATTTTTTACATGCACTCTGTACAAAAATAGCCTACTTGTGTCATTTAGAAGTCATCAAAATGACACATTGTGGGCGAAAGTATTGGAAATAATATAATATACAACTGAAAGTAGAAATTACCTCTGAACTCAGCACCCAATAAATTTAATTGGTATTCCTTGTTTCAAATCACTTTCTAAAAAGAGGGGATATTTAATATTAGTGTAACTTGGTATGTGGAAGATGTAATAACGTTTTGTCCACCCATCAAACTGACAAAATTTCAAAATTCCTTCTGGAAGTAATAACAGTCATCAATTCATCCGCAATTTTATTGCACCAACCGCGTCTAATATTGTTATTGCCGCGAAATATTTCGGAAATGATAAACGTGATTTATTCGCCAAGATTAGCAGATTTTCTATGGTCAGCTTTCCCTAAACCGTCCAGAAAATAGTTCTATATCCACCCTAAATCTGATTTTTCCGTCTTCTTTTGTATTCAAGATGAGGGTTGAATAAATGAAATGCAGGATGAGGCAGTGGTGTCCGCATGAAATATCGAGATTCTATTAAGCTTATATTGTAGAGAGAAAAACTGGTTCATCCCTGCACCTCTACAAATAATAAGGATTTTTTACCCACACATATTGTGCTTTTGGGTATATTCAAATGAGTGATCAGTAATTATATTTATTATCTTTTGAGCATTTTATCACAGCCAGTAAATGACACTTACTGTTTGTGGTTGTGGCAAGTATATAGGTTGACCTTACACAGTGTTTTCTGGTTGCAACGTCCAACGGGAAATGATTTTATTTCGCTGGAAGGTAAATGATTCTGTCCATTTGTTGTTATAGTTTGTCCACAAAGTGTCATTACTATAGCAATGCAAAGGCCATTACTACTAAATGTACTACTGCTAACGTTCGGGATACAAACAATGCTCATCAGTGTAGGTAAATGCTGCCAATTTTCCTTGTAAAGTAATAAACGCGTTGAATATATCTAGGAACCAACCAGAGGATTTTATTCAGCGATAACTAATATGAATCTTTTGCTGTTTGTTGAGAAAGGACCCCGCAAACTCTTCAAGGAATTTGGGTCCTGGTGGATTTTTTTAAATTTTTGGTATAATGTAGTCCATGTAATTCTCAACGAATGGTACCATTGCGCCAACCCAAAAAAATTAACAGTTTTGCTGCTAGGGGGCGTTGAAATCACCCCTTGCGCAAATTAGACTATTTATTTTTGAACCCGGTAACAATATTTTCAATTGTTTCATTGTTGCTGATGTTGCACAATATTGTGCTGTTTTATGAAAAAAAACTTACCCCTTCCCCTTTTTCCCCCAACTCCTATTACGAAACGCAAAAAAAAAATTAATGTTTGAATATGCCTAAATAAGGGAAATAACAGTGTTTTTATGATTATCCCCCCACCCCCCAAATGACACAAAACGAAAAAAATTCGGTGGATTTTTCTCAATTTTTGATATGATGCAGTTCAAGTTATTTTGACTAGAAATAAATCGGGTGACAAACCTCAAAAATGAATAGTTTTGATGCTAGGGGGCGTCGAAATCATACCTTGCTCAGAATAGATTATTCATTATTATAGGCGGAAACAATATCTCTACGTATTTTTGTTTTATTTTATGCCGAACAAGTGTGTAATTTTTTATTAATTGAAAATCTAAAACCTCTCCCTTACCCCCAAACCCTATTTCAAAACACGAAAAAAATTAATTCAGGCACCACCTCAGATTCAAATAGTGGATGTCTAATTTTCATTTATTTTTAAGATTTTCGCCCTACGCTCTACTAAAATCAGCGAAATCCACCAATATTTTTTTGAAGGGAGAGAAAAGTGAAACAACTGTACGATTTCCTCAATTTCAGCTGATTAAAACATTTATTTTGATAAAAGTATTTACAAGTAGTCGGGAATTAATTTTTTTCGTGTTTTAAAATAGGGGTAGGGGGTAAGGGGGAGGTTTTAGATTTTCAATTTATAAAAAATCACAATTGATCATCATAATCTAAACTAAAATACGTAGAGCTATTATTTCCGCCTATAATGAATAGTCTATTCTGAGCAAGGTATGATTTCAACGCCCCCTAGCATCAAAACTATTAATTTTTGAGGTTTGTCACCCGATTTATTTCTACTCAAATTAACTTGAACTGCATCATATCAAAAATCCACCGAAACTTTTTCGTTTCGTGTCATTTGGGGGGTGGGGGTATAACCATAAAAAATTGCTATTTCCCTAATTTAGGCATATTCAAACATTCGTCGATACATTTGAAGGCACTCGAGAAATATTTTTTTGCGATTCGTAATAGGAGTTGGGAGAAAAAAGGGAGGGGGTAAGAATTTTTTTTATAAAACAGCACAATATTGTGCAACATTAGCAACAATGAGACAAGTAAAAATATTGCTACCGGGTTCAAAAATAAATAGTTTAATCTGCGCAATGGCTAATTTCAACGCCCCCTAGCAGCAAACCTGTTCATTTTTTTGGGTTGGTGCAATGGTAACATTGGTTGAAAATTACATGGACTACATCATACCAAAAATTCAAAAAAATCCACCAGGACCCAAATTCCATAAGGAGTTTGCGGGGTCCTTTCGTCTTTGTTCTCCACTACCACGGGAGCCAGGCCGATCCTGCCTTCAAGCCAACAATCACCCAGCCAATCAGAGTTGAGTTCCAGAAAACGCATTGTTGTGTGATCAAATTAGCTGAGAAGCGCTTGCGCGTCGGTTTTATGACAACTAAAACTAACGGGTGAATTCTACGAATTTTTTCAAAACAAATTGTATTTTCTCTATGTTGTGAGAGTTAATAATTGTGACCTGATTCATTAAAGAAATCAGAATAAAGAAAGTGTATTTAATTGAACGCTATTCCAGTTCAACAACGTCTTTATTTTTCCTTAACAATTTCCATTATATTTCAAAAATCAAAAAACTTGATACTCTTGACCATATAAAGAGCATCCCAAATGTAAAATATAAATTAATATCATTCTGCAGCCTCCAAGAAAGGTAATTTGTTGACTGGGTGAGCAAATTTTCCGTTTTTGGTATTCACTTCAACAGTTCTGATTTTTCCATCAGACCCCGAAAATTATTTCGTGATTCTTCCAATTCTCCAATGGTTTCTGCTAGATTCATCTAGAAAGGCAATTATACTTCTAAGAATGATCTTGGCTTTTATTGAAACATTTCCTTTTCTGTGGATTCGGTAAGTATTCTTTTGTTCATTTCTGCCAGAATCGATTTGCTAGGCATTGGGACATCCATCATTATTTTCTTACGCATAGTCACCAGCTGGGAAAACTCCCGGTATACTATCAGTACTCACACTTCCTTTAAGAACATGTATCGGGGTTAATGCTCCAATTTCGCCTCTATTTGCGTTTAGACAAACATGACTTATTGGTCTGGAATAGACAGTTCTCTCAGCCTATAGCATCAGCAGTTTTTCATCTGCAACGACGACTAGCTGACTTTTGTTATTCTCTTTTTGATCCAACAGATTTGGTACTGAAAGTTCTTTCCATTTCAAATCATTCTTGTTTTCACATTTTCATCTGAAACTCCAGTCCTTTCTTTTTTATTCGTATGTCCATTTCTTGTTCTTTTTCCTTGATCATCTCTTTCATTTCTATCTGCCTCCTCTGCTTTCTTATATCTAATTTCAGAAGTTCCTTTCTACCAATTTCGTTTTGTTCTACAGTACTGTGTTGTCAAGAGCTAGATGATAATTTTTCACCTCGATTAGAGAGTCTCTGAGTCCCACGAATATTCATGGATGTCGATGGTCTATTCTTCCTCTAGTCATTCTCATTCGATTTATCTTGCTTCGATCCGTCCATCTAAACTGCTAACTCCAAATCTTCTCAGAGGAATTCCGAAATTTGATCGTGAACTTCTTCGAAGTGTCTTCTTCCCTTATTTCTTATTTGTTCGAAAGCTCGAAGGACTAACTGTTGAATATATCTAGGAACTAACCAACGAATAATTTGAATCTTTTGCGAGTCTCCTCAAAATCGTCTTTATTTTTCTTCGACAATTTTCATTTTATATGAAAAATCAAAAAACTAAACTTGACAACCATATACAGAGCATCCAAAATGTGAAATATAAATTATTTAGAAGAGATATTAATTTTTAAACAATAGGCCCACTGTACGACTACTAAGAAATTTAAAGTGGTTTGAAATTATTTTTACACCATCTTCCAGCAGGACAATTTTCTGTTGAGAATTCATACGTGTTCTAGACCGGGATCCCACGCCTATTTTCAAAATTGATTAATAACAGGCTGAATCTTCCTGAGTAGCTTCATTTTGCCGAGACGCCCAACTTTTTCCTCTACGAAAATTCTCAATAGTGGTAGCTAATGAAATGCGCAGGCGTCAATCATGTCGATTTGGTGAGTGGAAAAAATTCATTAATAACAGTTAGTTTTTCAGTTGAACCTCAAGATAATTCGATAAAGTACTCGAAAATAGTTTTGTCCTACAAAATGGATGGTAGGACTGAAGAGTCCCACACTCCCAACATGTACCAATGACGTGGTCATAAAAATTCATTAATAACCAGCGAGTTTTTTTACCGTTGCTTGGTTAATATTTGTATAATAGAATGGTCATATTGTCCTACAAATTGAATGGTAGGTGTTCCCAGTCCTACGCTCCGAACATGAAGCTACTCAGGAAGTTTCAGCCTGTTATTAATAAATTTTTTTTCACCATGGAATTGACAACAGGCTGAAACTTCCTGAGTAGCTTCATTTTGCCGAGACGCCCAACTTTTTCCTCAACGGAAATTCTCGATAGTAGTAGCTAATGAAATGCGCAGGCGTCAATCATGTCGATTTAGTGAGTGAAAAAAATTCATTAATAACAGGTACTTTTTCAGTTGAACCTCAAGATAATTCGATAAAGTACTCGAAAATACTTATGTCCTACAAAATGGATGGTAGGACTGAAGAGTCCCCCACTCCCAACATGTACCAATGACGTGGTCATAAAAATTCATTAATAACAAGCGGATTTTTTCACCATTGTTTTGTTAATATTTGTATAATTGAATGCTCATTTGTCCTACAAATTGAATGGTAGGTGTTCTCAGTCCTACGCTCCGAAATTGTCAATTCCACGAAAATTCTTGATATTAGTAGCTAATGAACTGCGTAGGCGAAAGTCATGTTGATTTGGTGAGTGCAAAAATATTATGGTAAACCATTAGTTTTACCCAAATCTGAAGCTCATGGCTCATGGTGAAACAAACCAATTGAATTAACTTCATTTCAAGGCAGTAAAATCAAAATATATTTGACCGTAAGCTTAACAAGCCTACAGATATTTTGATCATACATTCTGAAATGAAAAATCAAAATATTTTGTAATTAGGCACATTTATCCTCATTTTTGATATGATATTATGAATCGATTTGATTTTTTTGCTTAAATTCGAAATCGATTTTTTTAGAAATAAACACATTAAATCTAATTTGTAGCTCGTAAGTCCCTCCATTCGAATGAGAAATTATATTTCACAAAAGGTGTTGCATTTCATAGCATGACAAGACACTGTTCAAAGGAATAGATGAATATCAATTAGATTATCATTTTTATTTTACAAACTCTATTCATACACAGAAGAATTGATTATATTATTGACTACCTTGTACAAAAACAGTTTGTTTTTTTCTGTATTATAAAACATATTTCTGACAAATGTCGGTAATGACCAGTCGCTCACTAGTTCAATATTGGATATGAATGGTATATTGATATTTTTTATCCATTCAAATTCTTCCAAAAATCTCAAAATTGATGATGTGTCTAGCGCCGAATCTGGTAATACGATCGAGTAGGGCCAATGGAGACTTTTACTCAGAATAGCTTCAGCTACAAAATACCAAAAATTCAGGCATTTTCACAGTAAGACTTTTTTTCATTAAAAGTGTGTGGAGTCCTTTGATGATAGTTGCATACATTGTTGTTTAAAATTAATTTTTCCGTTAACCAGATGTCGTTCCCTTACGAAGGACAGCCCTCAAAAGACGAAACTTGTGAGAGGCAAGGATTAACGAATTCTCAGTTTTTACGTGCTTTTCCACTTTCTCGGGCCATCAGAGAAATATAAGCAGTCGCTAGGCTTCGAACCCACGACCGACTATCAGAGTGGATAAAAGATTGGTATTTTAACTACTTGGCCACCCCGTAAAATATAATATTTCTTTCGAACTCGACTTTTTGAGGCCTCTGGATATACCATACATCCTATTTTACCGTAGAGCAGAATTTCACAATTCGTCTAACCTCTTTGAAAGTTTTCGATTATAAATTTCTGCTCTTCAAATGACGATGTGGTGTTGAAGGTTTTTCCGTGTTACCCTGCATGTATTTAAGCGTATGTGACTTCATTTAAGCCGCCCCGGAGGTCAGATTGATTATTTCAACGATTTTACTTTGTTATTGTTGTTTTCAATATGTTTATAAAAATTATGAAAGCTAAACAAAATTTTCCACTTATTTCATAAACTTTTCACGTAAATTATGATATTTTGAATTGAACAAACAATTATACATTGAAAGGAACATTACTTCTCGAATAAAATTACATTAAATGAGCTAAACCACAATTTCAGAATAATTCGTTATTTTGAATAATTTTTGTAGGACTAGCGATACATACCTGTTTTTTCGTAGGACACTGTGTTATTTAGGTGAAGGATACACTTACCTTTCATGTGTTATCATTGTCCTACAGTTATTAATAATTTTTTTTTTTTACCATGGAATTGACATATTCGGAGCGTAGGTCTGGGAACACCTACCATTCAATTTGTAGGACAATATGACCATTCAATTATACAAATATTAACCAAGCAACGGTAAAAAAATCCGCTGGTTATTAATGAGTACTTTATCGAATTATCTTGAGGTTCAACTGAAAAACTAACTGTTATTAATGAATTTTTTGCACTTACCAAATCGACATGATTGACGCCTGCGCATTTCATTAGCTACCACTATCGAGAATTTTCGTAGAGGAAAAAGTTGGGCGTCTCGGCAAAATGAAGCTACTTAGGAAGATTCAGCCTGTTATTAATCAATTTTGAAAATAGGCGTGGGATCCCGGTCTATTTGTAGGCAGACTAAAAAACGTTTTGCATTGATTGAGGGTGAGATCTTGGTGTTTGCCCATACTGCATGCATAGACCAAAATTATTTCGTGCATCGCCATGGATAACTACTTGTCAACTTTTATAACAAACCACTTTATCAGTGGGTTTGATAACATAATTTGGGTTTTTTTATTCGAAAAATCACAACACAAAAGAATTTCTGAACAAAAATATTATATACTATAGAAAGCACACCAATAAAAAAAGATTCATACCCTCAGATTCAAACCGACACATTTAGCACCTATCGGCAAGATTCAATTTCCTTGTTTACATTCTCCAGACATAATAGATAATTGGCTAAAGAAAACGAGGTTCAAAATATCAAAACAACCAACTCCATTGGAAAGACTCAACAATAGAGATCAATCAATCAATCAAAATATGCTTTATTGTCGGAAGATGAGGATCCTATTGACAAAGATAAATACCTATACATAAACATTCACATACGCAAGGATAACAGATATGTATAAAATTCCATACAATCCACTGCTTCCAAGTCTCCTCATTTATGTTCTCTGATATGCTAATTTCCAGCATATGAAAACAATCTACAAATGTTAGGCAATCGAAAAGATAAAACTTCAACTTCAGAAAGATTTGAAATCAGGTGACAATATTTTGATGAAGTCTATTACGGTCGAAATAAAATATCAATAACTATAAGGTTCCATGCAATGAGATTAGTATCAGTTACACCTTTGCATGTGGAAGCTCTTGAACCCCTCTGGACTCGATACTACGTTACATCTTGATAACCAAAACAAATACACAAAATTCTGTCCTCTTTCATAATACCTCTCTCCTTACTTACTAATGAATACAAGAGATTGAAAAATTCTCCACTTTTATGTGTTGCCTTTCAGTCTTTTCGCAATTTTTTCAAATCCGAGTATCTTAGACAACTGTTCTCGAAGAATACACATCCTTTTACATAGATGTCGTTCAACCAAGGTACTCTAGTTACATACGAATAATTAAAAATATTCTTCTTTCGTCAGTTTCAAACTGGGAAAATGCTGTGATCATTTTCACTGGTATGGAACAGGTTCTGTTCTTTCAATACCCGTTCAAAATGTAGAGAAATGATAAATTAGATAACAATTTCTCAATATGGCTATATTCGAAGCACTTTCATTCGCAAAAAATTGTTGTCATGAAAATATTGTCATTGTCAGAGATCTTAGATATCTGTTATAAAAGCCTTAGAAAGAGTTGAACTATCAATTTTTGAGAGTTCAATCACAAATAAAAAAGAGTAAAAGTGGCAAACTTAAATCTTAGCGGAATATGAATTCATTTCCTATGAAAGGTACATTTACGACTGGAGGACAATGAACACATGGATTAAAAGGCTAAAGCTGGTGTTGAAAGAGGCGAAAACATTGGTCATCAAGTAAGTGCAAATGATTTTATTGCTCACTTGAAACTTTTTCGGACAAATATAATTTCCACTAAAAATTGTTTCCATTGTGATTAAGGAGACCTAGATCACATAATTTTTACATGCTCCAGTTATTCCGATCAGTCTAATGAACCACATTACAAACTTTGTAGATTAAATATGCCGAATTCTTTCAATGTCATGTCGATCTTAGCCTCAAACAGCATAAAATTGTATGAATGTCTGATAGAATTCCTAAACAAAACGAATAATATAAGATTATAATAGGTTTTAGAGATGCTATCTATGTGAAGACTTATTCTTGTGCTGCATGTACCTATCAGTACGTGGTCTATTTGTTGTGTATCTCAAAAAAAGTCGTTCCGAAGGACTCCTGGACGTGAAGCGTGTGTATTTATAATTTATAATTTTATAACAATTACAATTTTTATTTAACTTTTAGATGTTTGTATATGTACGTTTGGTCTCTCATGTGTATGCCTGTTGGCGGCTATATGTCGTGTATTTTATAATTTTATAACCATTACAATTTTTAACTTTTAGATGTTATATAATATGTACGTTCGGTCTCTATGTTTATGCCTTCTTGCGGCTATATAGCCAGATCCTGTATCTACACCATTTTGTAACTTTGATATTTTAAAATCTAACTGCTCTGTAATTTGACTTATCCTATATGTATTTCTCTGTTTGTACACCTAAAGGATCAATAAATCTATACTATACTATTCCTTTTGTACGGTCTTGTATTTCAAGTTCCCATTCCTTTTTTTTGTAGGTATTTATTCAATTTGAAATTACTCTATCATTCTATACCACTCTACTAGTGTCTGGCAGAATGACGAAGTGTCAAAGCCATGAAAGACAAAATAAATTATTTGTGAATTTTGGCCCATGCTTGATATTTGCTAGGAAATAAGTTCAGTGTAGCACCATTTATTGAAAACTCTCCATAGAATCCATGGTCACAATTAGATATTGGTTAAAATTATTAAAATCATAAGAAATTATACTGATTCGATCGTACTACTAATAATAATGGACCAATAATTCAGTTACCCCTATTCAAAAGTCAATCATGAGCCAACTCACGCGCTTCTGGTTTTTCAATTTTTCCGAATTTATTTTTATTGCTTATTATTTACACATATTCCAGAACGGATGAATACTGCGCCTGGGGACACAAATACGAAAGTCGTTCTATACAAGATAAAACTTTTTTTCAAATACTTAATTTAACTGGGATCCGTAATGTCACTCTGTCATTCGTCATGCACATCGTCATTTGTCAGTTTGTCTGTATGCTGGTGCTTGATTAGTTATTTTGACTTTTTTCATGAATCGATACCGCTCAATATGTCAGTTTTTACCTCTTGAGAATATTCGTGCCTAAAAGGGTTACAAAATAATAAAGGACACCGCAAACTCCTTATGGAATTTGGGTCCCGGTGGATTTTTTTTGAATTTTTGGTATGATGTAGTCCATGTAATTCTCAACCAATGTTACCATTGCGCCAACTCAAAAAAATTAACAGTTTTTCTTCTAGGGGGCGTTGAAATCACCCCTTACGCAGATTAGACTATTTACTTTTGAATCCGGTAACAATATTTTCACTTGTTTCACTGTTGCCAATGTTGCAAAATATTGTGCTGTTTTGTAAAAAAATTCTTACCCCTCCCTTCTTCCCCCCAACTCCTTTTACGAAACGCAAAACAAAATTCCCGACTGCCTTCAAATGTATCGTCGAATGTTTAAACATGCCTGAATAAGGAAAATATCAGTTTTTTATAATTATCCCCCCTCCCTCCAAATGGTACAGAACGAAAAAAAATCGGTGGATTTTTCTGAATTTGTAAAATGATGCAGCTCAAATAATGTTGATTAGAAATTAATTGGGTAACAAACCCCAAAAATTAATAGTGTTGATGCTAGGGGGCGTTGAAATCATACCTTGCTCAGAATAGACTATTCATTATTATATAGGCGAAATAATATCTCTACGTATTTTAGTTCAGATTATGCTGAACTATTGTGTAATTTTATATAAATTGAAAATCTAAAACCTTCCCCTTACCCCCAACCCCTATTTCAGAACACGAAAAAAATTAATTCAGCCACCTCCTCAAATTCAAATTGTGGATGTCTAATTTTTATTTATTTTCAAGATATTCGCCCAATTGATTGATATTCAAAAATCATGAACTACGCCCTACTAAGAAGTCAGCGAAATCCACCAATATATCTTTGAAGGGAAGGAAAGGTGAAACTAAACAACTGTAAGATTTCCTTAATTTGAGTAGAGATTAAATTTTTTTCGTGTTCTAAAATTGGGGTTGGGGGGAAAAAGTTTAAGATTTTCAATAAATGAAAAATTACACAATTGTTCAGCATAATCAAAACTAAAGTAGGTAGAGATCTTGTTTCCGCCTATAATAATGAATAGTCTATTCTGAGCAAGGTATGATTTCAACGCCCCCTAGCATCAAAACTATTAATTTTTGGGGTTTATCACCCAATTAATTTCTATTCAAAACAACTTGAACAGCATCATATTAAAGATTCAGAAAAATCCACCGAATTTTTTTCGTTTTGTGTCATTTGGGGTGAGGGGGGATAATCAAGAAAAGCTGCTATTTCCCTTATTCAGGCATATTTAAACATTCGATGATACTTTTAAAGACACTCGAGATTTTTTTTGCGTTTCGTAATAGGAGTTGGGGGGTAGGAGGGGGGCTGTAATAATTTTTTTAATAAAACAGCCCAATATTGTGCAACATTAGCAATAATGACACGAGTGAAAATATTGTTATCGTATTCAAAAATAAATAGTACAATCTGCGCAAGGGGTGATTTCAACGCCCCCTAGCATCAAAACTATTCATTTTTGGGGTTTATCACCCAATTAATTGCTATTCAAAACAACTTAAACAGCATCATATTAAAGATTCAGAAACCAAACCAAATTCAGACCAAATTTTTTTTGTTTTGTGTCATTTGGGGGGAGGGGGGATAATCAAAAAAGCTGCTATTTCCCTTATTCAGGCATATTTAAACATTCGATGATACATTTAAAGACACTCGAGATTTTTTTTGCGTTTCGTAATAGGAGTTGGGGGGGATGAAGAGGGGGTAAGAATTTTTTTTTAATAAAACAGCCCAATATTGTGCAACATTGGGGGGAGGGGGGATAATCAAAAAAAGCTGCTATTTTCCTTATTCAGACATATTTGAACATTTGACGATACATTTAAAGGCATTTTTTTGCGTTTCGTAATAGGAGTTGGGGGAAGAAGGGGGGGGGTAAGCATTTTTTTATAAAACAGCACTATATTGTGCAACATTAGCAACAATGAAACAAGTGAAAATGTTGTCACTGGATTCAATAATAAATAGTCTAATTTGCGTAAGGATTTCAACGCCCCCTAGCAGCAAAACTGTTCATTTTAGTGGGTTGGCGCAATGGTAACATTGGTTGAGAATTACATGGATTACATCATACTAAAAATTTTAAAAAATCCATCGGGACCCAAATTCTATAAGGCGTTTGCAAGGTCCTTTATTTTAACAATATCTGTTTTGAGTAAAACCAAAACCTTTTTCTAACCCCACCAGCTTTGCTATCCAGAGGCGAACCCTGATTTTTATTTATTAGTTTTTAACTCAGGGCGGACTGAGCATGCTAAGTAATGTTCTGTAATTAGTGATATTTCACCCTGTTGACTGTAAGTTACGTATTGATCCTACTGATGAAGACAACTCGGTTATGGAAATGCGCATCTTAGAATATTGTTACATTTTTGAGTTCTAAATAAGTGATACGCTACTGTACTACTGTTTTGATTATTTCAACTGAACTTGACAACACTGTACTATTATACTTGTAACTTCAAATATTTATTATTCATAAACTCTCAGTTAGTCCTGTGAACTCCACTGAACTAATTCTCACAATAATTGCACGAATTTTATAGGAAAATATAAATTGTTGAACCATTAGGAAAATCATAGAATACAATAAGAATATTTGATGTCGGGACGTGGCGCAGTGGTTAGAGCGTCCGACTCTGAGTCGAAAGGTCCGGAGTTCGAACCCTGGTTGGGCTGGGATTTTTTAATTTAATTTAACCGATTAAATTATTAAAATCTCGTGGCTCGAGTAGGGTGAGTCCTGCACGATTCACTGTTGCGTTCCAATTAACAGTGCTGCTCCTAAAGTGGCGTATAGAGAGAGTCGGTTTTCCACAGGAAGAACAATGACAATTAAACCTCTAGTTTGAAATGAAATTCCAACTGTTTTCCTTAATCAGTTGCGAATCTTTGTAAAAAGACTCTTTAATTAAAGATAAACGACAGCGTGGCTTGGTACATTCTTCTCAGACTTTGTTTGTTTTTTCTTCAAAACAGTCCAATACCTTGAATTTACCATCATCAACATTGCGAGAGTCTTGATATCCTTTTTGTTAATGGTAATTACCAACAAGAAAAATAACCAGCATACAATTCGTAATCTACGCCAATGGTGGGACAAATATAATCTGGTGTGACGAATACAGAATTTGTCATGGTGGTGTTATTGGAACCTTAATCTGATTGTATCATTTCGTATTTATTGAGTTTGACCCTCGACTACAGTATGTTCTTGTTTTGATAACTGATTCGAGGAGGAAGATTGGGAATATCTTGTCATTGTAAACATGTTCAATGAGAATTGGGGAGAATATCCACCCTTATATATTTACTTTGCTCAAAGGGTTTACAAATTACTTGATATTTCTTGTACCTGCTCAATTGTTGTTTAGACAAACTGAATAATATGTTCTCTCTTGTGCAGGTGGAAATTTTAATTTGTATAATAAAAGTAATTTAATAATCACTTTTTTACAATATAGTAGATACATATGGTAGGTTAGAAGAATGGTATACAAATGATAAAAAAGTTTTAAATAAAAAATATAGATGAATGTACAGATGAAAAACACCAGTCGCCATAATAAAAAAGATAAAAAAATCTGCGTCACAGCTTTACATACAGAATTATAAAAGAAGTACATAAAATGTAATAAATAATTAGGATGTATCATTCAGATACTCTTGCAGAGTAGCACTTGTCTATTAATAAACATTTAACTATGTTTCAAAAAATATTGTCACTTTGACAATTAATCATCTCGTTCGGCATTTTGTTGTAGAGAGACAAAGCATTGTAAGCAGAGTTTTTGTATTTAACCCTGCGTTACCCGCACGGTGAGCGCAGCGCTCACTTTTTTTTTTTAAATATGCGATAACTTACACAATTATCCAATACTGTACGTATCCATCTAGGTAATCCTAGAAACATATTTTTCTGAAATCGTTCAAGAATGCCCACTTTCTCGGAGCAACTTCAGGCCTCAAAATACGCTAATCTAGTATTTTAGTCCGTTGCTAAGCAACGAACTTTCCCGGACCGTTTTCGGACCTAAACGGTACGGGAAAGTACTTTTTCGGCAACCATCCCGGAAGTGTTCACTTCCCGGACACTTTTTCTTTGGGAAAGTTGCACTTCCCGGCCTAGTCCGGGAAGTACGTACTTCCCGGACTAGGCTGGGAAGTGCTCGAATTTTAATACAAATATTAATATAAATAAGATACAGAATGTTTCTGTTGGTACCTATCTTCTGTTCGAATTTCAATATATAATACAACTAATAACTGAAATGTTCGAAATATTCAAATTTGGAATCGTTTCATCCGGTTAACAGATGAGTGAAAGTCGACCTCTCTTCGTCTCTTAGACTAAATGCGTCTCATTGATTTGTTATTCTACATGGTTACCGTAAAAATAGTGTACGCAACACGTCCGAAAACAGTTTTTTTGGACTCGTAGACTTCCAGGACTCGCTAACGCTCATCCGAGAATTTGGTCTACTCGTCCAAAAAAACAGTATTTTCCGTTACGTTCCGTTACGTAAATTACTATTCCCGTATCGAAAACGATACGGTAAAATTTTTGCCTGCTTGTTTACATTTTAGACAGTTATTGAATTCACGCAAACAATATGTAGAATCCTTAGTTTTTGATAATGTTGATTGCGATTTCAGAAAAAATAGTATGTGTACCTCGTAGTAAAAGCACATTCCCAGACTTCAATGCTTGTTTTATCTACATTGTCGTCCGGGAATGTATTGCTTTTACTACTAGATAAACAATATACTATTCCAAATCATTCAGTCTCGCTTAGGCCGTAATAAATGTATGTAGTGTCATTTGATATTTGTTTGAAGTAATGAAAGAGCGATCCGCTCACCTGCGGGTAACAGTGGCAGTATATTTTCGGTAATTTTTATAAAAAAATAGAGTTCAGTGAGGTAATATAATTGTTATAATAATTTCATAGGGTGACTTGAGTATTATTATAATGGATTCAAAAGAGGAGACCAAAAACAAAGTGTACAAAGTCCAATATTTATCTGATTACCTTCTGTTGATATTTTCACCTTTTAACGTTTTGTTTTAGATTTACATAATGAAATAATATTTGTTTTTATTTTAGAATATTGATTATTTTATTTTACCTAAATGATGTAGTGCGTTTTTTAATATTTGCGTCATTTTATGTGATAATCTAAGATTTTAGGTAAACACGAGCGCAGCGCTCACTCGCGGGCAATGGTGTCATTAATGCGGGTAATGGAGGGTTAAAAATTTATGATTTTGCATCCGCCGCTGTCCTCCGAATCTTGTACTACTTATAAGATTTTGTTGATGCAATCGTTTCGAAAGACTCAAGTTTGTTTCTTGCAAGTTTAACACATTCAAAAATATAAATACATGGAACAAATAGCAGTTATATTCTCTTATAAAAACCGGTTTGCAACTATCTCGATAGTCCATGTCGAAGATGAGTATCAAAATACGCTTTAGGCCCACAAAAACTGTATTTAAATCTGTACCGCACCCCTAAGCCATTATGTTTAGTGAAATATGTGAAATGCCGTGGCAAAGTAAATACCTAATAAACTTTTTTTTGTTACAAGGGTTTCAATTGTTGGATTGCAAAGAATGCTGTATTGAGTTCAATCGTCTAACAGAGTTCCCAAGAAATTGACTCCTTGCGACATAACTATTTCCTCACTGGAGAATATTTCTTATGGTATATTACCTTTCCTACCAAAACTTTCATATAGACTGTCTTCCAAGGGTTCAGAATGAGTCTGTTACAGGTACACACAATGATTTTGGAAACCTTTAAAAGTAAATTGTCGATATTAGAACTTGTAACTGTGATAGTGGATTATCAGCACACAGCTCACAAGTGGTACTCTTTTATGTATTCAGGCAAGTCATTAACAAAAAGCACAAGTAATAAGGGGCCCAGAACCGAACCTTGTGAAACATCAATTTCAATACTTGGTACACTCAATGTTACAGTATATCATTTGACAGACATCCAACGATTTTCCATATGTGATCTCAACCAAGTTGAAATATTTTCTAAAAAACCAAGGGCAGCTGTCTTATGGGCTGAGAAATCCCAATATACTTACCGCGTTGGAAGCCTTCGATAAATCTAAAACCACACTGATAACAAAGTTATTCAACGTAAATGAAATTGAGAAAATAGTAAGTTGCTGTTTCGATAGAATGGCTTTTTCCGAAGCCATTCTCCTTTTTATCACAGTTTTATAAAAAATATCCTCACATGTAGGACTGATTCACCAGAAGTGGGAGGATCAATTATTATAAAGTCAATTAAAGTTTTATGACTATTACAGATAGTTCGCCTATACCAGTTGATTTCTTATTTAAAATTTGTTCAGAGCATTATATATTTCTACTTCAGTCTTTAGTTCATTGCGGAAGGGCTGAATTGTGAACTTTTTACTAATAGTACAAAGTGATAGATTTTGACCAAAGTAACTATTTATTCTTGATTCTGTGACTTCTGCAAATATAATTTTCAAATTATGCTTCAAAGATATGATTTTAGTATATGACGAATTTTGTTTCCCCAGTTCAGAATTAATAATTTTCCATGTCTCTATGGTTTTATTCTGAGCATTTAATTTTTTTTCTGAAAGTAGTTCATTTTCTTAATTACTGATTTGTGCTTCTTCAACCTATTTTTATAAATTTTTATGGAATGCGGATCAACTACCTGGAAGGTTGTCCATAGTTGGAAAAACAATTCTCTTAAATATCTGCCTTCTTTGATAATGTCATTTCAAATGCAGGCATAGTTATGTTTTTTACGATAGGTTATTTTGCATGAAACATCGAAACATCAAATTTGCGAGTTTAAAAAAAAATTGATTTATGCACATATCTTACAGAATTGGATACCAACTGATGTTATTGAGGATAGTTCTGAATTAATTCATACTTTACTATCACGTACTTGCTGTTTCAACATTTCAACATGTGGTTCTTTGTCTCATTTTCTTTTTTAAATTACACATTCTGGTTCCTTAAGAGTAGAAGTATTAGATAGATCAGCAATATTTGGTTGTATCAATAGACAGTCAAAAGATTGATCAGTCACCATGTATTCAATACAAGTGCGACTCGTACGACCGTTTGCATTGGTCAAACTTATTCTTGGACTTCTTATATGGACATTTAATTTGAATAAGTTGAAAATATTTATAAACAATTTAGTACTTGTATTTTTCTATATATAGTCAATACTATAGTCAATACATAGGATAATTTTGAAAGAATTTGCATCAGCATTCAACAGTGACTGTAATAGACAATGATAAAGAAATACATTCATATTGGCAGTTCCATAAGCAGTTATTATAACAACTTCAGACAAGTTCACTTTGTAGCAAATGGTTCATATTTCAACTTGACATTCGCTAGATAATTTTCTTAAGAGAACAATTTCATTGAAGTTAATACATCTTCTAACAAGATACAGGAGCCACACCGAAAATGATTTTTTCTACAAAAACTTGATGCCATTTATTACTCTTTGAAATAAACATCACTCAAACATTCATTAGTTAACCAATGTTCAGATAAGCAATGTCTGTTTCATTGTTCACAAAAATAGCTCAATTGAGTATATTTCGTTCTCTTCAAATTCCACGTACCTCAATTCTTTTCAGCGTTTTAGCTATGAAATCAGCTCTGAATCCTCTGAATGATCACTCGAATATTTGTAAAAGAAGAAGTGAAATTAAAGACTCGTCTAGAGGCACAGACAAATTTTATTTGATGAATTTACAATGTCTGACCACAAGTTTATTTTTTCAAATGGAACGTGCGTTTATTATTATTTTTCACCGAATTCTAACGAATAAACGTTATTGAAATCTAAATTTCTTTGAATTTCTTTGATATTTTAATGGTATTACCGATACTACTTTTTGCGAGAAGATACATTGCAACTACTCGGCAGATGGCACTGGGGACATATCAACTTGAAAATTTCGAATGGCATAGAAATCGAAATTGTGAAAAATCGTATTAACGAAAGTAAAAAAAAATAAGATGGTTGAAAAGATAATTGAATCCTGTTTTCAACGATGTGACACTTGGCTCCCAATGCCATTCGAAATTTTCAAGTTGTGCTTCTTTCCGCACACCATCAGTCGAGCAACCACCATGTTTTTCATTTTAGAAAGTAGTATAGTATCCCATGTTTGTACGTCGAACCGTTCAAAAGTTAAAGGGGGAGGCTATAAAAAGCCGCACTGTATATTTCTGGATTTCTTGGTTGCATGACCATATTCATTAGGAGTGAGTTGGGCAATAGGTAACTGGCCATGTTTGTTCTCAGCTGTGCTACGTTCATCTAGAGATTATCTATAGAATGGTGAAAGTCCCCACAGTTTGATAAATTGCTTTTTTCCTAGGAAATACAAAAATGGAATATCCAAATTGCCTTTATGCTTCAAGGCTTTTTTTTTCATGAATTTATTCTACAGATATTCATACGGTACCTATCGCCAATCAAATAATCACCAAATTTGTTTACTAAGTGATTCAGAACATTAAAATAAACTTTTCTCCAGGATAGTTCCTATTTATATGATTTCGTATCTTCCATAATTTTCATTGGGCCGGCTCTGAACATTCAACGTAATAAATTCTTGTCATGTCTGTTCTTCCCCTAGACCAATATCAAACAAGGGTCCTGAACATTATCAAATCCAGAGACGTTCCTATATTAATTTCTGTAACACGATCCATTTGTGTTTATTTGAGTTCAACTAGTGTTGGATATTCATGCAATTATAAAATGAAATTTGAAATGAACCACGTCCCTCCAATATTTCTATGGTTTTGAAGTTTGAAATTGGGTATGTCGCTAAAGTACTTAAATACCTATTTTGATGCTACATCTGAGAATTTACACCTCCTGGAAATTGTTAAACTTTTTTTTCAAATATCACTCATCTGTATATTTTTTCTGATTATTAAAATGACGGAGATACAGTTGATTGTTTAATCGAACAAGGTTGGACATTTGTTTGAATGTGTTAGACGATGTAGTAAGTTGATTACTTAAATTTCGGACGTCCATCATCTTAATGGTTGAAAGATTTCTATCTCTTTCAAATTTTTTCACAACGTTTCAATTGCTTGAATCAGCAATCGTCTTCTGGTGAATATTGACAAAATCAGATGCTACGCGACCTTTTTTATAGGTCTATAATTAAAGTGTAATTACGCGCGGTCTTGTGGCGCTCGTGGTTTCGCGCTTTTTCTCCCTCCAAAACGGTCCATGAGCGGTTTCCATACGTTTTTAATTTCCACGCTTGGTTGACTGAAGGCACCATTGGCTTCTATGTAGGTGGTTTCCATAAATTCCGTTTGAACCAATTTACCTCTCTATGAAGAACACTAGCTTCGTCCCAGAGAATTCGGTGGTGTTTTGTCCAGGCGTGGTCAGCAATTCCCGATTTTGATGTTTCCCCTCGTTGAGTCCACTTTTTGTGTTCGGCTATTCTTACTGATAATGGCCTCTTGGTCTCTCCGATATAGGAATCTCCACATTCACATGGGACTTTGTAAATACAGTTTTTACTGGATTCTGTTGTGTTCTCTGGTTTCGTCTTGGTGATGTATTTATTTCCGATCCTTCTGATCTTCTCGGAGATACCCCTGATATAGGGAAGTATGAGAACGGGGTTTTGTGGTCTTTCTTCGGTTGTCTTGGTCTTTTCGAGTTGTTGTTGTTTGTTTGTTTTTTTGTTTTTTCCGTTAACCAGCTGTCGTCCCCTTACGAACGGTAGCCCTCAAAAGTCGAAACTTGTGCGAGCTAAGGATTAACGAGGTCTTACCTTTTTACGTGCTATTCCTAGCACAGTTGTTTCCGAACTTCTCCTATGATCTTCTCGGAGTATCCTACACAACTCATACTTTCAAGAAAAGAGCCGTTTCTTCTCCCAAGTTGATGGACTGCCGATCTTCTCTCTCTCCAGTAATCGCCAACATATACATGGAGTGGTTCGAGGAATTGGATATCAGAGAGGCAAAATACAAACCAAAACTATTGCTAAGATACGTAGACGACACCTTTATCATTTGGAACCATGGAGATGAACACCTTGGGGATTTCTTCGCCAGAATGAATAACATGAGGGATTCAATCAAATTCACAATGGAAAAGGAAACTAACAGTACCCTATCGTTTCTCGATGTGAAAGCTGATAGAACAGACACTGGAATCCTCACCTCTGTTTACAGGAAGAAGACACACACAGGACAGTACCTCAACTACGGCTATAATCACCCAAACTCCACAAAGAGGGGAATCGTAAGAACGTTGGTGGAGAGAGCAATGTCTATTTGCAACAACCAGGAGTCATTGGAGGCGGTAATTAACCACATCAAAAAGGACCTACGCCGAAACGGATACTCCGAGAAGCTCATAGGAGAAGTTCGGAAACAACTCGAAAAGACCAAGACAACCGAAGAAAGACCACAAAACCCCGTTCTCATACTTCCCTATATCAGGGGTATCTCCGAGAAGATCAGAAGGATCGGAAATAAATACAACATCAAGAGTTGCTTTCAATCCGGCAGTAACTTACGAAGCTTCCTCACCAAGACGAAACCAGAGAGCACAACAAAATCCAGTAAAAACTGTATTTACAAAGTCCCATGTGAATGTGGAGATTCCTATTTCGGAGAGACCAAGAGGCCATTATCAGTAAGAATAGCCGAACACAAAAAGTGGACTCAACGAGGGGAAACATCAAAATCGGGAATTGCTGACCACGCCTGTATAAAACACCACCGAATTCTCTGGGACGAAGCTAGTGTTCTTCATAGAGAGGAACATTGGTTCAAACGGAAATGTATGGAAACCACCTACAGAGAAGCCAATGGTGCCTTCAGTCAACCAAGCGTGGAAATTAAAAACGTATGGTAACCGTTCATGGACCGTTTTGAACGGAGAAAAAGCGCGAAACCACGCGCGTCACAAGACCGCGCGTAATTACACTTTAATTATAGACCTATAAAAAAGGTCGCGTAGCATCTGATTTTGTCACTATTCACCAGAAGACGATTGCGGATTCAAGCAATTGAAACTTTGTGAAAAAATTTGAAAGAGAAATCTTTCAACCATTAAGATGATGGACGTCCGAAATATAAGTAATCAAGGTTGGACATGAAAATTAAGATTGCATCATCACAACTGACAAACGACGTCGGCGGTTACCAGAAGAAGCTTCAAGGTGAATTCCAATGGAAACTTGGGGTCCTCATGAAATTGCGGTTTGCGTATTTTTCAACATTTATTGAAAATTTCCACAAGACCTAAGATACCCTTGAAGAAACGCTCCCAACTATCATTTCTCGAATAGCAACAATCTCTTTTCACTCCGTCATGTTGAAAAATGATGAATTATCAGATTACTAGCATGGAAATTTTTCGGAATTTTGAAGGGAATCGAAAATACAATCAGGCGTGATTAAAAGTTTTCTCAGGATTGAATCTTCTTCAACGAAGGCGCGCGGCTTTGAATATAAGAAAGCTGAATAAAAAAGCATATTTTATCAACAAATTGACAGTATGTTATACTTATTCAATACTAAAGAATTGTAACTTATTTTAAAAAATGCCGATGGCGCAACTTGAAATGAAAAAGTAGATTTACCTACTGCTATGGTTGGTATACAAAAATGCATGCAACTGCGGCTTGTTTTCTATACCCACAGACACCACAACCAAGTAGAAACCATTTCGCACGTATGGAAAAGCAATTCATGATGGAACCAGATGTCAGTGCTCATAACCACACCAGTTTATTATTGAGGAACAGATAGAAACCAATGTTTCGGCTGTTGTGTATGCTGATCCTAGCAACTCTCTCGGACGAATTGAACACGAATTACAACTCGGACGATAATCAGCTTGAAAATTTTCAAAAAAATGTTGGTTTTGTGATATGATTTATATCTAACATTGTTTAATTATACTGTAGATTAATATGCAACCTTACGTTGTCATGGCTTGATAAAATAAACAGTGTTGAAGTTGAACCTAACTTTTATTGTTAGCTCCCAAATACACCAATTTAGAATTGCATAAATACAAATATTACAGGTTGGAGCCCTATGAATATCAGATACATCAGCGTCTTCACGAAAATGGTCATGAGAGAAGAGTCCAATATTGCAATTGGCTACGCGATCAATATTTACGAATCTTGGAATGTTCAATAAACATATCGCCAGATAATGGGCAACTGAAAACCCCAGGCTGATAAGACAAGGAAATTTTGAAGAACGCGTTGGGTTTAACGTATGGATGGGTCTGATAGAATGTCGACTTATAGGGTCAATAATATCCTATGGTTTATTAAATTGGCAACGCTATTTGGGATTATTTGGGAACGAAATCGGCACGATTGGTCCTAAAAGATGGCCTCCAAAATGACCCGACCTCAAACCAGTTGATCTTTTCATATGGGATTACTTGAAGAACCAGGTAAACTCTTCTAGACCCACATCAAAGGAGGATTTGGTACAACACATTAGAGCAGCAATTGCTAATATCACTCATGCTCAGTCAGTTAGTATTAAGGAAAGTATTGTAAAGTCTCATCGTTTAAAAATAAATCTAATCTAATCTAATCAGTTGAATGGGGTTATGGAAGCAATAGTGAGACGTGTATTTTGTGAAGAGAACATAATGGAGAACATATTGGAAATTTAATAATTTTGAGTTACTTTCTATGCAGGATTTACGTAATATAGTTAGAGGCGTGAACAATACATTTTCTCTATATTGAATTGTAAAATGTTGAAGGAAGTGTTTGAAACCATTGGCCATGTAATTCTCAATTTTATAAGTACGTCTCTAACTACAGGTAAAATTCCGCAGAGTCTAAAAATCAGCAGTACCATTATACCCATTAAAAAAATTACTCATACCACTAAAGCAGAAGAATTCCGCCCAATAAATACTTTACCACCAATTGAGAAAGTTCTTGAAATAATTGTTTATGAACAATTACTGCAGCACACTTCTGAAAATTCAATATTAATGATTAATCACTCTGGGTTTCGAAAACAATATTCTTGTGAATCAGCGTTACAACTTACCCTATGCTTTATCAAAACCAAATTAGATAACAATAAATATGTTGTCGCGGTTTTCCTTGACCTAAAGAGAGCCTTCAAGACAATCGATATGAAAATGTTGTTATCCAAACTTAAACAGTATGGTATTGTACACGACTGGCTAAATGACTATCTTACTAACCGCTATCAACGGGTACGTTTTAAAGACCAAACATCTTCCGAAGTGGTCAATGAGATAGTAATTCCTCAGGGAAGTGTCTTAGGTCCCCTACTCTTTATTTTGTATCTGAATGAACTTGATCTTTTTGTAAAATGTGAATTTATTAACCTATTTGCTGCTGACACCTTAGCATGCAGTGATGTCAACTTTGAAA
This sequence comes from Chrysolina oricalcia, assembly GCA_944452925.2. Classification (NCBI taxonomy): domain Eukaryota; kingdom Metazoa; phylum Arthropoda; class Insecta; order Coleoptera; family Chrysomelidae; genus Chrysolina; species Chrysolina oricalcia. The sequence goes on along the minus strand of OX101812.2, from coordinate 53,485,795 downwards.
GAGCTATTGAAAAAATGAACACTGTTTTGTTATCAATAAGTCAATATCTGAGCCAAAATAAACTGAAACTCAATGTAACTAAAACTCAGGCGATGGTCTTCTCAACTAAATATAAGTATGATTCTCTCGATATTAATAATATTCGGTTGAACATGAATAATGAAAGTATTCAAGTTGTCTCAAACGTTAAGTACCTGGGATTCCTTCTTAATAATGTTTTGAATTTCAATAGTTATTTTGATTATATGTATAAAATTTTTTAGAAAAAGCCTTTTTTTCTCTCGGATATCTCAATATCTGAGACTAAAATCACTGTGTATAACCATAGAAATATATATATTATATACTTACTCTAGAATGCTAATCCCCATGTCAAAAGTGTTGTAAAAAGTTCAGGCTAGTCCGCAACGCGCATGTACTTGTGAAGATTAACAAACGTTAATTCTGAATCTCTGAGAATAAGGTTGGAAACCTCATTGAACTTATACCTGTTATTTGTATTTAGCCGATTTGAATACATATTTTCACATATTTATGATCCCAAATATTCAGCAAAGGCCATCAGAAAGTAGAGTACGGTTATTATTATTATTTATCGCTCTGAAGCGACTGACTTTTGGTATCACATTCAGTTTTCAGCTGTAGTTAACCAATAAAAATCTACGGAACCACCCCAAATCGTCGGTGCGAATTTCAAGGAAGCACTGGATTGGAAAATAAATTGAAAGTACAAATAACTATGAAAATATATTTCAGCTAATATCATGAATAATTTCAACTCAAATTGGATTTATAAAATTGGATGCTTGGAAGCTCGAGTTTTTTTTTCAAGAACGATTCATGTCAAAATATGCAACTGCATTTAAATTTAAATCATTTGAAGAGATTAACATGCTATTTCTACGAGTACTACTGGTTGTATTACGTTAGTGCAATTTCCACAATGGGGGTGCATGAAAAAGTGAGGCCAGAAGCATTTTCCTTACCATCACAGAAAAGCACTTCCATATTGTCATTTATTTTCTGAGGCGATTCTATGTATGTTTAGTACTTTTTGTAGGAATCTAGAACTCAAAATATAAGCGGTGTGTCACTCGCCATGCATGCTTACGCAGACACAGTTGATTTCATTATCTTCCAAAAATTATTTATTTCAGGTATTTCAGGTAAACAGTTCATTGTTTATTTGTAGGAAGAAACGGCTTTATTAGAAATTGTCTTCAAAGGAACAAGATTAATGCAAATTCACGAATGATGAAAGAATAACCAACGACAACAAACACCAAACAAAACGACGAGAAAATCTGAAATTCTAAAAACCGTCTCTGAGCTCTGACAAGAGTGACAGATCTTAGTCTTCCTGTTCATGAAAATGCATTGTTGCACGGTCATTATAATTACAGTAGCATAGGGTACATTATTGTTTTAAATAAGTTTCTTTCGCACCTAAAATTCGGAGTAATCTTCTAAAAGGTTCTTTTCGGTTTTAAAATTTCTTAAATGCGCTGTCAAATTCCTCTCGTTCAAATGACATGTGTTTTATTGCCTCATAACAAAAAACTCTGAATTGGAACACCAAATTATTTTCAAACTTGGCAACGATCTACCCAAACTACACTGATGACGCACATGCGCACATCGTAAACGGGTCGCATACGCGGCTTGCTTTTCGCCGTGAAAATTGGCGGGATTAGCATTCTAGAGTAAGTATATAATATATATTTCTATGTGTATAACTCAATCATTCAGCCACATTTTGATTATTGCGCATCCATTGTATATCTGTTTAATCTCAGTGGATTAAATATGCTCCAGAAGCTTCAAAATCGTGGAATGAGAACAATACTGAAAACAAATCGCCTCACCGCTATAAGATCAATGTTAACAACCCTCAGCTGGTTCTCAGTGGAAAATAGACTGTTTCATTTCACTACGATTTTCATATTCAAAATAATAATCCATTTAGCACCAGATTACTTTCAGAAGTACGTAACATTTAATAAGGATATTTATAATTATAACACTCGTGGCAAAAATGATATTTACGTTCTAGCACTTCCTATCATAGTACGATGAATTCACTGTTTTTCAGAGGTTTCTTGGAGTTCAATAAATTACCAGATTCTGTTAAGGTATCTACCTCACTGATCCAGTTCAAAACCAAATTAAAGGAATTCATCCAAAAATCTGTATATTGTAATATGCCTTTCTTACATGTATATTAGGGTTCCTAATTAAATAAAGATCTATATATCTATCTATTTATCTACATTTTGAACAGTATTTGTTAGGAACTGTTTTTTTATCATTTTGATTTTTGTTAGTGGTAAGTGACTAGCAACAAAACACAGTTACTATTTTACCTTGTTTTTTATGGTTAGTTATTAATTTTCTTCAATTTCAAAAATTACAATAAATTCGTGAACATTTTTTTCTTCTGTCTATTCTCAATTGCGATTATCATACGATTAATGGTATAATTCATGATTTCGCAAGACGACAAAATATAAAAAAGGTTGTGTGTTTCGAAAAATTTTTCGTTTTAACGCATTGGACTTCTTTTCAGCAATTTGCATTTTTCCGAGATTCAATATATACAGCAAACTCTCTATTTTTCGATAAAACATGATTTTTTGTTTTTCTTTCGTATGTTCAAAGCCTCCTTCGTTGAAGAGTATCCAATTTTGACAACACTCATAATGAAACATTTGATATACCCGGTATCTTTTGGAATTCACCAAAACTTTTGATACGAGTAATTTGATAATTCACCATTTTCAACATGACGAAGTGAAAAGACCATGTTACTATTTGAGAAATGGTAGTTGTGAGCATTTCTCTATGGGTACTATTTTGTATTAAGGAAATTATTGGTAGTTGTTGGAAAATACAGGAGGTGCAATAGGAAATTACACTATGATAAAAAAGTTCATTTTATTAGTAACAAATTATCTTATCTGTATATGTGATGCATGTAAAATAATTTCACGAATCTATTTATTTAATTTCATATCGACTACAATCCACTTCAAAACTGTTCCAAATTCAGAGAGATTCAAACTCCACATTTTCGCGGGCTGACGTCACTTGTATTCTTGAGTCCTTAGAGAATGCTTTCTCATTTTGAATCACAGCGCACACCGGATTAATCTTCTCTCGACACTATTCAGTCGAATTTAATGGAAAGGTCCTATAACGGGTGCAACAATATTAGATTCAAAACCCAAAGAAAATTATATATTAACAAAAAAAATGATTGCCAAGCTTCCTGGCCAGAGGCTGCCGGTTTGCTCAGTGGAATGGGAGCGGGTTCAGAATTAAAAAAAAAATGTGAGCGCCACCCGTTTCAAATAAACCTCTGTGCCGCCAGTGAGCTAGGAAACCACTATCAAAACGGGAAGACAAACAGCAATCAAATATTAGTAAATATGAAAATATTTAATGAGTTTCTAAGAAGGAAACAACTCGGTTATGAATCCATAGTAATAATAGTATTTTCATCATATATTTATAAATCAGTTACCGAATACCAGATATAGCTATATGAGGTTCACAATACCACCCTTTTGTGGCATATTAGGTAATCTATATAAAAAAACTATTTCTGTACATTATCTAGTAAATATCTTTCACTTCACTGGGCTTCTGAGAGTAAGGGGGGGAAATGTCACTTGGTAGCACTTTGGACAAGTGTATACAGGACCTTGCTCTATGCCTTTGGATGGCATGAATTCCAGGAAACCAAATCCTAGTCGTCGACTCGTATCATAAAAAACCCATAGAATCTCTGATAGGCGAAAATATGTTTCCCCACCGGGCCGGCTCGGCAATACCGCAAAAAGTCAGCATACGATAACGAGAACGGGCTTCTAACAGGTTACAGACACCCTGAAATAATTCGATATATCGATTCGGTTCCTCATTGAGGAGATTTATATAATCTACTAAAAGTCTTACCTCCTTTTGTTAAATGGAGGGTCGTCCTAATATATCCTCGATTCCAAAATCAAGTAAAAACGATAGCTGTTCTGAAATCAATACAAATGAAAAATCACAAGCTATTCCAGCATAAGAACCTTTTTTTTTATTAGCTTACCAAGAGTAAAACAAGATATCCACCGAAGTGCAGTTTCGGTAGCTGCACCAAAATATATGGAGAGAAATGCACAAAGCACAAAATAACTGAATTTCAAATTGAAATCGAAAAATCCTCCAGTATAACTCAACTACAACAAACGATGCGACAACTACCAAATCGCCTTGTGAACTCTCTGAGAAAGATCCAGCACAAATAAAATATTCCAAAAGAAACAGGCGAGCCGATCAAAAACCTATAAAGAAAAACCATTTCGAATATCGCTGTTGATAGCACCGTACCGTACCGAAATCCACAATTGTGTATTCGAGTTAAGCATAGACCTAGGGAGTAGTCCCATCTTGTTCTCACGCTCTCGATTGAGTGTGAGGGCGAATGCTCTACCCTTCGATAATGAGTTCAGATCTAGAAATACCGGGTAGCGAAAATCAATTTTTGTCCACCTCCCATACATTATGTTAAGAATGAAATGAATCGAATATCGATCATCATTTCTCCTACCAAATGGCCAAAGGGTTAACAAAAGGATTTACGAAATATGATCATTTTATTTTCTCGAACAATTGCATGAATAGAAAACAAGGTCCGTTTCCATGATACGTTTCGGTAAATTATTCTTTTGGGTCTCACTAAAATTCTTGATGATAAAAATATCGTTTTTTTCTTGAAATTACTCGCGAAAATACCTAGTGCATATACAGGGCGTCACACTCCCCCCTAACCTCAAGAAATTTACCTGTAAATTTCTAAAAATACACGAATTTTCCTAACTGTAAGTTTTCTGAATAATATATCAAATCCACACGATGTGCGTTCTTTCTACGTTATCTAAAATCAATTATTTTAAACGTGGAAAACCAAAGTCATTTGGCAAGAGAAAATGAAAAAAAAAACATATGCAACCATATAAGGTCTTCTCGCCCGAATTAACCTGACTATTCAGCTAGATATATATTATACTTATTACTAAAACTAAATTTAAAAAAAAAATGTTTGACTACAACTATACGAAATTAAGATATGACGTCTATTATGTCGCTAGGTTCAACATCATCTGCGGGTTCCACGGAATCAGGTTTTATATCCTTCACGTGCCAAACACCGCAATCGTTATTTGCACTATCACGTAATACATATGTCCAAGGGCTGACTCGCTTAGATATAGTAAAGGGACCAACGAATTTAGGAGCAAGCTTTGCGGTGAAATGATCTACTTTGGAAGACTGAACAAAATTTTTCCGCCAGACCTTCTGTCCAACTTCGTACTGTACATCGCGTCTACGAAGGTTATACGATTTTTGATTTTTTTCTAGAGCCTTGTCCAATCGAGCACGAACTTCTTTGAAAAGTTTGGAGAATTCTATAGAACGAGTCTGTGGGGACAAGTTATGGGTGGAATTATGATCAGAAATATTTGGAATGTGATCATTACCGTTTAGAGCTATATTGCGTCCAAAGTTAACAAAGTAAGGAGTTACTCCAGTTACTTCACTTTTGGCCGTTCTGATGGCACAAGCTACTTTCTGCAAATACAAATCCCAGTTACGGTGGTTGTCCTTCACATAAGAAGATAGCATGGTCTTCAAAGTTCTATGCTGTCTTTCACAAGCATTAGCCTGTGGATGATAAAAAGCGGTATTGACGATTTCTATACCATAGGACTCAGCCAAATTTTTCAGCTCCTTGCTGACAAATTGTTTCCCATTGTCAGTCAACAATTTACGGGGCGCGCCAAATAAAAGAATAACATTATCTTCCAACAATTTACAAACAGTTTTGGCATTGGCCAACCGCATCGGTAGAAAAATACAAAACTTACTAAAATAATCTTGGACACTCAGAATATATTTGAAACCATTGGTTGATCTCGGAAGTGGACCTACAATATCTATGGATACTAGGTCTCACGGATGATTAACTTGTGGTCGACCACACATAAGACCGGCTGGGGGCTTCTGTTCTGGCTTATGAGCTAGACACACCTTACAAGACCTAACATATCGAGTTACATCAGCCTTCAATTTCGGCCAATAGTATTTGTCACCAATCCTGTGATATGTTTTGAATATGCCAGCATGTCCACAAGTTGGGCTATCGTGGTAGAGTTTGAGGATTTCTGACCTACCCTCTTTAGGAACAACCTCCTTCCAGTCGTAGCTGTGACCAGATAAAGCAGAATAAGGATTGGAAACGTATTTGAGGAGTTTTCCTCCAGATACGCGCCAAAGTGGGTACCTAAAGGGGGATTGAGAAACAGCCAGAACTTGTTTAACGTACCATTTGTCCAAAATGATAGGCTTATCTTCAGCTTTGACAAGTGGATTTTGATGATCTCCCACTGAAACTGTTGAAATATCTGGAACTGTTCGAGACAGGAGATCGAGTACAACATTATCACGCCCCTTTCTATGTATAATAACGAAATCGAATTGCTGAAGGCGAAGAACCCACCTTGCTAGTCGTCCACTCGGTTGTGCTAAACGGTGCAACCAGGTTAGACTGTGTTGATCACTGATGACAGTGAAATGGTAACCTTCCAAATAAGCTCGAAGTTTTTCCGTAGCCCACACTATGGCTAAACATTCTCGCTCCACAGTACTATAATTTTTCTCGGCCCGGGTTAGAGACCTACTTATGTAAGCAATAACGTGTTCCCCATCATCACGCTGTTGGGACAACACCGCTCCAATGCCATAGGCACTGGCATCTGTCTGTAACTGAAAAGGTGAGTTAAAATCAGGTACGCTCAAAATCGGGGCTGATACCAGAGAATCTTTCACCAAACAGAACGATCGTTCGCAATCATCACTCCAAACCCACTTACGTTTCTTACGTAACAGATCCGTCATAGGTGCTATAACCGTAGAAAAGTTAGGTATAAAGCGCCTATACCATGACGCGGTGCCTATGATTCTACGAATCTCAGTTACATTTTTGGGAGTCGGGATTTCCAGTATCGCCTTGACTTTATCTGGGTCTACGTGTAATCCCTGGCGATCTACAACGTAACCCAAGTATTTGAGCTCAGGTCGACAAAATTTGCATTTGTCTTTCGATAGGGTTAGTCCAGCGGCAGTTAGTCTCTTGAATATTTCCTCTAATATTTCAAGATGCTTGTCAAAATTGTCTGTAGCTACCACAACGTCGTCTAGGTATACAAATGAATAAGGTTCGAGGTCTGGACCCAATACACGGTCCATTAACCTCTGGAAAGTGGCAGGACTATTGGAAAGTGGCAGGACTATTTGAAAGTCCAAAGGGCATTCTTTTGAAATGATAGAGACCCCTACCAGGTACTGTGAAGGCTGTATACTCGCGAGATGCAGCAGATATAGGTACTTGAAAAAATGCAGACTTGACGTCGACCGAACTCAAATATTTAGCGTTTCTCAACTTGTCCAATATCGTATTTATAAAAGGAATTGGGTAAGCATCCTTCTTCGTTACTTTATTTAGCTGGCGATAATCGACGCAAAATCTATAAGATCCTTTGTTCTTCTTTGGGACCATAACGACTGGAAAGGAGAAAGCAGAATTTGATGGTTCGATAACGTCGTCATCGAGCATAGATTTCACTTCTTTATCGATGAGTTCCTGAATAACTGGAGAAACTCGATAAGGACGTAACCGAATGGGTTCTGGATTCATCAACACAATCTTGTGTTCAACCAAAGAAGTTTTCCCCAATTTATCACCAATCAGTTCAAAATATGTACCAATGAGCGCCTTCAACCGTCTGGTCTCTTCATGCGATAAGGTGTCATATGTCCCAATCGAATTTATTTTTATATCATCGGAATCACTATTATTGAATGACCAACACTTTTTCCTAAAATCGGGAACCAGCCCAAAGGCAATCCAAAAATCCATCCCAAGTATAAGATTCAAAGGCAATTCTGGAACTACTAAAATATTCAAGGTTTTTATTGTTCCCTCTAAAAGAATTGGAACGGTAACCGAACCCATAACTGAGCATTTATCGTCGTTAGCAATTGTGCATGCAGCTATTTTTGAGGGAGTAATATTGAGACCACATTCCTGCAATATATCCCACCCCTTTCTTCCCAAAACAGTACGATTTGCACCACTATCAAGCAACCCTTTCATTTTAATACCAAGGATGTCAACCTCCAAGTAGGGACGATTTTCGTCCTGGCAACTATCAAAAATATATGCCAAGACAGGTCGGATTTTGTTAAGCAATGATTGTGATGTCTCTGAAAATGCATCACAAAGATTACCTACGGTCATATCCGAGTTGATCGAGCAAATCTTATGACCATCTAAATGCCCGACTATCGGTTTCCCGAACATTTAACGCAAGTGCGTACCGTAACGTTGGGTGCACCACATTTGAAACACACCATCTTCCTGGGCTGTGTGCATCTAGAACGAAAATGTCCCACCTGCCCACAATTAAAGCAGGATCCAGAACGATTTCTGCCAAAGGACTCTTGATGAGTCCGTACCCCAGATGATTCAAAATCTGAAACAATATTATTAACTCCGTCGACATTTAAAACTGAGGCTGATACCTGAGGAGAGCCACGAAAATGACGTTTATATTCGAGGCCCGGTTCAACCGAATTACGAGGGCTAAATGGCGGAGAAGTATATTCTTGTGCACTTGAGTGTGCTTCTTCGATATCGCGACCTATCGTTATTAATTCTTCGATAGAATTAATACATTTACCTGCTAAAGATAATTGAATATGAGGCAACATTCTATTTCGGATATGATTAACTCTCTCTTTTTCCCGAGGTTTACGCGAAAGTTTACTATAGAGACCTTCCATATATGCGACATATATAACAACTGATTCGGAACTCCCTTGTGTGCGGCGTCTTAACATATCCAAGACCTTATCTTCATAATTTCGAGGTAAAAATGTAGAGCGGAATACGTCTATGAATTGCCTATAATTAGAAATTTTATTCTTGGCGAAACGGTACCAAACTGAAACATCTCCTACCAATAATTCTGAAACTGAGTTAAGCATTTGCTCTTCCGAAACATTACGTGAAATTCTCATTTCCTCCAACCTATCTAAGAAGTCGGTGACACTTGAAGTTCCATCAAATTTCATTTGCCACTTACTAACGTCAACGAATTTTGAATTATTGACCCTACAATCTCGAAATGTGGAATTAGCAGCACCCAGGTCTTCATAATAGTGAACACGACGAGGGCGGTCCGGGTCTGAAAATTGAGGTTCAGAAATAGCTGGATAGACGATTCGATTCAAATTCATATTTTTGAATTTTTCTGTCCAAGACTGAAGAGAATCAGCTATGTTTTGAGGTATGTGATTCGGATTATTTTCCTGTTGTTCAACAGGATTGGAAGGAACGCTTTGTCGATTTTGATTCGGAAAATTTTGATCCATATCCAACAGATCAACAGATTCGTAGTTAATAGCATCATTGGCAGTAGGAGGGGAAGAAGTTAATGGAGTCCTCGAAATATCTGGTAAGAGTTCAATAGGTTGATCGATAATTGAGACTGAGGCAGTATTGCCATGTTGAGCTGGAGGAATGTCACACCCTGCATAAACATTTTCCAGGCTGCAAAGTAATTTCGTGCATAAATCAGTCAAATCGTTTTTCTCTGCCTGTAGATCTGAATTTAACGTTTCAATTTTTCCTAACCTGCTCTGTACGTGAAGCAGCCTTGTCTTCAACCGCCTATATTCCTTCACTTTATTTCCATGATTAAAATCTTGTAGACTCCCAAGAAGTTCTTCTAGTTTAACTGAGCAAATGTTTATTTCTCGAATTGGATCAAACACGAAGCTACCCTTATTCAAAGTACCATATTTCTCACTTCTAATGAGTTCGCGGAGCAATCCACGTTTCTGGTCCACGGTACCATTTCCCAAATCTGAACCCCTTATCAACAATTCCCAAGTCAGTTCATCGCTGAGTAACCTATTCACGTCCATTTTGAGCATAAATTTGATTATTATATGCTACAATTTGAAAAATACTAAATCACCCCCTTCCAAAAAATGTTTTTTTTTTCCAAAGGAAAAAAATCAAGAACGAATCAAAATTTCCGAATATTCGTAATCAAAACCAGAATTGTTCAGTTCCCCCTGTGTATGAATTCAAAACGTGTATCAAGGAAGAAAAATAAAATCATAATTTTCAAATATTTGGGCTCACCCTTTACATGAGAAAAAAAAATCCAGCCGAATAATTTTTTTTTTTTTTTTTAAATATTCTCAAGTAGAACCAAATATTTTCGGTTCTCCTTATATATTAGCTGCAAAGAAAAAGAGAATTCGAACTAGAAAAAAAAATTTCCAATATTCCTAAATAGAGCCAGATAGTTTCGGTTCACTCTGTATATGAAATCCAAAACAGAAATATAAAAAAAATATTTAACACTTCTTCAAATATTTTTAAAGTGAACTAGATAATTTTGGTTCACCCTGTATATGAAATCATTTTCAATTATATTCAAGGTGTTCGGTTCACCCTGTATCCAAATTAAAAAAAAAATCGACCTAAAAAAGTTTTTTTTTCCAACTATTCTTAAAGTAGTGAACCAGGTATGTTCGGTTCACCCTGTATATACAAAATCCAAAAAACGACTTAAAAAAAATATTTTTTTTTTCAACTATTTTTAAAGTAGTGAACCAGGTATGTTCGGTTCACCCTGTATATACAAAATCCAAAAAAAAACGAACCACAAATTTTTTTTCAAAATATTTCCAGATATTTTCGGTTCACCATCCAAAAACCATGAAATCCAAAAAATTGGAACTGAAACCTCTTTTTTTTTTTTCAAATTTTCATAAATAAAATCAAAGATATCTATCTTTAATTTGGTTTATCTTGTACAGGAATTCGAAATATTTTTTCCAGCTGTCCTGTATACCGGGATAATGCAACAGTAATCAAAAAGTGTATCGTTCCCCAAAGAAAATGCAGTGTACCAAGAAAGTGAAAAATAAATGGGCAAATATTTATACTGTACCCTGGGTGGGTGAAAAGGGAATCAGTGAATCTCAGTGCCAGTGTTATGAAAAGAAAACAAATACTAACACGTCGTTCGTTCAAGCTCAAGATAAAAAATGAACACGTTGGGGCGCCAGTATAACGGGTGCAACAAATTTAGATTCAAAACCCAAAGAAAATTATATATTAACAAAAAAAATGATTGCCAAGCTTCCTGGCCAGAGGCTGCCGGTTTGCTCAGTGGAATGAGAGCGGGTTCAGAATTAAAAAAAAAATGTGAGCGCCACCCGTTTCAAATAAACCTCTGTGCCGCCAGTGAGCTAGGAAACCACTATCAAAACGGGAAGACAAACAGCAATCAAATATTAGTAAATATGAAAATATTTAATGAGTTTCTAAGAAGGAAACAACTCGGTTATGAATCCATAGTAATAATAGTATTTTCATCATATATTTGTAAATCAGTTACCGAATACCAGATATAGCTATATGAGGTTCACAATACCACCCTTTTGTGGCATATTAGGTAATCTATATAAAAAAACTATTTCTGTACATTATCTAGTAAATATCTTTCACTTCACTGGGCTTCTGAGAGTAAGGGGGGGAAATGTCACTTGGTAGCACTTTGGACAGATAAAAATAAATGTAAAAGTGTATACAGGACCTTGCTCTATGCCTTTGGATGGCATGAATTCCAGGAAACCAAATCCTAGTCGTCGACTCGTATCATAAAAAACCCATAGAATCTCTGATAGGCGAAAATATGTTTCCCCACCGGGCCGGCTCGGCAATACCGCAAAAAGTCAGCATACGATAACGAGAACGGGCTTCTAACAGGTTACAGACACCCTGAAATAATTCGATATATCGATTCGGTTCCTCATTGAGGAGATTTATATAATCTACTAAAAGTCTTACCTCCTTTTGTTAAATGGAGGGTCGTCCTAATATATCCTCGATTCCAAAATCAAGTAAAAACGATAGCTGTTCTGAAATCAATACAAATGGAAAATCACAAGCTATTCCAGCATAAGAACCTTTTTTTTTATTAGCTTACCAAGAGTAAAACAAGATATCCACCGAAGTGCAGTTTCGGTAGCTGCACCAAAATATATGGAGAGAAATGCACAAAGCACAAAATAACTGAATTTCAAATTGAAATCGAAAAATCCTCCAGTATAACTCAACTACAACAAACGATGCGACAACTACCAAATCGCCTTGTGAACTCTCTGAGAAAGATCCAGCACAAATAAAATATTCCAAAAGAAACAGGCGAGCCGATCAAAAACCTATAAAGAAAAACCATTTCGAATATCGCTGTTGATAGCACCGTACCGTACCGAAATCCACAATTGTGTATTCGAGTTAAGCATAGACCTAGGGAGTAGTCCCATCTTGTTCTCACGCTCTCGATTGAGTGTGAGGGCGAATGCTCTACCCTTCGATAATGAGTTCAGATCTAGAAATACCGGGTAGCGAAAATCAATTTTTGTCCACCTCCCATACATTATGTTAAGAATGAAATGAATAATCGAATATCGATCATCATTTCTCCTACCAAATGGCCAAAGGGTTAACAAAAGGATTTACGAAATATGATCATTTTATTTTCTCGAACAATTGCATGAATAGAAAACAAGGTCCGTTTCCATGATACGTTTCGGTAAATTATTCTTTTGGGTCTCACTAAAATTCTTGATGATAAAAATATCGTTTTTTTCTTGAAATTACTCGCGAAAATACCTAGTGCATATACAGGGCGTCACAGTCCACTTGGTTTGACAACAGCCAGGCAAATTGGCAATATATGGAGATCTTGACGTCCAATGAAACACTGATAATATTTCGTGCGAATTTAACTACTATTTGAATTCTACTCAAATCGTTTTTTTGTGGATTAAACTCAATCGAAAAAAAAATTGAAAAGTCCTTTTTTAAACAGTTTGACATCTGTGGAAACATAAATGAAACATCACTAGTTTAATCGCGTGAACCAGAGTTGACCAAGCAGCGCAGTGTGTAATGATTTGGACGGGGAACAGATGGCTTCAGTGCTGTCTGTGTTGACCTACCCTTGCACTGATGAGAGGCAACAACCTTGAAACTAGTCTGTAGGTGGTCACCCTGTCCAAATCAAAACATAATTCTGCTGGTTGATCACAGAGGGCACTTGCAACTGCGTCCTCTGATGCTTTGAGGAACGTTGCACAAGTATCTGTTAGATTTAATTCAATACCCGTCGTGGTCTTACTCAAGAGAGTAGTTGTTTTCTGACGGGTACTTGCCATAATAAGCCTACGTAGTAGGTGTATATGGGAGTAAAGGGTTCATCATCGGTCGGCAACGAATGTTCGTTACTAAACGGTCTCCTAAAGAACTCTGTTTTCATCACTAGTTTAATTCCCTATTCAATGAGAACCCCAATTTTCAGATGAATCTTACCTTGAAGCTTTCTCTGGCAACTGCCGACGCCGTTGGTCAGTTGTGATGTATCTTTAACTTTCATGGCCAGCCTTTTTCGATTGAACAATCAACTGTATCTCAGTAATGTTTCAACAAATTAATTTGAGACTTTTTACGGTGCTTCTTGCTTTGTCACTTACGCTGAGATCTGTCTTTCTTGAACCTATTGCTACATTTTGTTCTATATATTTTTTAAAATTATATTCGATTAGGCACCCATAAAAGTTGTTGAGCAGAATTCTTGTTCGTGGATATAATATCCTTCGTTAATATTTTATGTCTGAACCCCCACAACAGTTGTTAGTAGTTGTCTAACATTCCTGAAAATGATAATTCCGTGTTGAAAGGCACCATCTAATCTTGTTATAAGCACCCATTCATTTTTTACCTAAAACTGACAAAACCTTATGACAGGAAGATAAATCTAATCCCCTAATAGATTTTTAACGACGGTCATAGGGTCCCAAACAGTTACGGTAAAACTGAATTTTATTAGTTTTTTTGGGCAGTGGCGGAATATTTTTCGTTGAGCTGAAAACGACGACTGGAAGGAATTACAATAAACGAATTTCTTAGGTAAAAAGAGTTATTTTCAAAATTTAAGTTGAAAATTTTGATGTTCTGGATCACTGCCATTGATAGCAATTTATGCTCTAAACTTGCTAGAGCCCTTTCGCAATAAAACGAGTTCGTCAACTTGTAAACCTGAATGCAGTAATAACCACGTAATATTCCCTATTTCAAACACACGTTCAATAAGGCTTATTATCTTAGAGTAGTGCTGCACAAGTACATAAAACGAAAGTATACTCATACTACAAAGGTCAGATATTAAATACATACTTGAATCAAGTTGGGATTCCAGCTGCAGACCTCAATTCCAGGCACTTGGGATAATGACCATATATGCCCTGATCATATTCCGAAAAATTCTAACATTAAAAAAAAATCGAATCCTATACAATCACGAAGCGGTAAACGATCGCGATTCATTTCAGGACTTCCCACCCTAATTTTCTTGAAATTTGTGTATTTTTCAAAAAAAATCTGAGACACGTCAACAAATGTATCAAAGAAATTTTCATCAATAAATGAACGCACCTCCTTTCATGTCCTGCATTGGGAAGCTGCCAACTTCAAAATATTAAAGGCGAAGGGATATCGAGTAATAGCCTCATTTTGAAGGTCTTTTTAATTTCCACACGTCGGTGTTTCTTTTTTTTAAATTGATCGATCCGTTGTGGAAATATTTAGGAAATTATGTTTTGCTGCTGCGTACCATCAAAATAAAAACTGTATGCGAAAAAGGTATGCAAAAAAGTTACTTGTTAAAGAAGATAAAAGACTTATTAAATCGTTTAGCATAGTTACCAGTTGTGTGATAGTTGTATGATAAAGCTATGTATTAAAAGTGGTTTACAGTTTAGCTGAAAAAGTCGAAAAAGTGTATATTTACGGCGCCGAAAATCAATGTGCTCGACGAAGGCACCCAGATAACAACTCCTCTCATCGGTATGTCCTAAATCTGCTCGCCAAATTAACTCAGACAGGATCTGTTGCAAATTTAAAACATGATCAGCCAAGAGTTTTGACTGAAGCCAATCAAATTGAAGTGGTTATTTTGGTGTGAACGTTACTACTTCGTTACGTACCATTTCTGCTGCAACTGGAGTTTCCTTAGGATGTCCACAAAATTACAAAAATTAATAAATTCCATCTGTATGAAATGAAAATATGTCAAGAGTTGAGTGAAGACGATTTTGAGATACGAATTGAGTTTTGTGAACAAATGACAACAATAATTATTTATAACAATATCGAATTATTCTCGAATATCCGCTTCCCTGAGGAGTGTTCTTTTCAATTGAATGAATTTGTCAATAAACATAATTGCAGATATTGGAACAATGAATTTGACCCAGTATCCCCAAAAACTAAATGTATGGACCTCTCCTCTTTCTTCTATACATAAATGACTTACCAAATCAATGAAAACTTCTGATAACATCCCACAAATAACCACAATTATGTATGCAGACGACACTAATTTTACTTTTCATCTAAAACATATGGAAAGACTTAATAATTAATCTAATTCTGAATCATGCTTTGGGATGGTTCAGTCCCAATGAACTATATTTAAATGATAATAAAACTGACAAATGCGTTTTTTCACATATTGGTTCATCAGAAAACTCAGATATAAAATTTCTTGAAATTTTCTTTGATTCCACTTCATCGTGGATCCCTCAGATTAATTTAATGTGTGGCAAATTATCCAAAGCAGTATTTGCAATACGCAGAATAACAAATCTAGTAAATAAAGAAGCTGCTCTTACCACTTACTATGGTCTATTTCATTCCGTATTAACATATGGTATCCTGGGCTGGTGCAATGCATCCCACACACATTTACAGAGAATTTTCGTTCTACAAAAAGCTGCAGTCCGCAGCATACTTAAAGCCAATTTTGATGAGCACTGTCGACCCATCTTTCAGGAATTGGGAATAATGTCACTATTCTCCATGATTGTCTTGGAAAATCTGATGTATATTAAATGCAACTCAAATAAATTTTCTTGACATAGGGACATCCACTCCCATAATACGCGAGGCCAGGATGAGCTACTACACTCTCGCAAAAGGATAAACAAATCAAGAGTCTTAGGCATAGATCTGTATAATGCAGTACCACATGCCATATCATCCTTACCCAAGGAGAAATTTAAATCAAAAATTAAAAATATCTTGAAAAACATGTGCTTATATAGTATTGAGGAGTTCTACACAAAGATTGGCACAGTAGGAGAAGGTTGACTCACCTGTGTGCATAATTTGTCTATTTTAATTATTGTCATTTGAAGGATCTAATCTAATCTATACTATGAAATCAAGTAATTGGTTCATTGTTTATCAATGGGAATATAAATGCTGAAGTGTACTTGAATACGTAGAGAATACGATCAATCCGCTAATAACTGAAGCACTGGAAAATCAACTGGATGGCGATGCAAACACCTTTCTTGACGAAAATGAGTTACATTTTCAACAAGATGGAGCTTTCCCTTATTATTTGCTTCCGGTCCGTCAATAGTTACACAACGTATTTTCCGGTAAATGGATAGAGCGAATAGGACCGATTTTGAGTGTTTTCGTGTTTAAATATTTTTTTTAGTCAAAGTTGGAACCTCTACTACAACATTCTCCACATGGTTACTTTCTTTCATATTTTGGGAGTTTAAAATTCGTTTTGGCAGCAGCCTAACCAGGAGCCGCCCCCTTTCCGAGTACTTCAAAGAGGTTCGAAAAATAAATGATTTCGCTGCCAAAAAAATCTAATTCAGAACATAAAAAGGTACATTTCCTCTAGATTTTGAGACAAACATACAATTTTCATACAAAATAATATAACAAAATTAAAACTGTTTTTCTGATTTTTCCGGAAAATTTGAGGTCATGTGGAGAAATCTTGTATATAAAAGTTGAAGATCTTTTCATTGCCAACAACTTTTTCTTTTAACTTTTTTTTATAGGAGGTTAATTTTCGCTGCAAATCGTGAGAAACCATTTTCACCCCCATAAGTTCACCTCCTTTCGCCCTTCTATCATAATCAAATCCTCATTTATGTCCTTGTTTATTTTTTTTACCTATTTAGGTATTATGAAATTATTATTCTATCGAAAGGTTTCAACTAATAATTTCGATAATTTTAATAAATAAATATGAGTTTAGAACAAAAATTATAAAATTGATATTTGAAAATCTGTTTCTTCACTTTTTCGAGTTTTCTGGAAAAAAAATTCCAAAGTATAGCTACTCTTTTATTACATAATCTAAAAGTTGATACAAAAGTTGTAGACCTTTTTATTTTCAACAACTTTGTCATTCAACTTTTCACGATAGGAGGTCAACTTTCGTTGTCATTCGCGAAAAACCATGAAATATCGCGTTCAAACCCTAAATCCCCCCGTTCCATCCTTCTCAATTTTTTCGACTTCAATTTATTTTTCCCGTTATTTGAACAATATTCTGCTCCTCTTGCAGTAGGTCAAATGTGTTTTTCTCGCCTTCATATTTTTTGTCGTCCATCAGCACTTGTCTATTAGGAGAAAGATAGAAATAATAATTCAAATTTCAAATTTACTACAAAAATAACATAAACAGAATAACATATATTATATACGTATTATAGTATCAAAGTATAGAATATTGAATATAGAACGACTAGAATGCATATGCACGATACTCCTCTAAACTTTAGAAGCATCTCCCTATCAATAAAGCAGTGAATATTCAAATCGAGAACATTATTCCCACCCTACGCCACTGGTACTTTTCAATTTTATTTTTCAGGAGACAGGGGATCCGTTATTTTCTCTTTGGCATTTCTAGCCAAATAATATACGTCCTAACCTATACTTTTGATGTTGGTTTTAATAAATTGGTCTGTTCGAAAGCCAGGATGGTGGCATAATAGGCACGTCCACACTTAAATCGAAAATAATAACATTAATTCTGAACTGTGTAAACAGCCAAAATTGACAGTTACATTTAGGTTTAGGTAGTTTGAATGGAAATTATATGATAAATTACCTTAGTTGGGTAGTGGAATGAGTATCACGTTCGTTAATTTCCTCTGCAAGGGTTTTTTGGAGATAATTTCTTGGTTTGGGTTTTTTCACCTGCGAATTTTTGTGAATGGAGAGGTCTTCGCATAAAATAGTTATATCCTCTTCGGGCCTGAGCCAAAATCATCGTCAAATATTTTGATCCAATGAAGATTCAAAACATTACTTGTGTATGATTTAAATATATTCAGTGTTTATTATTATTGTTTTGGTAAGTACAACAACATAATTTACAGTGTATGATTTAATTATTTATTATGTAAAAAACATCATTCGATTTTTAAATTAGAATAAACACTGTCTTAGAATGCATAAAAAAACTTTGAACACCTGAATCTGGTTTTGTCTATACAGCCGTGATTTCTGCAGATGTATCGGGTAGAATGTTGTTTTAGTATTGCATTTGTATTTGCATTTTGTTAGAATATCCAATAAGTATAAAATTCAAATGCGAGTACATACATATAGTGCTGCAGATAGTTGAAATAATTGTGCTTTTAATGATAGAAGCGTAAAACTTAGGGTACATGATCTAAATATAGTGTGTCCATTTAAGTCGGCACTATATGGAAAACTTTTTATTATTTGTTTTATGAAAAAAGTTATTCCTGATGAAAAGTTCAGCATGGCCTAAAATCCAAAATGGATTAATTAGATATAATTTTATATATATATTTTATACGAGGTTTGTCGAAAAATGTGAATTTTGCTCGAGAGTACAGTACCATCATTTTTTACAATACTGACAATCTTTACCGAGAAAAGTTGATCCCAATTGTCGAATGTCGAGTGAGATTTGTCGCATTCGACAAAATATGTCGATAGAAATTTCCGCACAACATTGGCAGTGGTATTGTCAAATTGGTTCGATATGTATATGTATGTCGCATGAGACAAATTTTGTCGAATAACATGAGCTGGCAACACCGAATTTTTGGTGTTAGATCGTGTTCTATGCCCCTTCACTTGTGAAACGATGATAACAAATAAAATGGTATTTGCTTTTGGAAGATTATATTAGAATAAAGTAGAAAAATGGAAAGTGAAGCAAAGAAAATATTGCACCCCAAATCAAAAGCAAAATTTAAAAAATTTAATGCAAGAAAAAGAGCACCTTTTATCGGGAATTCTTTAGTTGATCTTTAATACATCTTTTCTCAGATGAAAATCCAAATGTACTTCTGTATATTACTCGTCTCCCTCGAGACCGCTGATTTCCTGATTTTCAAAATTTTCTTTATCTATTCCTAAAGATATGCCATTCTCTAACTAGGAAAATCTCTGAAAATGTATCAAAGAATGTTTTGACATTTAATAAACTATTGGACCCAACCTGTAAATTTCACATCTTACGAAATTCTCGCATTCGACATAAATTGTCGACTGCCTATGACCATTCTACAATTTGTCTATCAACAATTTGCGAATGCGACATTTGAGAATAAGAATATTCAGATTTCGTTCGACAAAGAGCACATCTCGCATGCGACAAAATATGTCACGGTTTGAGAATAGGATCCCAGGTATCCAATATTGTCGAAGAAAGGATCTTTAATAAATTTTGGGAATGAATAATTTATAATTTAATTCTGTAAATCATAACATGTATCGTATTGGAAAACCTGATAACATTTTGGTTCATTGGTAAGTTATCTATCAATCTGCTATTGCATTAGAATAATTAATGCATACATATCATAATAATTTATTCTATAAATGAAAAGTTAAACAGAAGAAAACAAGCTAACTAGAAAGTGATATAACATTATTGGAAATGAAATAATTTCAATTTTGATTCAATCAACCAAAGTTTCAACATATCCACCATTTCTTCCAAAGCATTTATCGATTCAATCGAATTCCTGTAATACATTCTTTATCATTCTTATGGAGTAATTTTCTGGCATGAATCTGAAATGATCCTCTCCAAATGATCAATATCTCGAAAAGGTCTCTGCTGGTAAACTCTTTGTTTTAAGTTGCCCCATAGAAAATAATCCAGAGGTGTCGGAATATCTATGTATTAATTTGTCATTGAAAATAGTTTCAAGGTATGTCCTAACAGCAACTGTCCCATGGCATGTTGCACCGTCTTGTTGAAACCATTTACGCTGACGGCCTTGAAAGGACAGTTCGTCTAGAAAGTTGTTAAATTCGTTTTGTAAAAAATGTAGTTGGTGTTTGCCATTCATGGACTGTCGAAAAAAATATGGTCCTATTATTTTATTCTTCTAGATACCACACCGCACGTTTATCTTGAAATAATACTGATCATGAGTTGAGAACTGACAATTCCATTGGAAGTGAATGTCGCCTCATCGGAAATTTTTTTTTATCTTGGAAACAAAAACGGATCCTCTTCTTACTTTCCTGGTATTAAAGATCAAAACTCAAACCACCTATCATAATCAGTGTATTTCAATGTATGAATAAACTGCGTTTTGTATGGATGATATTTATGTTTTTTCAAAATACTCGCCATGTACCACTACTTACATTTTCTATCAAAGACATTCTATTTCCCATAGACATTTCTGGATATTCTACGACACATAACATTTTTTAGCGTTTTTTATTGAAATTATTGATAACAGGTCTCAAATTTATTCAAAATTCTCGTTACTGTTGAATATTTTTATCAGGATGTCTGTTGTTAAAAATTACTGCCGCTTTTTCGAATAGTTTATAATTATCTCCCACAATCAAAACTATTTCAATTTTCTCATCAGAAGTTAATAGAGCTGCCATTTCTTGTATTTGATGAATTCTAACTGGCGTTTTGACGTTTGCTATCAAAAATGCATTTGTTTTTTTTCAGTGCATTCTAGATTAAATATTGACGTGTAGACGAATTGATACTGCACATAATTTTTCAGAGGATTCTAGATTGAATGTCGATCTGTTGACATAAATCATCAATACTAATAAGAGGTAGTAAAAATAACTAAATCTGTTATTTCATGATAGATGGAAAAATATTGAATATCTGAACGTAGTTTTCAATAAGGATCAACTTTTCTCATGAAAGATTGTTGATATTGTGAGAAATAAAGGTAACTTGCTCATTAGTAAAATCCACATTTTCCGAGAAACCTCGTATACGAGTGGAAAAAACGTATATCTAATTATTTCATTTCTGGTTTTGGTCCATGCAAAACTTTCTATCAGGAATTTTTTTTTTTCATAAAACAAATGATAAAAAAGTTTTCCATATGGTGCCGACTTAATTGGACACACTGTATAAGGATTTAATTTTGGATATGAAGCCATCTCAGATTTCACCTTTTGCAATTATGACTGTTATTTGTATGCGCTACTTGAAAATGTTTTTGATGATATTAAATGATAACTATTATTGAAGCAATGGCAAGTAAGGTGCATAGAGTTTGCATTTTTTATTGTGATAATAATGGCAACAATTGGATGAATGCTAACGAACAGTCGTTACCGACCGATGATGAACCCTTTACTCCCATAAACACCTAACTATGTATGCTTATTATGGCAAGAACCTGTCAGAAAACAACTACTCCCCTGGCTAAGACCACGACGGGTATTGAATTAAGTCTTACAGCTACTTGTGCAACGTTCCTCAAAACATCAGAGGACGCAATTGCAAGTGCCCTGTCAGAAAACAAAGTAGCTGTTAGACTTAATTCAATACCCGTCGTGGTCTTAGCCAGGGGAGTAGTTGTTTTCTGACAGGTTCTTGCCATAATAAGCCTACATAGTTAGGTGTTTATGGGAGTAAAGGGTTCATCATCGGTCGGTAACGACTGTTCGTTAGCAAACGATCTCCCAAAGATTTCTGTCTTCTTCGATTAAATCTCTCAACCCGGAGATTCGGAGTGTCTTCCTCTGCTCGCTAGGTGGAACGGCCTAGAAACTGCTTTCATCTCGTGAACCAGAATTGACTAATCAGCGGAGTGTGTATTGGTTTGGACGGGGAACAGATGGCTTCAGTGCTGTCTGTGTTGACCTGCCCTTGCACTGATGAGAGGCAACAACCTCGAAACTAGTCTGCAGGTGGTCACCCCGTCCAAATCAAAACATAATTCTGCTGGTTGGTCATAGGGGGCACTTGCAATTGCGTCCTCTGATGTTTTGAGGAACGTTGCACAAGTAGCTGTTAGACTTAATTCATTACCCGTCGTGGTCTTAGCCAGGGGAGTAGTTGTTTTCTGACAGGTTCTTGCCATAATAGGCCTACATAGTTTATGGGAGTAAAGGGTTCATCATCGGTCGGTAACGACTGTTCGTTAGCAAACGATCTCCCAAAGATTTCTGTCTTCTTCAATTGGATGAATTGTGCCTAATGATAGAAATTTAATTTGGAGCACATGTGCCATATATTTAATGGTTTAATTATATTAAATGAATTATTTAAAAAAATGTCCTCCATTACAGTGGACATTCAAAATGGAGGACTCTCAATCTTTTTTATTTTTCCATTATAACGTCAATAGCGTATTATATGTGATTTTACAGGAATGGATTTCATCAATATGTGTGCAGTTCATCATTATATTTATATACACATTGAAGATTATTTCAGGTAACGCGATAAGAACAAAATAAGATAAATAGATGTAATAATCAATTACAGTACTAATACATGTGGAATAACATGAACAGAGTGGAACAAGTGTTTCATCTGTCAAAAAGACAAGTATTAGGTTCTTCGATGTCTAGCAATAGTAAATACGAAAAAAATTAAAGAAAATAGGACAATTTCAGATTTACTTGTGGAGTTTGGGAATGCAGGGTGTTTACCAAGAAGAATATATGGTAAAGGTAAAGTTATCGGGCTCATTCTCAAAAAAAAAAGTTGAACTTACGTAGTTTTGTCTCCTGAACACGAATCTGAAAGAATTCTCAATTACTTTAGGAGTTATAGCCATTTTAAAGTCGAAAATTGTAGATTTTCAGACACGAATTTTGCAGTCAAAATTTGCACAAATGCCTCCTTTTTGTTGACACTGTCATTAAACACTAATCTATCCATATTTCACGAATACAAACACCAAAAATTAAAATTATGCTCAAAAACTTGACCTTCTTTTACTAGCGATTCTAACCCAACTTTTGTTTGGTTTTTAGTAATTTTCATGATTGCAGTAGGTTGGTTACCTGAGATTTGCGCCGCCAACTATTCAAAACATAAGAATGAAGGGGAAGTTATTGCTCATATTTGAATTCGAATAGTTGACGGCGCAGATTCAGTGATACCAACTTCTTATGAGCATGTAAATAACTAACAAATAGGTTAGAATCACTAGTAAAAGAAGTTCAATTTTTTGTGTGAAAAAATTAGTTTTTGTGTTTAAAAACGTGAAATATGGATAGATTAGTGTTTAATGACAGTGTCAACAAAAAGAAGGAGGCATTTTGTGCAAATTTTGACTGCAAAATTCGTGTCTGAAAATCTACAATTTTCGACTTTAAAATGGCTATAACTCCTAAAGTAATTGAGACCCCCACAACATTCTTTCAGATTCGTGTTCAGGAGACAAAACTACGTAAGTTTCACTTTATTTTTTATTTTTTGGAGAATGAGCCCGATAACTTTACCTTTACCGAATATATCTGGCACGTCTCGCTAATGTACAAGGTGTAGTGGCAACATTTCTACGACATAAAGTTCGTTATCACGAATCATGCAGATTGAAGGCCAATAGACAAAACGAAAGATCTCCAGGAAGATAGAACCTGCGGAAAAGCCATAGTTCTATGAAATTCACCCTCCATAATGTTGAAGGGAATATTTCAGTGAATTCGAAATCAATGTATAATGTTGTTAAGGTTCAAAATTAAATTTTTACATCTGTTTGCAGATGAGACCATTCTCTTACCTCACATTATGTAAAATCCTGAAACCTTTGTATCGATTCTACATTCTATTTTAATGAACATTCGCCTATAGTATGTATGGTATAAATTTGACCACCGATTCTCTTTTTGTTTATTGCATTTTCCATTTTAACCATCTTTTCATATTGATTTTCATCTTACAACTATTTGAGTGAGATCGTTTCATAACATTATATTGTTCTTCACCTTGATATAACGTTTATAATGTGATTATTTGTTTCCAGATTTATGAGGTTGTTTCTTATTTCATTTCTGACGGTAGTTTGATTGAACATTTGGAAGAGTTGTTTCTGTCAGTCAATCAATTCTTGAGAGTAAGTTCGTGAAGTAGGCGTTTAGTTGAGTTGATCTGTCTTGCGTTTTAGTGACGTCATTCATTGGTATGTTGGTTGGAAAGCAGGGTGACTTATAGTTGATTTGAATTGTTGATCTGTTGTTAAATATCAGTTGCCAATAATAGTTGTTAAAAATCAGTTCCGCACGAATAGATGACGTTTGACAGTTTCTGTGGGTTGAGACAGACGAACATACTTTTCACGGATCTGACTTTTAACTATCTGGAATAAGCGTCCTTTTTGGCTTCTTGGAGAAAACCATCTCATCCAACTTCCTCTTCCGTGTGCTAAGTTGTTGCAGTAGTTGTGTGATTAATGCATGAAATCAATTTTTGAGTTTTCATCACCTTATATTGTATTTTATTGATTCTACATGTTTGAATAATCTCGGGTGATATTTGTGGACTTATGTAGTCATTTTGGTATTTGATATATAACCGAGAGTACCTGAACTGGGGATTCAAGGTTAGTGTCACACATCGCCATTATGGAAGCCCCGAGTCCAGGACTTTAGAATTTTGTTGCTGCCGTTCATTCTTTCCTTTGAAGTGATACTTCGATTCCACCTGATAAACCGAAATAACACGATTAGTTAGAATCCACCCACGAGGACGAAAGTATTGGATCTCCAAGTTGTACCAAGCTGCTTGGCTGGCCCTGTATTATCTGTCTAACAACCTTTTTCAAACAACTCAGGACACTGAAAGCCTTGGAGGGACAGGAGGGACCGTTCACTGGTAGTCTGCAGTGGGGAACGAACCGAGAGACTGGAGTCTTCGAGTTTCCTGTCCCTAGGTTGTTGACAAGATTTGCTTGTAGCTGCTGGGAGGGCGAAAGTATTAGACCTTCCAAGACCATAGGTACGTTGAGCCACAGACGGACAAGAGGTATCATCCATCAGTAGTCTGAGAGGGCGAAGTTGTTGAATCTGCTACTTGAACCAAGCTACCCGTATCTTACCATCTGTACCTGTCAAGCCATCTGTTCCATCTACCTCAAGACTCTGAAAGTATTAGAGGGACAAGAGGGAATGTTCACTAGTAGTCTGCAGTGGTGAACAAACCGAGAGACTGGAGTTTTCGAGTTACCCGTTCCTAGGTTGTTGACAAGAGGACGAAGGGATCATAGTGGTAAGTAGCTGCTGAGAAGGTGAAAGTGTTGGGCCTTCCAGTTGTACCAAGGCCATAGATACCCTGAGCATCTTAGCTGAAGAAGTAGAGACTGGTGTAACTATAGCAATCTTACAGTTCAACTTTTCAACGTATATTATCAACATTTACAAAACCTCTCTTGGCCTGAATTAATTTCTATAACAACATTCATTCATTCTTATTCCTTCGTATTGGGAGTGCGGAAAATTCAACTATTTAACATATATTATTCGAAATTTACAGAACTTCTCTTGGCATAAATTTTTTGCTATGTATTATCAACATTTATTCATACTTATTCGATTGTATCGGGTGAGGGCGTTTGGACAACAGTGGAGAAAGAAGCACATGGATAGAGCAAATTTATATTATTTTCCAAATTTACGAAACCTTTCTAGGCCTAAATTCATTTATTGTTAATTTTTGATTTGATTTATTATTTAATCCAGATTTCTTATTGGATTTTATCATTCATTGTTTCACGAAGGTACTTCATGAAGTTATATATCTTATCATGATTATTTTTTTGTGTGGACATTTGTTTAGTAAACAAGGTTGTCATATGTTTGTTTTTAATAGTGTTCTTCAGGGAGAAAATTCACCATAAATATTTCACTATTATTTATAATAATTATCATTTAGTACTGATTCTAAATAATTAAAATAATTAATTTTACGATATAAAAACCTAGTAAGTAACTTTTGATCATCATTATCTATAGATATTAGTTTTCGTCTCTATCGGACTTTAGAGTCCCAATTAATCAGTACTTTTCAGGTTGTCACCTTCTTACTTGTCAGCCCTTTGTGATCACAACGGGAATTTGGAAGGCATCGAGACAACACCGTAGAAGGTACTCACTCACTGTAGAGAGATTTCTGTATTCCTCGCATATGGATGATTAGAGGTTTGTAAACTGAGCTTTTGACATTTGATTCCAATCCTTACTCCAATACTCAAACAGTCTAGTCGTCATACTACATACCACTAATGCTTTTATTATTAAATATCATTATAAATTCCATTTAGAAGTCTTCTTAGAGATATGGAGCAGTCTGTGTTTTGGGCTGGCTTCTTCTACTCACTGGCGTGGTATAAATTTAAAAAGAACCCATGGCATCCGAATTGAGTTAGTCGGTGACTGCTATGTTTCCATTTGCTTTCCAATGGTCTTTATCAATATTAGTATTATTATTATACTTCTTTTTTTATGAAGAAGCGTAGCAATGTTCAATAACTTGTTTCATTATACAGGGTGTTTCTTAAGTAAGTGTAGAAACTTTAGGAGCATGTTGCTGAAGTCGAAATAAGAAAAAAAGTTCACATAAGCACATGTCCGCAAGTTATTCGTTTCTAAGATATAGAGTGTCAAAGTTCAATTCTTATATTTGTTTTTTGAGAATAAATTCCAAAATATTTGTGATATTCGAGTAAATTTTGGTATCTGGGATAATTTTTCAATGACTAAATCAAATTTTATGTTTAAATTTTAAAATCTTATCATTCAAAATCACTTGCATCGATTATTTCAAATCTCATTAACTCGAAAACAGTTGCTCGCAGTGACCTCTCCCAAGAATATATTTTTTACACAAACTAAATAATAAATATTCTCAGATACCAAACTTTACCCAAACATCAAAATTATTTTGAAATTATTCACAAAGAATTAGAATATGAATTCATCTTTGACACTCTGTATCTCAGAAACGAATAACTTGCGGACATGTGTTTATAGGAACTTTTCTTCTTAATTTGATGTCAGCCACACGCTCCTTAATTTTAAATGGTAAAATACTCGGCATTAATGAACGCCACAAGTAAATTATGAATTGTCTCATACATAAGTTTGCATTTCTTCACGTTAACTGTTTGCTAGACAACGAAGAACCTCAGACGTATCTCTTTGATACATAAAACACTTGTTTCAGGCTGGTATTTTCAATTGTTCAGATAATCAGTATTGAACCGGTTCGTCAGCTGATGCATTATGTCCATTTGTTTATCTTATTTTATTTTTATCACGTCTCCTATAATAATTATTATTCAATAGGTAAATATACTGATGACTTGCACTCATATTTATAGCATCAATTGATGTAAAATCACATATAATACGGTAGTGTCATCATTACATAACCATAAAAAAGGAGCACTAAAGATATATTCAGACTTATTTAGTATAAGTGCATCAAGCTGAATATTATCATAATTAAAGGCATAATCCTCACAGCTATGATTATTATTATTTCCTACATAGGAAACCGAAAAACATTAAAAGAAGCACATGAAGAATATTCACAGGCCGCCAGTTTGAATGTCCGCCATTACTGGACTAGTCGAAATCTGGGGTGGCCTCATATCCAAAGTCAAACTTTTATTTATTTGGTATATGCGCCTCAAGTTAATTATTCCTATCATTATGGGCACAATTATTCCAATTATCTGCAGCACTAAAATTCGTTCGATTTGGTACCCCAAAAGATTTTGTAACGACGTACTATATCCAAGAATTTAACAATTGCAAGAACTATGAATGAATCAAACTTGATTTTTTTTGGACGATTCTATATAATTCTTTATAATCCTCACCTCCCATTGAATAATTCTACTCAGTTATTACATTGGGACGAGGTCAAATTGGTTCTATTTCTTAAGAGCCGTACTCTTGTGCTCTCTCACAAGTTCTTGAAATGCCCCTTAACCATTTGCCAAAAGTGCTTTGTCCTACTTCAGTGTTTGTTTCAAATTGACTGGTACACTACAGTTCTTACCAACGGATTGATTTACTCCTAAAAATTTAAATAAACCACACGATGTAAAGTCGTATATCCTGGTTTTACGTTTTCCTCAAGTCTTTTCCACACGCTTCCACCTATTCCAAGTTCTAGCTTTGGTTTATCAGACTGTCATGTGCTTGCATCCTGGTACACTGTCGGTTTTTCTTGTGCTTCATGCATTTCTTTCTCAATCTGAGATGCTTTTTCTGATTCTTCTGCTTCATTATTTTGTTTTGAAGTTATACACCGAGAGAAATCCAGTTATACAAGTTTTTTTAAAAAATATCTTATAGCTGCTAAATAAATTATTTTAGCAACTAAATGTTATTCGATGAATGTAAAAAGTGAAGGTTTTAAACGTTAAACGGGTCTTTTTTTCAAAACACTCATTTTGTTTTGAAAAGGTTACCTCTTAGATTCAATAAAGGGCACGATTGTGGTTAAAAGATGGAATTGAAAAAACAAATCGTTTAGTCACTATAATTCACATTTTGACTGTTAAACGATACTTTGTAACCACTAAATAGTTGTCGTTTAGTTCTGGAAATGTAACGGTTTTTTCCACCACCTCTATGCGTAAAGGTTAAATACGCTCTGTTTATAGTTTGTTCCTACAAGATATAAATTTTGGGTAAGTGCCTATCTGAGTGTGAGTGATGGCTGGAATTGAATGAAAATATGACTTTTTCAGGAACCGAACGGGTTCAGTAGTACCTAATTCCGGTTCGAACAGAAACGACACTAATTAAATATTTTTCAAAAGAAACATCTTATGTATTTTATAGTTTCTGAAGTAGAGAGCATGTACTGCGAACATGGAGAGGTTGTGAAGTTATTTATAAAGAAATGCTTTTATCTTGTTGATTATTGTTAGATGATTTTTTCATATGTGAACCTAAGATTCCAGTTCCTAAAACATTTTTAATATCTGTCGATTTCTTGTAGGGGGGGGTTGCCACAGATTTTGCTACATTTAAAAATTCTCATGTACATTAAATCATTTATTCGAAATAAAATCTTGAATACTGAAAAATTGGTTTTTCGCCATTCTGACGGATAATTTGTGGTTATGTCGAACATTGTTAAATATAAGCGTTTTTGATCACTTTATTATCTACAACTTTTTCATTGAACATTTTCCGCTAAGAGGTCATTTTGTTTTGTAAGAAAAATAGTGAACCTGCTACTAACACGGACTTCTATGAAGTATATGTTTTCAAACCTCTGGAATTTCACATGAAAGTATTGTAATGAACATTTGATTTTTATTAATTATTCTTGAGCATGAAATAAAATAGTATTTGAATATTAAGTAATGATTTTTTTTTGTTTCAGATGACTAATTTATTGTATAATTCGAAGATTCTTTCCTCTTGTCAACTCTATCCATGGTTACTAGAAATAGTGTATATTTTGATGTATTTCTAATATTCCCAGATTTAAAAAATACTTCATTTTATTGTTGATATGTAAGTTTTACGACCTTGGTTATGATGGTTATGATTTTTTCTTATTTTTGGGGGATTTGAGGTCATAAATTGAAGAAAAATATTTCTCTTTAAAGCCGTTTCTTTAATTAATTTTGTCATCTTCAGGCTACTGTCAGATACTGAAAGAGTATTTTTTTTTTTAATTAATACAATGGTAGAAAAAAAAAACAAATAATAATTTACAAATCAATTTGCTACTAATACTTTTCCAGAAACAATCACTGAACTATGTTCTGGTATCAGATAAAACTTCAGAGTAGATCAGAGTTAATTAATAATAATTCAATCTAAAGTTTTATACGTTACCAAAACATTGTTCAGTGATTGTTTCTGGAAAAGTAGTAGTATTTGAATCTTCCAGTGCCCTGAAGATGTCAAAATTAATCCCCCCCCAAAAAATAAAAAATCAGTCACTATATTTTAATTTCCTTAATAAATGTTGATCAATTTTTCAACGAGTTTCAATGCTGAACTGTCCATTGATAAGTATGAACAACTAATGTGTTACTATTTCAGGAAATTAAATCAAATATGACGAATATCTATAACAAAAGTAGCTATTTCATAATATCTATAGGATTGAAATTTTTAAAAGCGTGCTTGTTGAATTCTCATTCTGAATATATGACACTGGCACTCACCGTGTTGAAACTTCTGTTTAACATATTTTTCGTAAATACTCATCAAATTGCAAACATTTTCGCTTCCAAACACTTTCTGACCAAAACGTTTTTGAATAGCATAAGCATGAAAATAACCTCCCTCTAGAGCTCTGATAACATCATTAACGCCAAAACACCACATCAACTCCTTTAAGTTGAAAAATGTCGAATAGCACATGTGGTGATATTGAAGAGTTTTTGAGGATTAACAGTTGGGTAAAATTTTGAAATTTCAATAATTCAATTTTGATAGCCTCTACCTCCATGTGTATTAATGATCCGAATTTCATGATGTACTTCATGCACTATTGAAACTGTTTAAGTTTGTAAAGTGGGGTTCAACAACTGTAAATCCTTAGAAACTGTTCAAAATCAGCTAAATCGCCACATGTGCGATTTAAGATTTTGTGGCAGTGTTTTGACGTCAATGCTATTTTCAGAACTGTACAGTAAGAAATTATTTTCATGCAGGTTATTCAAAAACCGTTTAGCTGGTAAAAGAAAGTTTTTGGATGCAAAAATGTTTTCCATTTGATTGTTATACAATTTTATTTTAACCACTATAAGATATAGTATAATAATGAAATACCAATCATTTAATTATTACATCAAAAACAAGTAATCTTGAAATTAGTATCTTCTCAATTTTATTCAGTCGTCATTTGATATCGAAATGTCAATCATTTAAACATTATATTGAGAACAAGTGAGCTTGATATAGGCATCTTTTAATTTTTATAATAACTTCATATAATATTGAAACGCCAGTCATTTAACCATTATATTGGAAGCAAGTAATTTCGATATGACAATATTTTCATTTATATACGAGTGTTCTTTAAGAGTTATACAACTTTTTTGAAAAAAATACCCTGATCATTCTGAAAAGGTTACTATGTTGGCGCCTATTCAATTCAGAAATCTTTTAAATGTTATACAATTTTGTATAACAGGTAATAGATATTTCTCTCGGTGTATTATCTCCTTCAGTTTCTGCAGCATCCCATATTCCAATAGTCAGTTCAAGTTCACCATTGTTTGTATTGGTTTCGTCATCTTCTTTTTCAGTATTTTCGATTTCCTTATTATTTATTGTTTCATTTCCCTTCTTTACAGGTTTCTAAAAAACATCCACATTTTATAAAGGACAACAAATTCCTGTTCGAAATTTTCTTCACTTCATAGGGTATCGATCTCATAAAATTTATTAATTAGTTCACATCCAATGAATTTAAAAAAATTGCTCACATCCATTGTACACGTTCCGTTCAACACCTGAAACAACATGATTTAATATAACATCCTAGTTATTTAAAACGTTAATATTCAGTAATTGGACAGTGAATGTAGATCAATAAAATCCATACTAACTGGAACAGCTAAAAATGCACTACCAGATCATTTGCAAATAAAAAAAAATCAATGCCACTAGTTATTGGACACCTGTCCAATAACTGAAAAATAGGATGGTAGCTGTTTAGTTATTGGACACTTCATAAATGTATACCTAACTTCCTCAATTTAAATCACTGATATGTTTAAATAACTGAAGGTGCATTTAGTCAACATCATTTTAAAATTGTGCTTAAATTTATGTCAAAAGCGAAAGTTGAATCTGTTATATCAAATGGCGCCATTTATACAACAATGTGAAGTTTATGCTAAAAACCTTTGATGTTACCGTTATGTTTAAGACAATGCTTATGCTAAAGTTGACTAAATCAACCGTTACGTATTTCCTGAGCTTTCTGTTTGATGTTTTCATTCATGATATTCAAAAAAAAGTAGGATGTGGGTCCATCCTATCAAAAGAGGGGAAATCTGGGACAGTTTCATCATCTTTTCCAAGACCCAAAAGAAGTCGAGCAGACGTTTTACCAGTATTTTAGAATGACTCCAGAAAAATTTTCAGAACTTCTAAAGATATTCTAGAGCCCATATCATTTTGCAAAACATAGAGACTCCCCAGGCAATTTTGGACAAGTTGATGCTGGCCAGCACTGGCCGGCGACGCGCTCACTTGGCCAGTTCGTCACAGCGTTGTTTGCCGGAAAGGATCGGATAGTTTCAATCCTTTTCGGCAGCGGACGCTGTTGGTTGTGCCGTGCCGGGTTAGTGACCGGTTGTCCATTTATTGGATTTGTTCCAATCCTATCCGTATTTGGACTGGACTGGTCGTGCTGTGCTGGACAAATGGGCGACAAGCATTATTTTTCTTCATTAAACAGCAGTTGTCCAATAACTCCCAGCGCCCAATAACTGGGTGGTTTAACCATAGAACCTATACGCATTTTGATGGCCTACATAGTGGCCACTTCACCCTACTGTGTGGCCAGGCAGAAGGCCGAAGAGAGGCAATTTTGAGGATTCCCTGTTTGCTTTTATTACGATATTACGAATCCTGAGAGATGCATTACTTGATCACTAGGGAGTGCCTCTCTCTACTATTTTAGTTAAAGAATACAGTTTTAGGTTTTGGGATGTGGACACGCCTGATTTCTCTCATAATTGTTCTTTTTCCCGGTTTCAAAAATATAAGGGCCATGTAGTGGATAAGTTCCCTAACCTTCACGTTCGTGGAATCTTCAGTGTTACTCAATCACTAATCATCATTAATCGTAACACAACTCACAAGTTACGTTCATAAACTACAGTAATCGTGTTCATGATCTGTTATATAATCTTTTAGCTGGAAGCATAGAGTTAGGACCAGTTCCATAGGTTCCAGTTAAGCTCCAGATTGATTAAGTAATGGTGAGATTGTGAACCTTCTACCGCCATTTGAAGGATGTCATTCACCATCTAAACTATTAGTTAGTTACCCTGGAGTTTAACTGGAACCTGTGAAAGTGGCACTAAGTTTTTGAAAAGCCCTTGATACAAATTACAAGTGTACAAGTGAGTCTTTCTAGCACGCGCAACGAGTTTAAAGCCATCTCAAGTTCAAAGAAGTTTTTTCATTCCACCTGCAGACTGAAGATTTATCCGGGTTGCTTGCAAGCTCCTTTTTGATTTCAACAGGTTTATTACATTTAGAAGGGTAAAAACTACCAGTTTCGAACTGATGATTCAGTTGGAATAAAAACCGATCTCGACTCGTTCAGGTAGTCAATATTTTTCGTTAAATTATTTTCACTATCCAACTCCTTACTACAAAGGCGTAGAAGGGCCACAGTAATTATTTTTTATAATTCCGACTTACTATCTTGAATTACAGACTTACTAAGTCGGAATTAGCTAATTCCGACTTACCACGTCGGAATTACACTAATTGCGAGATAGTAAGTCAGAATTAGCTAATTCTGACATAGTCGGAATAGTCAGAATTAGGAGTTACCATTTCCGAGGCTGCGAATTCCCTAATATAGTCACTTGACCAATGTGAAGTTGGCTGCCTAAGCAAGCTGCCAAATTTTCCCAACACTCCCGATTGATCAGTGGCATGTTTCTCCCGATTCGGGTAATGTAATTTTATTAATAATTCCGTAATTTATGCAATCTAACAGCTGCTGTATAATATACATAAATGATATTTATTGTTATTTGTCAAAGTTGAACATTACTTGAAAGCGGCTGAAAATCATGAAATTGAACTGGTGGGTTGTAAATGGGTGAAAATCAATGACGTATTACCGTAAAACTCCGTTATTCACATTTCGAGCTGCGGTGAAGGCACAGTCACATTCTAAGCATAATTTTTAGTGCGCTTGTTTCACGGAAATTATCTGCTTATATACATTGTATATAAGCAAATAATTCAGCAGAAACTCAGCTTTACCGACTTTTGGGTTGACTAACAACTATTTTCCTCGAAACAAGCGGCAATAAAAATTGATAATAATACTTGTCTTTATTTTTTCTCCAAATTAATATTATATAAACACTGAATCATTTGGGGAGGCGATGTTCAGCATAGCTGCTCTTCCACATAACCCCCCCAATTTAGCAGCAATTTTAAACACAATGATAATCATTTACAAATAAAAGGTAATACAGTGAAAGATAGTAATTTTAATTAAAGTAATAATAACATTAATGATGGCGAGAAGATCGAACTCAATTGTAGAGGTGAGCTTTGACATGTTTTCTGAAGGAACTGACAGAGGACGATAGCTTCAGATCAAAGGGAAGAATATTAAATATTTTAGTAGCGTTGTAGGAAAATGATCTTTGGAATATTGCAGTTTTGTGTGAGGGTACAGTGCACAGACAGGAAGTCTGAGTTGAGCGATCCTGAATGTCCGACCTTTTCACCTTCGTGAATAAGTACCTACGGATTTTACTTTTGTTGATTTCATATATGAAACAAGACAAGTGAAGTTTAAATCTCTCATTCAATTTCAGCCATTTGGATTGCACATATAAATTGCTGATGTGGTCATATTTTCTTAGTTTCTAGCTAAATTTGATACACCAATTTTGGACTTTCTGAAGGCTGTCATAAACGCGTCAGGGAATCACAAAGGTTTAGTTTTAATGCTGTATCTAAAATATCTTTGTGCATATACAACATTTTGAGTTTCACATAAGATTTTCTTAGGAGCTTGCTCACATGTATAGCAAACGTCAAATCCGCATCAATCTGAACACTCGAGTTTTTACAATGTTTCGATACCTTGAGAGTGGCATTGTTGAGGGTGATTCAATTCAGGACTTTCGGAGATTTCCGAACTTCTGAACCCAAAAAAGATCATTTTCGTTTTTGATTCATTTAGCATAAGATGGCCCCAAGTTCCTCCCCTTGCCTCACACCTCGAGCTAACACCCTACTATTGGAGATATGTCATTAATGCATGGCATCACACGTTAAAAGGTAAGGACGGCGTCTTCCCTAGCTCACACAAGTCTCTCGAAGACTTCTGAGGGTTGCGCGTAGGGGTGCAATCGGTTGACGGAAATAACAATTTTTAACAATGTAAGTCTGCTGGGCTAATGTTGAATAAGTAATCACGAAAAAACGTCATTGCAATGTCATCAATTCCAAAAAAAAATAAAAAATTCACACACATTAAGTCATGACTGAGCGTATCGAAGGTCTTGATAAAGGCTAATAGTACTAAGATGGTACTTAGTTTCTGATCAAACCTCCTAAAAATATCATGGGTAACATGAGCCAGTGCTGTAGTTGTACTATTACCGGCACGAAAGCCAGATTGTATTATAGGTAGAACGTTATTAACTTCCAGAAATATTTTGATTTGTATTAAAACAATTTTCTCCGAAATTTTAGATATCGTTGGTAGTATACTCATTGGCCTGAAGTGTAGCAATTCAGTTGAATTTTTAATTTTAGCAATAGGAATAATATAAGATTTTTTCCAAATTTTCGGAAATTTACCCTGTGCTAGGCAACTATTAATGATATATGTCAGAACATGAAACAAGTCGGGTAGCGCGAGCGAGAGCATTTTCAGATTTACACCATCTACTCCCCGAGCATTACTTTTGATATAGCTCACAATACTTTCAACCTCTTCGATAGAAACAGGAGTGAAATTGGATTTATTTCCATTGTTCAGTTTTCTGTACTTATCAATGAGACTGTCCATCTGTAACGGTTGATCCACAGAGGGAATATTGTCAACAAAAATGTCATTAAATTGGTCAGGATCTTGACAAAAGTTAAGGGATTCTTGAGATTTTTTATTAATATATAAATAGTCTAACGCTTTCCAGGATTCTCTGGGATTGGATTTTGATTTAAATTTTAAATAAGCGCGCGTTTCACATTTAACAGTCATGTTCACATGATTTCTCATTTCCTTATAGAAAATCCATGATGTCTCAGTTTCCAATTTTTAATATTTGACTAGAGCTTTATCTCTAACGTGTTTTAAATGAGATTATTAACTCTTATCAAGAATGCATAAAGAATTTTTTTTTAAATCAATAAGAAAAAAGTCGGGATTTTTTTTAAATTCAAAATAAGTCGCAGTTTTATCCTTTATTAAAAAAAAATAACTAAATGTAACAAAAAAATTAAAGTAGTCTAACATATTCAACAGACAAACAAAAACATATCTTTCTCCAACTAAAATTGAATATTTTATATTCCTTCAGAATAAAATGGCTGCTAACAACATACATGATTTCGTCATCACAATCACGGACTTGAAAAGATTCATAGGCATTTTAGTTTTTTCTGGTTATCACACTCTTCCACAATTAGAAATGTACTGGAGTAGAGATGAAGACAAAGGTGTAGCGCTTGTGAAAAATTGTATGAGTAGAAACAAATTTCGAAACATAAAAAGAAACCTACATTTGTGTGATAATGCTGAGATAGACAAAAACGACAAATTTGCTAAGTTACGTCCATTATTTGATGCTATAAATGAAAGGAATTTACAATTCGGACTGTTTTCACATAACCTATCAATCGACGAAGAAATGGTTCCGTACTTCGGCAGACACTCTGCTAAAATGTTTATAAAAGGTAAACCAGTCCGTTTCGGATTCAAACTATGGTGCCTCTGTTCAGAAGATGGATATTTATTCCAGTTTATGCCTTACGGTGGAGCAAGAGAACAAAAAACCGAAATGGGTCTTGGAGCAGATGTTGTTGTTAGTTTGCTGAAAGTCGATGAGAATCCTTCCTCACACAGGGTATTCTCTGATAAGTTCTTCACGTCTCACATACATGCAACAAGTACGATACGAGACAACCGCATTTCGAATTGTAATCTTGAGCCAACAAGCACCATAAAAAGAGAGAGAGGATGTTTTGACTACAGATTTGATTCAAAATCAAAGTCATGTGTTGTGAGATGGAACGACAATTCCGTTGTGACCCTCATCACGAACAATATTTCTATAAATCCAGTTCAACCTGTAAAGCGTTATGGCAGGAAACTAAAAAACTAAATAAATATACCGCAACCATTGGTGATAAAAGAATATAATAAATACACGGGCGGCGTTGATCTCCATGACAATGGAATCGCGAATTATCGCATTAGAGTGCGCGGAAAGAAGTGGTGGTGGCCTTTATTCATAAATAGTGAAGATAGCGTCATTGTGAATGTTTGGAAATTATACAAAATGACGCACCCCAAAATTACACAACTTGAAGTCAGATCGTATTTGGTTATGGCTCTCATGAAAACACAAAATGCTAATAATATGTAGTTTGTACCCATTGTAAAACTTATGCATTTTCAAATTTGAAATATTTTTTTTAACGGATTAGGCCATTGTAGCGAAAACGCAACATTATTTTTTTTCTTCACACCCTGTATGAATAATTGTTTTTTTATGGAAGAACTTTCAGTAGGACCTAATAAATCCACTAATGTGACTTTTTTCTTTAATCAACCCCTCATTCATAGCTCGGCAGTTAATGGGTAAAAATCGCGGATTCGACTCGATTCGTGAAATACAATCCCGCTGCAGATCGAATGAAAAATCTGAAATTGTCATTTTCATATTCGATTCTGTGTAGTAATTACCTTTAGCATGCGACAACTTAGCTGGTCGTTCCCGAAAGCGTTTTCGCATCGAAAAACATTCGCTTACGTTCCACCTAGCGAATATCTGCCAGCACACATCGAAATTCTCCGGATACCGGCCGCGCGAAAAAAGGCGGCCGCCGCCGCTCTGCCCGAAAAGGAGCAACCCCATGGGCGCCTCCGAGTTTCCACGTATCGTCGCGGATCGTCCATCAAGCATCCGCTCGTTACCGACAAGCATTCGAAACGTTTTAATCGGAGCAAGCATGAATGGCCTTACTCGGGCTCCGTGAGGCGGTTTCTGGATATACTGGGTCGATCGAAAGCAGAACATTGTCTGTGTCATTGGTGTCATGGTGAATCATTAGCAAATTGCACAAAATGTTTTTACTAGGGGAAATGCACCCTTGAACAAATAAATAAGTTATTATTATTTTTCACTTACTGCTTTATAATACCTAGGCAACGGTTGCTATTAACAGATCCATAACGCCCGGGGCGTTATGGAGGGCATTATGAATCATAACGCCCGCTAAATGTTTTTTTCTGTAGTTCAATAAATTAATTACTCAGAAAAGTTTTATTTATAACTGTACATAAAAAAGGGATTAATTATTTTCTCCCAAATAGAAATTACAATTTTCAAATGTTCCTGAAAAATTAGTACCAAGTTTGAAGTTCTGTGAGTTGACCGATGATGAACTCCTCAATGTGCATTCGGTTCCGTATGGAACTTTAACATTTTCTTTTTCGGAAACAGAATGGGCTATCATTGTAGCAATTTTGTTCTTCGATGAGATACTTTTTTCAATATAGCTCTCCGCTACCGTACTACTCTTCCATTTTCCATGTAATTTTAGTGTTTCAAAGGAAGCACCACCTTGAACAAGAAGCGTTGACGACGTTCGGCGTAGACAATGCCCGATGTAACCATTCGGGTTTTCCAAATTGAGGTATTTCGCTGATGATAGAAGGAACACTTCCTATAGTATTTTTTTCTACGCCCATGTCTGTGAACGTCAAAAATCGCACTGTCAACATTCCTTGTAAATGACATATAACAATAACATGCACGTAATGAGATCTCATAACATACACGTGCGTTTTGAGAAAAAAACTTAAACTTTTGGTTTAATTAAATTACAATCAAATTTTTATTTACGTAAGACTTTATCTGGTCTATTTACACAAATTTAGTCAATTAAAAAACATTAAAACTTTTAGCATTAGCGAGATATATTTAGGATTGAGAGAGTGATGCCCCTAAATGTAGACAGCACGTTATGCAATTTCTTTAAAAATAGAACACGTTTTCTTAAGTAGCATGCAATGAAAGTAAATGTCATGTCATTTATATTGTCAATTTCTTGAAAAAAATATAATTGTATCCGAACATTGCGGCTTCGTGCATAAACTTTTTCATTTCGTGCGTAATGGGTTACTTACAACTCTTGTTACGTAATATACTATTACCTACAGGTAACTCTATATTATTTCTGTAGGTTAAAAACGAACCTACGTTGATTACATCCTTTTGGTCGTAGTGCAAAGTACTTTTTAACTAAGTTCAAGGCTCCTATTTCGCTTTCTTCAACAATGGTGAAACTTTTTGAGGTGCAGATCTTGGTTTCTGGTACCTTGATCAGTAAAACGGCTCCCCTGTCTTCAATATCATCAATTGTCATCTTGACCATTTCATCACGTCTTAAGCCTCCAAATACGCCCAATACCAGAACAACTTTATGACGCAGAGAAGTATCATCTGGAGCTTTTCTTATGAAAAGTAATACTTGTCCACCTTTCAACACCTTTGATTTTTTAGGATTGTATCTTTTTAATTTAACTTTCAGAAAGGCCATCAGATGACTGAATGCTGATATATTAATGTTTTCTTTAATAATCAATTTCGATTTTAGCTGTGAGTATTTGGTCCATAGACTATTTGCACTATATTTTTCAGACTGAAATAATGTACAATAAATAAAAAATATTAATATTTTTCATGAGATAAACTCACCAGTTCCTGGAAGTATGTCATTAAGATAGTTTTATTTACGGTATTCATCATGTTTTCATCTTTCCATTTCAAAAACGGCCATACTCCTTCTCGTATAAGTATTTGGATTTCACAGGCAGTAAATTTCCTAACGCTTTTTCAGCTTTGAGCGTCACATTCTGTGGGATCT
This sequence comes from Chrysolina oricalcia, assembly GCA_944452925.2. Taxonomy (NCBI): domain Eukaryota; kingdom Metazoa; phylum Arthropoda; class Insecta; order Coleoptera; family Chrysomelidae; genus Chrysolina; species Chrysolina oricalcia. Next base: position 53,445,714 of record OX101812.2, on the reverse strand, counting down.
CTATAATTATTATGAACACAACCGATTTTAGTCTCCTCTACTAACAAGCTGGTCAATTCTTATAAAAATGCAGCGTCATTTTATTATAAACAACCCTTAGCAACCTCTTCAATGTTTCCATGGCAACTGCATAGAAGCTCACTTGTGCTCAGTTGCCGACCAGAACGCAGTTAATACTACGAGAAGAAATTTATGGTGTAAACAACGATGTTTAAGATGATTTTTTCGTGCGTTACTAGATCCTAACGCCCGTCGGGCAACATTCATCCCTCGGGCCAAAGGCCCTCGGGTGAATGTTACCCTTCGGGCGTTAGGATCTATATAACGCCCTTGGTACATAAATAGCTATTATTTACCAAATTCAGCATAATTATTAATAATAATTGACGAAAATGTGACGTTTCACGTCACAATATCCATTACTGTCTGTCTCATTAGATCATTAGTGACGTAGTGAATTTTTAAAACACTCCATTAGAACTTGTACCAATTTCAAATGCATGGAAATGCATACTTACGGTTCTATCACAGCGATGATAAAAACAAAAGAATTTATCAGAATTATCGTTTATAATTACACAAGTGTATAGGAGTCCGAAGGAGGAGTGCTCTTTTACAAAATATGAAAATAACCAAGTGCAATTTTTATTCGATAACTCGCTTGAATGTAAAATTATCTGGTCATTTTTATGCACAAGTGTAATTCATTAAAATATTTCATTAGTAAAGAAATATTTTTTCTCTGAGAAATTTCATAGTACTGAAAAAGACTGTGAATACCATTTTTTCATCTCTGCCTTTCCATGTTCAGACATCGCCAGTGTCTTCAAATTTCTTCTGAATTCTCTTTGACATCCTCCACAGAGAGTTGTCACCCACGTTTGAATTATCTAGCTTCCGCTTCCAGACACCGTCCTTGTGGGTCTTAATGAGCTGATTACCGTCCGTGTCTAGATTTATTAGGTTTCCTTCATGAAGTGGATTTCTGGTATTTTTATAAGGTCCAGGAGCAGGTCTCGATACTGTCTTACAACCCTCTTCTTTGTCGTCTTGTCCCTGGTTTTGACAATATTGTCCACAAATCTCTGTGTTTCATATTCGACCTACTGTTCTGACAGACATGGTTTCGGTTGAGTCATTTCATTGAGGATTTCCCTGCACTATCTCCAGTTGGTGTTGGCATAGATCTATGCCTCCTTCGGATATTTAAAAAAAGTGGTAAATTTTTAATGACGGAGTGGCCGTCTGTCCCTTCCAAGGAAAGGGAGTTGGTTCATCAGGATGTTCAATGATGACATTGTTTTTCAGTGAATACCCCCATGACGTTTTTCCGTTGGCATTGGGTTGGCAAGTACAATTCCACTCCGGCCTCCTCGAGTTGGAGTCCCCAACGACAAGTCTTTATTCCGCGCTGCAGAGTATGTTTTGCTGGTTGGGTTTCACACCGAAAATACCTCTACCCCGGCATGCTCTAGCGACTTTTGCCTGGGATCCATCAAAGATCGCAGATCCACTTAATGTCAGACAGTCAGGCCACACTTATGGGAAATGATATCCCGACTGTAATGGGCATGCAAAGTGGAACTGAAAATACTTGCAGACCAGAATCAAGTTAAGCTGTTCGGGGTGTCGGGACATCAGGGAATTGCAGGTAATGAGGAAGCATTAGAAAAGATTCGAGAAACAATCCAGATCCAGACTACGAGATTACCAAATCGAATAGAAAGAAGATCTGTGGAAGTCTGAAACCACAAAGAATACTAGGAAAAGAGCCCATGAAACACTCATGGGAAAAAAGTACATCAAAGACAGTATTATGAAAAAACGACAGACTTATTACCAATTGATTAGGAAAAAATAGGAGTAGTAACAAGGCTCATGGCTGACCATGCGCCAGTGAAAGAGCACTCAAATAAGATGGGACTGTATAATGACGAGTTTACATGCGGATTGTGCGGTAGGGATCCTGAAACAGTAACACATATACTGTGCATATGCGAGACAGTTAATCTTTGGACAGCAAATAAAGAACTTGTACAACGCACAAAAGTACTGGTCAAACAACACAGAGGTAAGATACTATGGGCAAAAAGGCCTATAAGTATTAAAGGTCATACGGGACTGAAAATGGGTAAGTTTTTAGTGAGTATGCCTCATGAGGATAGTCTCACAGTAGACCATGAGGTATAACGCTCATGACATCCACATAGAGGGAAAAAAGTGGTTGGAGACAATCATGTAGAAATAAATTGAAATAATTCAAAATACTAACTTTTGTTGGTATTTATATCAAAATTTGCATCTATGTATATGTAGGTATAACATTGAGAAATGATGTTGACGTATCCTAATAATCCGATGACATTTTGACCGGCCTCCTATAACTTGACGGACTTAACGCCCGATGTTCATTATTATACGTATATTTCGGAAATATAGGAAGTTAACGGATAGGAAATCGAAGACAGCAAATATAGATTTTAGCTTCAATTCACGCGAAAAATTCTCTAATCGTGACCCACCAGCTTGTATTCTCGAATCTTTACAAACAAAGTGGTATAAATCGACTGAGCTTACTCTCATTATCACCTAGTAAACAGAATTCAGCACTGAATCTTAGGAATTCTACCAATTCTAAACAATTTGTCTTTGTGATACGTCGATCACGGTTATCTTTTCTAGAACAGTGAATAACAGCTGTTGATGAGGCTTCTCTTTTGCCATTTTGCTGTTAATTTGGAGGCTTGTAAAATATTTCTTGATCAGGTCTATTCCTTTCAGCGAACAACAAAGCATAGAACTTATTGTCAAAAAGAGTTTTTCCAAAGCTTGAATTTAAAATTACTACCACCCTCCCATCTTCGTTCTACACAGAAAAAACTCTGTAAATAGTTTCCTAGAAAAAAATCAATCGTGTGTACTTAATTTTCACCTACTGTGTGAATACAAGATACTCATAGTAAGCGAAACAATGTTTCCAAAAGTGAGTTCCTACCGTAACTCAGTTCGGTTGCAGAAACGGACGAATTGAACGGAGCGAGCAACACATCGTCATTTGTCATTTCGTCATTTGATTCGTTTCATGGCGTCCTGTTACAGGTGTGATTGTTGCTGGCATCATATTTATTGGAGCGTTTTATTGCAGACAAAAATGTTCTACTCGTAGAAGTAGAATTTGACTTAGCTGTTCTTTTGACACCAAATATATCTACTTTCTCTACTTTTGCCACGATCGAATTTGATGGTAGCAAAAGTAGATAATTAGTTGAAAAATTAAACTCCCTAAATCATAGCAGAAATTGACACTATTGACATTTCATTAAACTGATAGACTTCTATATGGTCATTTCAGTTTGGTTGTATTTATATGTATTTTAAATGATTTTGGTAGTGAAGAGCTTCTAGTTGAAATAAAATGAGTGTTATGAACGTAATTGAACTTATAGATGGAAATGTTTAACGAATAGGTTGTACGAGTTTTATTTATATAATATAGAAGGTGGTTCATATTGATTCTCAATTCATTGAGAATCTCTGTTGAAGCTCCATTTGAATATAATTTTCTATACAAATGTATACCAAAAAAGAAGATGATGAAGGTGAGTTCATATTGATTTGAAATTCATTTAGTATATCTGTTGAACCTTCTTTTTAGAAAGCGGCGAAAGTTCAAAAACATCAGTGGGATGATAAGTACGGAAACATTGTATCTAATCGATTCATGTACTGAATAGGGAAAAATTGACCAGACATCAAAAAAATATTTTTCAGTTCTTACTTGTTCCCAATCTTCTCATATGCTCTAATTTTTTTTTGAATTCCGGTTCGTTCATCAGCTAGTTCGTTCACTCAAAGCTGCTTCGAAAGTGGAAGGTGTTAGGTTTTGGAATCACTTCTTTTTAATAATTTTTACATTCTGAAAAAGTTTTCTGAGTCAAAATTAGTTAAAGAATTCACATGTATGATAACTTTATTATTCCACTTGGAATATTATCTCCAAAATAATCTTCCTTCTTCCATTGTCTGTTTGGGCTGTGGAAGTTGTTGATTCAAACAAATTATTCATAATGACTGTATCATTTATAATAATGAAACATATAAGTTTGAAACTTTTTACAGAGATTTAGGGAATTTGAAAATCATTTGACTTCTACTGGAAACCCAGAAATTACGTTTTTATGATCCTCTACTTCTTCTACTAGTAGATATAAACTCTAGTGGTTAAAAAAACGCGGCTAATGTTTGATCTTTGTTTGTATGATGAAATCGTCGTTATTAGTGCATTATTTATTAATTATTTTCCAGTGAGTAGCCTATGTGGTCATTTTCAAATATTGGATAACAATTGAATATGCAAGGATTATCCAATTATACACTCCAAAACTATTCAGAAGCATGTCAAGTACCATTGTCAGAATGTAAGAGAAAATCTTGAGATTGTTGTCTCGTGGACTTTTGTCAAATATAGGAGAAAATCATACTTACTTGACAATGATACTCAATCGATTATTTCATACTTTGAAATGATTTGAAGTATATTTTTCTCTAAGGCAATTTTTATCCAATTACAGTATAGATACTTGAAAGTGACCATTTAGGCTGCTCAGAAAAAGCGATTCAAGTAAGTAATACAACAATAAAGAGGAAACTGCTACTTCACTACGTATGAAAAATAATAGCAATAATAGATCCAAAATAAAGGAAAGGATGAAAAATTTTAAATTGAGTTTAGGCACTTGAGGTTACGCATCAACATATGTACTAATGATAATGCACCTATATTCTACCCGTAATGAACAATTTAATTGGCATTAGCGGAGTGGCCAATCTGAGAAAAAAACTAAATGGGTTAGTAGTGTTCATTTCCAGGAATACACTTTTTAGTGGTAATTAACTTCTTGTCCTTTATAGTATTCAGGAGTGGTAGTATCGCTATTTTTTAGTTTGTTGTTAATGGATGAATTTTATCTTCCCAATGTTCTTATGAATAATTCCACCGAAATTTTGTTCCTATGAGTGACCGATCGTCGCATCAGTCCGGCCAGACCCTGTACTCTGTGAAATACAGACTGAATCGAGACGTTGGTGGCGAATGGAGCGAATAGCGCGGGCCCCCCCGCAACGTAATTGCGGGCCGCGAGTGTGTTCGGATGGGTGGTCCCATAACGCTTCCCGCTGATGATGGTCAGAATCGCCCGCCATCGGCTAGACGTGGAGCCCTCGACCTGCCTAAGGTGCTGGAGAGCGCAGATCCGTCGTTGAAGGGATGTCATCAGATGGAGTAAAAAAAACACACAGGCTCTCAATGACATAAAACTTCTGACTTGAAGATAAATAATCTTATATCCCATTCTTCTCATCGTCCCGATCTAAATAATTGAACCCTAGTCCGACTTATTGTACAGGGTGATCCAGGATTAAACCGCCAAACGTTTAGGATCGGTTTTTTAGGCAAAAATAAGACTTTTGTTTCCCATAATCATGTGTCAAAGTTCCTCAGCCTGCACGACCTCCTGACTTATCCCCTATGGATTTTTGTATAGGGTACAATGAAAACCAAAGTGTGTGCTGAGCCCAACAACGATGGTATTTTCCTAAAAAGGATTGTTCAACCAGCTCTAGAGATCATACCAGCCAGGTGCGGTGCAGTTGGAGAATCCATCGTTCGTAGGTGCGAACTTTGCATTGGAAAAAATGGTGTGATTTTTTTGTTTTTCTGTTTACTAATAAAATACAATGAATACATTAAAATTTGTCCTCATGTCAATTTTTCAGGAAGGTTTTGTTCTTGTTACAAGGAATCGATTTTCAAATTGTTTCTCGAAAATGAAGGAAGATACTGAAATAAATGTATTTCTAATGGCTTGAATGAAAAAAACTGAAAAACAATAATTCCTCTTAATATTAAATAGATTATTCCTTGGGACACCACTAGGGCGCTATAAGTACATTAAAAGAAACCCCTTTAAATCTGGTGGACTTCCGTAGCATAGGTAAAATAGTGGCACTACCTCACACCAATCCTCTTGATTTTCGGAAACAAACATGGAAAAGTACAGGCTGATAGTAGTATTATGTCGTACTACTATTCCATCTGATTGTTGATGTAGGGCTGTTGTACGTGTTTTCCACATTCCTAAAATTTTTGTCATATTACGCCATAACATGACCTGAATGTAATTTCAGGTTAATTCCATTTCTGGCTATTACATTTTCTATGAAAGCCTTCGTGACTATCCCTACCTTCTGGTTTGGGATATGAACAACTTCTGGTCACTTGGAGAAATAGTCCATGGTTACTATCAAGTATCCTTTTACATGCCCAGTGACAAAAACTGGCTACAGATGACAAATGTGACTAGGATCACCAGAATGATTTTCTGCAATTTGTGCTCGACTTCTAGATTCGGTTCCTTCTTTGAAGGACCACCACCACTATTCTTCAAGATCTCGAAGTTGCCGGTGAAGTTGTTTGAGCCTATTTTCAATAAGTGCCTTTGGTAGTACCGGCAGGTAAACCACAGATACTACATCTGGGCCCTCCCTGCGATGCTATAGACCATCACCAAACATGGGGAAAACCACTGAAACCAGCACCAAACTTGGGTACTGCCACTTATGTCTAACTCCATTCTCCAGCTAGCTTCGGTTCATAAATCAAACTATTCAACTTCAAATTCAACTATGGTAACTTCTTCTAGATAGTACCAATATCGTAGAAACGCTCTGTACTAGGTTTTTTCGATTGAACATCGATAATGATTATGTAAGGAATTAGTCTGTGGATCATTTGCTGTATGAGTTGTAGCAACTTCTTCTAGATAGTACCAATATCGTAGAAACGATCTGTACTAGTTTTTTTCGATTGAACATCGATAATGAGTATGTAAGGAATTAGTCTGTGGATCATTTGCTGTAAGAGTTGTAGCAAATGAACTCGACAAATCCAGTCAGATCGACTTACCTTGATCTAGTAGAATCCCATCTACGATATGGTAATAATCGCAATAATATATCAATACCTAACTGATTTGACGTATATACATATATACATATATATTGAGATTCTATACAGGGTGTCAATTTGAAAACTTCCCACCCTTAATATCTTCCTTCCAGTAAACAATATGAGTAATCGAAAAAACAGGTCAATTTTATTGTCAAGGGGGACACTTTCACGGACTATTTGTAGCCCTCGTAGTTCAATCCCCTAGGAGGGGTAGATGTTACCCTTAGAATTTTAAATGGGAAGGGGGGTCAAGTGGCACATCATTTTGATGGGCGTTCAATTCTTGTTCCAATGGTACCCTGACTTATTATTTTGTGATGAGCATTTTCCGAAAAATTGCGTTCTAAACTAACAGAAGTAATTATTAGAACGCCTATACTGAGATGCATTATTGTATTGACTCCCTTTAATAAAAATGGTTAGAAGAGTAGGTGGCACCGCTCCAACCCTTGAATGACAGGAATAAATTTATTACGCATGGGATTTTTTATTTGGTGGTTATTTTCCTTCTACACAATAAAATTTAATTTGCGAGAAAGACATTTCCAACATAAAATCTACTTACGCTTATCTTATTAGCTGTTCGAAATGTTGTCCATTTTGCTCTAAACAGTAATACAGTCTGTTTTCGAACTCCCCTCTAACATTACGGAAAACTTCACTAGGAATTGACCGGCATGCTGCTGTAATTCGTCTTTTAAGTTCGTCAATATCAGAAGGTTGTGTTTTATAAACAACGGATTTAAGATGCCCCCAAAGAAAGAAATCTAAGGGTGTTAAATCCGGTGATCTCGGAGGCCATTCAACTGCTCCCCTTCTGCCAATCCATCTACCCGGAAATCTCTCGTTTAACCACTGTCGGACGGGAAGAAAATAATGAGGTGGAGCACCGTCCTGCTGGAAATGTAACAGATCCTCCTGCAAAAGTTCATTACCTTCTGCATCAATTTGAGTTTCTAGCTCGTGAGTTATAAGAGGATCGATAGTCTCTTCAAGCATATCAAGGTACAGATTGCCAGTCAAGTTTTCTTCCAGAAATAATGGACCAAGAATGGCATTTCCAAGAATACCAGCCCAAACATTAACTTTTTGTGGGTGTTGTGTATGCCCTTCCCGAAAAATATGTGAGTTTTCGTCACTCCAATAGCGACAATTTTGTCTATTAACATTGCCATTCAGAAAAAATGAACACTCATCGCTGAAACAGATGTTTAACAGAAGATTAGGGATGTTATTGACTCGATGAGACATGATTTCACAAAACTCTATTCTTCTATCATAATCATCCTCGTGGAGCTCTTGAAGAATCTGCATTTTATATGGATGAAATTTATGCATTTTCAATGCTTTTCTTATAGTCTCGCGTGACATTCCCGTCTGTTCTGATACTGATCGTAAGGAGCTCGTGGGCTCTGCAGCAAATGTTCCCAAAACTTCAATTTGAGCTGCTTCATTTAGTACTCTGGGGTTATTTCTTTTTTTATTTGTCACTGAACCAGTTTCGTAAAACTTATTCACCAAATCAAGCACATATCGGTGAGTTACATTACAATTTGGATGTCTTTCGTTAAAAAGACATGCCGCCCTTCGTGCGCACTTTCCAACTTCGCCATAAATTACAATCATTTCAATTCTGTCTTGAAGAATGTAAACCATTTTTACAATTTTATACACTTATTAAAGTAATTCCTAAACAGCCCAACAGGTACAACGGTATTCACAATACTACCACATAGTTCAAATTTGCTAACCAATTTTTTGCCGGAAAACAGAAACTTTTTACAGCAGAAGTAGCAAAAAAGGAAGGCTATCTGTACAATTTCTGCGATGACACTTAAAAATTCAGCATTTAATAAACACAACTTTACTACCATCTACGTTTGACTATTAGACTACTTTTTTATGTAAAGTGTTTGGAGCTAATGGCTAATGTTACCCCTAATAAAGGGTTGGAACGGTACCACCTAATATTCTAACCAGTTCTGGCCAAACCATGCATCTCAGTATAGGCGTTCTAATAATTACTTCTGTTAGTTTAGAACGCAATTTTTTGGAAAATGCTCATCAAAAAATAATAAGTCAGGGTACCATTGGAACAAGAATTGAACGCCCATCAAAATGATGTGCCACTTGACCCCCCTTCCCATTTAAAATTCTAAGGGTAACATCTACCCCTCCTAGGGGGTTGAACCACGAGGGCTACAAATAGTCCGTGAAAGTGTCCCCCTTGACAATAAAATTGACCTGTTTTTTCGATTACTCATATTGTTTACTGGAAGGAAGATATTAAGGGTGGGAAGTTTTCAAATTGACACCCTGTATAGTATACAGCATTGAGAAAGTGATGGGCGCGGTACAAATAATAATAGCAATCATTCTAAACTTTGAGGAAAGAATTCGTCTAGAGGATAAAAACATATTGTGACGATGTGTATTTAATTCCGAATTTATTGAATCAACAGTGTTCACCATTGATTCTATACATTGTTGAGACGATGGAACAGCAACTTTGCTGAGCCACCAAGTAATTAAATATCAAATTGAAGTTTGTCAATATTTTATCACAACTGTATCAGAAACATAAACGCGGTGTACGTTCGATTGTAAAGAAGTAAAGATTAGCAAATGAAAATGGTAAAATCATCAATAGGAAAACGTAACTGGTGAAAGCAGTTCAGTTCAGTTTGTGAGAGGAATTGGAAGTTTCCTGTTGTTTTTTGGTGTTTTCTCTCTAACTGAAAGCTAGTGAGATCTTTCTATGTACTAATATAGACATAAGCAAGTTAACCGAGAAAAGTTATAATTTATGGTAAACTTCAACTACCTACATTTTGTCACTTTCATCCTGGATTTGCATAGTGGACATTAAAACTTAGTTAATCAATTCATCGTTCGCTTCATTTCCCCGCATCTTTCATTAATTATAAGTATTGTTAGGACTTGGGTTGTGGCAATGTTAATTTGTATTAGCGGTCCCATCGAGATTGACCCTAAGAGCTCATTTGTCGTCAGTTTGGAGACATGCCAAACATCTGTTTCCAAAGGCTTGTTCTTCCAACAGATGGCAAAGTTTTGGGGAACTCACTGACTCGGAGGCCTTTTCCGAGGTTTAGAGAAATTCAAGAAATACTATCTAAATTCCCTCGGCTCTCACAATGATTCTGGACATTATAAGATTTGAATTTTCGTGGGAACCAGAACATAAAAGAAAATTCTTCGAGTCGATAAAGTAATAGGTATTATGTTTAATTGTGTTGGAGAACACTTTGTATTTTTGTAGTCGTATATGGACAGTTGTCAAGAATACAGTATATCGTTGATGTTTTCATGATTGACATATTATTTTGTTTTTAGGCTTGCACATGTTTGTAGTTGGCGTAACGTGCAGTCCATGTTTATTGTGAGCAGTGTTGTAATTTCATTTGAAAAAACCATGAGGAAGTCAATTTGTAGAGGAAACTCTTATAGTTTTGAAGTTATTTCAAAAGTAATGAAATCTTTTTACGTCAACAATATTCTAGCAAGCGTACCATACAGAACAGCTCTTAACCTATTCATTGAACAGTCAATTGAAATTCTGTCTTGAGTTGAGAAGGTGAGAGCATTTCCACCAGTAATAAATGAACATGAAGCAAAGGGCAACATCCTTGGCTTTCTTTGGAATCGTAAATGGTTACTAACGTACCATGTTATCTGCAGCGCATAAACAGTTCCCATTGGTTTTTCAAGTCCAGTGGTACTGATGCCAAAACTTCCACTTCAAAATTACTTCAAAAGATTTTATCATCAAATTTGAGATGGGACGAAGAAATTGAAGAGGTTCGAGAATAAATTCTGAAGTGGTTACAAGAACTACCCTATTTGGTATCTGTCAATATTTCTTGACGAACAGCTTCATATTTCACTGTTTTGACCACCCAATCTGCACGTGTCCTTTTTGATGCGAGTGCAGACGCTTACTTGACTTGTATTCCTCCGAGAATAGAAATGGATGATGGTCAAGTTATTCTAAAAATAATTGAAGCAAAATCTAAGTCAATGATCAACTGTATCGCGTCTTGAACTTTTGGCTGCAACAATTGGAGTAAGACTATTTCAGAATAGAATTTCCAGATAAACCATAATGGCAATCTTCAACTGTTATGTCATGGATGAAAAAAGAAGACCATATATCTGGAACCGTATTTAAAACGATATTATAAATCTCTAAATGAAAGATGGTGGTAGGGTCCTAGGTGGTTAGATTATCTAGTTTCACAATGGCCTAGTCAGAATTTTGTAATTACTGAAGAAGAAATTACGATCATTCATGGTCCTACAGATATTTCTCGAGAATCATCCAGATAGTCAATATGATAGCCTGGGTCAAACAATTCGTCAATAATTACAAGAAGCAAAATGCGGAATACGAAAACTTTTTCACTGCAGAAGAACTAGTTAGCAACAACAAAACTTGTCATTCGTTTCATCCAAGAAGTGTTGAGTCAGAAAAATGACCTTAACTTTCATCCTTGTGCCCTTCCATTGATGACGAAAGATTGATACGATTGCAAACAAAAATAACAGATATATCTGATACCATTAATTTTCGTATGCCATATGTATGTATTATCATCAAAGAACGAAGTTGTTAAACGTTTGAGTTTTGAAGAACATATATATGAAAAATAATCATGCTGGAACTCAAGGTGTGAGTATCCTTAGAGGAACTTATTGGATTCTTCAGTGTAGACGCACTATCAGATCTGTCATTGAAGGATGCACCACTTGCAAATGATTTAGAGGTAAACTGCACTCCTGCCATATGTTTACCAGAAAAAAAAGTCCGTGATGCAACTGTGATTGTAATTTTGGGTATAGATTCAGCAGAATCTTTGGATCTCAAATCAAATGAGAAAGTGTTGGTTGTACTATACATTTGTGATATCTTTCGAGCTGTGCATCTTGAGTTAACGTTACCCTTGTCAAGCAATGCATTTCAACAGTCACTGAGAAGATTTATAGCTGGAAGAGGTCGAACTTCAATAATATATACAGACAGCAGTAAAACCTTCGTTGAATACGCCTTAGAAGACATATTACATATTATATTGGCTGAGACCTGTACCACAATACACCGAATATATAGAAAATGAATCTTCCAACAGCTGCAGAAGAATTGCACTGCGAATCAGTTTCAGCCGCCTGCTTTCTTTCTCACTTTCATGTCCGAAGATCTAAATAATTACGTATTATTTTCTTACCAGCGATGTTCTTACAAGATATCAAACAAGTGGAAATGACTGATCTTGATTTGGTTGAAGCAAAAGGTTTATGTAGACGTTTCAAATACATTTTGAAATTGAAATAAGATTTGAACAAGACAATAAAGTCAGAATATTTGGGCAAACTTATTGTTTTATCGAAGTAATTTACTTATGAGACGATCAAAGTCGGAGACATTGTTTTGATCTCATGTTTTGATAGGAAGAAATTTCAATGGACTATGGTTCGTGTAGTGGAAAATATTCTTTAGACCAAGCTATAGAGGTTTTTCCCACACAAAATAAAAGACGAAAATGGCCTATACTAATTTTTATAAGATAGTTCGTTAATGAAAACCCCAGTTTTCGCCCCAGCAAAATCGCTTTGTGGAATTTTTTAAACAAGAAATAGTGAAAAAAATTGAAACTTTTTTGGTTTTTTGAAAATATCTCAAAGATTATTCAAGGAATTGTTTTACAGTCAATGGAACTTTTCGGTGTATATTTCACTGAGAAAATCCGGAAAAACCTCGAAAAATAGACCATTTTTCAAAAATTCATAAGTTTTATAAATCTGAAGATGGTTAAACAATATTGTAGACACTGATAGATTGAAACTTATGGTTCAACTGTGCGCAGGATGGTTTCTGTCCGATATGTAGTTTTTACACGATCGCGTTATAAACAATTTGAGGGCAAAATTTTCTAAATGCGCCGATTTCAGGGAAATCATCTTATTCAAATTCTGTAAACGGCATATGGAAGTAGAGATCAATATCTACAATTTGTATATTTCGGATTTTCTCCTGCAAGGTGGGAAATGTGTTGAAAATGTCACAGAAATTGACTCTAAATGCATCAAAGTGCACCCGAAGTCGCCCGAACTAACTCTTATTCTTGCAAGATGTGCCCTTAAATTGTTTATAACGCGATTGTGCAAAAACTACATATCGGACAAAAACCATCTTGCGGACAGTTGAACCACATGTTATCATCTATCAGTTTCTGCAATATCGTTTGTCCAGATTCAGATATATAAAAATTATGAATTTTTGAAAAATGGTCTCTTTTTCGAGGTTTTCCTGGATTTTCTCAGTGAAAAAGGCACCGATCCGGTCGTATAAAAAAACATTTTGCAGGTTTAATAATTCTCCACAAAAGTGCTGACTGTAAAACGATTCGTCCAATACTTTTTGAGATATTCGCAAAAAAACAAAAAAGTTTTAATTTTTTTTACTATTTCTTGTTTAAAAAATTCATTCATTCAAAGCAGATTTGCATAAACCTACTCTGTCGAAGACTAGAACTGCTCATTCAAAAGCTGAAGAATGCAAGTTAACGAAAGAGAGAACCTGTATCAAAAACAAGTTCTAGAAGACCTGTAAAAGTCCTTGAGAGATAAAGAAATTGATTGAATCATTACTTCAATGTATGTTGGAAAACACTTTGTATTTTTTATATCGACAGTTGCCAGGATGACAGTATATCTTCGATGTTTTTATGATTATTATCCTGAAATCTTTTTTTTAAGTAGATTTGGCTATTATTTGAAAAGGTGTGTACATACTGCACAGTAGAGGACTGTGACTGAAGAAATTGCAGTTTCAACAAATTGAATTATCCCTACCAATAACACAACGCAATTTCCCATCGGGTGTTGTTTGACACCATAGGTATACAGGGCAATTCAAATTCGACCCCCACCATTGGGATCTCCTAAACTACAGGAGATACGTTGAAGCTTAAATTGGGGCAAAGTTGCGTATTCTGGTGCTTAACAAAATACTGTTTTGAAACTTGGAAAGTTCCGAGTATTTCCGGAAATATCGGGAAAAAACTGAAAATTGGAATTTTCGTTTTTATTTTTTTCTATCGTTATTTGACAACATAGCTCAAAACCAAAGGTACATTTTCATTGATACTTTTTTTCAGCTACACGTTTTCATGTTCAGATTTACTATCCGACGTTTCGTCTTCTGGCATTCATCATCAACTTTTTTTTCTCTTATGAGCGCCATATTGTTTTTTTATACAGAAAAATAGTGATTCTCATTCTGATTTCATTGATGTATAATTTGTTATGAATTGCACTTCTGAAACCACAGATATTAAAAAAAACAACTTCATCTGAGATGGTCATGACTCCAGAAAAATTTTGTTTAATAAACACTAGTTGTCAGAACTTATTAAGCATCATAAGTTTGCACAAATACTTCAGTCGAAATGTCCTCATTCTCAAATGAAGAAAAACGAGATGTGTTGAAATTTGATAGGAATAGTACGAAAACATTTATTTTGAATTATATCCGGAAAGACAACAGCCGGATAGAACATTATTCGGAATTTTGGACAAACACTTGGCTGAGTACGGTGCGTTTCAAAAACCAAGAATGAAATATGGAAGCAGAATGGAACAAAATATTAGACGTAACTTATTAGCCTAGGTAAAATAATTGTTCATTCCATATTCGAAGAAGTATAATTATTTTTGGTACTTTTTTAGATAAATGCAGATCCTTCCAAATCAACACATCAAGTCTCGGCAGAAAAGGATGTGCCACAGACGAGCGTTTGGAGGGAATTAAAAAAAAAAAAGTGGTTTGAAATGTTATAAGATACATATTTCACAAAAGTAACATCCAGGTGATCCTGAGAGAAGGATGGAATTTTGTAGCTGGCTCTCGAATAGGGTAGATCCTACAAACTTCTTGAAAAACATCATTTGGACCGACGAAAGTACTTTTTCGAACTGTGGTGTTTTTAATAGAAATAATAAGCACGTTTGGAGTGAAAATAATCCACGACACTTCAGAGAAGTCAGACCACAAGTTCGGTTTCGCTTGAATGTGTGGGCTGGAATTTATGACGACCGAATACTTGGACCTCATTTCTTCTCTAATACTTTGAATGGGGAAACCTATCTTCGGTCCTTAAGAAACGAATTCGAAGAATATGTGGATACGTTTCCCCTTGTTAATTACAACAGCTGCTGGTTTCAGCATGACGGGGCTCCTCCACACAATAAAAGAGCAGTTTGCGAATATTTACACCAAAGATTTCCTAATAGGTGGTTAGGAAATTCTGGACCAGTGAGGTGGCCGGCATGGTCACCTGACCTTACAGTTTTGGATACTTTCTTGTGGGGCACTTTAAAGAACAGAATCTATGGAGAGCAAGAATATATGACACAGTAGATGAACTTAGAGACAATATCATCACGCAATTCAGGTCTATCAGAAGAAGGGATATTTTGTTAGGGCTGTTCTTAATTTGAGACGACGAGCTCGGTTATGTATTCAAGAGGAAGGCCATCATTTCGAACACTTGTTGTAATACTTTTTGTGCATTTTTTACAAGCTCATGATTTCATTCTTGTTTTTTGAAACGCACTGTACTCAGCCAAGTATTTGCCCAAAATTCCGAATAATGTTCTATCCGGCTGTTGTCTTTCCGGATATAATTCAAAGTAAACTAGTGTTGTTTTGGTACTATTCCTATCAAATTTATAATAAAGTTTCAACATCGTTTTTCTTCATTTGAGAAGGAGGACATTTCGACTGAAGTATTTGTGCAAACTTATGATGTTTAATGAGTTCTGACAACTGTGTTTATTAAAAAAAAAATTTCGATGGAGTCATGACCATCTCAGATGAAGTTGTTTTTTTTAATAACTGTGGTTTCAGAAGTGCAAATTATAACAAATTATACATCAATGAAATCAGAATGAGAATCACTATTTTTCTGTATAAAAAAACAATATGGCGCACATAACAGAAGAAAAAAAGTTGATGATGAATGCCAGAAGACGAAACGTCGGATAGTAAATCTGAACATGAAAACGTGTAGCTAAAAAAAATATCAATGAAAATGTACTTACGGTTTTGAGCTATGTTGTCAAATAACGATAGAAAAAAATAAAAACGAAAATTCCGAATTTCAGTTTTTTCCCGATTTTTCCGAAAATACTCGGAATTTTCCAAGTTTCAAAACAGTATTCTGTTAAGCACCAGAATATCGTTCGACATATCTCCTGTAGTTTAGGAGATCCCAATGGTGGGGGTCGAATTTGAAATGCCCTGTATAAAATAACGCAAGTGGAATGATTCTTGTTCCGCCTATGCCTAATCCAGCAAGCACCATCAGCATGTTTGTTCTCCAATTCTCGGTGCATATAGAGCAGTTGATCCCCGCAACATCCAGCTCGATGATATGCAGATTTATGATGTATAATTACGGAGCGAAAAGCAAAGAGTGGATCATTTGTGCAGTCGTTAGATCGTAATAGAAATCCACCAGATAATCCGGATAATAACATGTTATTACTATTGGGTGAAACTGAGTGAATATTGCGTCATGGGTGAGCCGATCGGGGATATTTATCGGTGGGATCGCGCCTTGGAGAAAACGGTCGAGGTGTGGTTTTTCTAGGCCCTATCGTATTTCCCATATTGATATATTTATTTTTGGAAAAAAGTAAAGAAAACGGTAACCTTTCGGATTATGATGAAATTTTTACTGATGATTCAGGGTACATGTAAAACGATAAAAAACAAAACAAAAATTGGCGGACATTTATATTCTCAATAAATGCTGAATGGTGGTACGTAAAAGTGCACAATCACAAGCACTTTAATCAAACTTTTTTTCTAGATTTCAATCTGCAACACATATTGGAAGACAGAAAATTGAATTTTAAGCCATTCATAACCGATTGGCACACCCAAAATATACAGAATACTTTTAAATCATTGGTGATTTCACTTTAAAAATCATTGAAGTCTGACTAAAGTAATATTATCAAATGACAATCATGGACATCGAAAATAATAGAAAATTCCTTTTCTATGAGTTTTGACGCTTCTATAGTTGATAACTGTATTGTAGAAAACCAAAATTAGTACCTAAATAAAACTACCAAAAATTTCAATTCTGTAAAGTAAATCTACTTGAATTCTTTGGAAAAAGAAGTGGTCCTGAAAAGCGCCGTTTTTGTGAAATGGAAAAATTATATTCCAGTTTCTAAATTAGAGTAATCTTCTTCATGGGCAACATGTAAGCTATTTTAATTATCGAGGGAATTTTTGGCAACAACAGTGTACTTGCCAATCTAAAAAATTATTCGGTTCTGTTGATGTTTTGATGAGTACATCTTTTATAAAACATGTAGCGAGCAAGATTTCCGGGAATGTGTCCCTTTTTCCGTCCATTTACTTTTTCATGTACATCATGCAAATCCGCGCAAGCGGATTTGCTAAATGTAGGCCAAGTGCAAGCGCATTTCCTTTTCCACTTCATCCAATCTCTTGATCTTCATGAAGGAATCCCAAGTCTGTTGCGAAATGTCGGTCGAGCGCATGCACATTCCCTGTTTCACATTGTCCTTTTCTTGTTCTTCATATAGGAAGCCTAAGTCTGTTGCGATTTCATATTAAAATTGCAATGGCTTTACACTTGACAAAACAGCGCATGCGTATTTCCATTGTCTCCATTGTCTTGATCTTGCACTCGGTCGGCAGTTGGCAAATCAGCGCATGCGCATTTTCGTTTTTGTTCATGATCAAGATTCCGCACAAAAATTTCCGATGTTTTATCATGTCAAGAATCATGTGTAAGTTATTCACACTCACTTATATTTTCTAAAGTAACGTTTGATAAATTCTGAATTTTCTCAGGTTATTTGGCAACTCAAGCACAGATGTCTCAACCACTTACGATGTTTCATGATTAAAGTTTGAACTTTGTGTGTATAGAAAAATTCATTATAAAAATATCTGTGCATTTTTTGAATTTTTCAATGTTATTTGGGATAAGAATAGTGACAGTAGCAGACTAAATGAGTAGTTAGTGTGTCGCTGAGAGAATGAGGAAAATTGTAGTCATTTAACTTTCCTAGAGTGAAATTCCATATTAAATCCTTTATTGTTACTTGAAAAGGTCATATCTGCCAAAGTTATAATTTACGCATCAAAATTTCGTTTGCTATCGTGTTTTTATTGTATTCTGACTCATCTGTGAATGTTTCATCAAAATCGGTGAGGTTACCGTTTTATTAACTTCTACCCAAATTTGAAAATCTAACGTTTGTATATTTTTAAGGTAGCAAAGTCCTACAATCGGTAAAATTCCGTAAACCGGGCCCTACAAGCTATCGAAAACATGTTGAAACTTACGTAGTATGGTCTCCTGAACAAAAAATTCCAATGAAATTTTTGGCGGTCTCAAGTAATTTCGGAGATATGTGCCTATTTTTGAATGACAACTGACATTTTCAAGCACACGTTTCCTCTGTGAGAAACATACTCAAAATGACTTTTTATTTTTACCAGCACAATGTACACATCTCAATTCACTAGTTTACAATTTTTTATAAATTTTAAGAATGAAAATCTTTGTTCGGCTTCACAAAAATAAATTTCACTTTTTACATAAAATAACTTACTAAATGACTAAATGACCCGATTGACCCTACCTTATTCCAACCTAACCGAGCTCACCCGACCATTCCGTGCGGTTAGGTTGCGTCTTTTTCTGTATGTTTGCGTACATACCAAAAATTGATTTTTGTGATCCGTCATCTTTTTTGTAATTATTTCTTCGCAATAATTGGTCCGATACATTCTGTCTATTTGAAAAAAATATATTTTTTCAACCTGACATAAATATTCACTAAACAAAACAGAATTAATTTGAAGTTTTTGTGAATGTTAAAAGAAGAAAGAACTTTTTGATGAAAAGTGTTGTTTTAAATTAAGATAAAAGTGTAAAACTGGTTAATTGAGGAGTTTATATTGTGCTGGTGGAAACGAAGAGTAATTTTGAGTGTTTTTCATAGAAGAAACGTTTGCTAGGAAATGTCATTTATTATTAAAAAATATTCACGGATCTGCGAAATTACTTGAGACCGCCAAACATTTCATTTGAATTTTTTGTTCAGGAGACCAAACTACGCAAGTCCCAAAAAAGGAAAAACAAAGGACTACAGAAACTTCTTATACAAAAAGTCTCTTGGCAAATTATCCAAAATTTCGATGTTGTCGAACAAAAGCTTCCATGGGTCCACTGAAATTAGATGAATAGTTTACGAGATACTCCTGAAATGAAAACGTCAATTGTTCTAGCAAGATATAAAAATTGGAAACAAAGAGGAATTACTTAATATATGCCAATTTCTCTGATGACTAGTCAAGAAATTTAGGAAATCAAGGCTCGAATAAACATAATGTTCTCTCTAACACACAATGCGGTATTTGAATTGGAATATCAACGCAGGATGCAACCTTAGATCTCACTTCCAAAATGTATTCCCTCTGGATACTCATTAAGCTACACTTTGTGACTTCATAGACCTATCGAAGGCATTCAATTTTGTCAGTCACCCACTCTTTTCAAAGTCCCTATATAGAAGAAAGTGGAATTCGAGGACCAGCTTTATAATTGTTCAGTAGTTATATTTCGAGTAGGCAGCAGTGTGTGATAATAGAGAACTGTAAGAGTGGTTTTGACTACGCAATTCTGGGACCCATATTGTTTCAACATCTACTTGAGTGATTTTTTTCACATTTCCACTACTGCTGCTGTCACAGCCATCTTCTACGAGGATTCCTGAAAATCAGTGAGGAGGAAGAATGGGCCGTGGTGGCCGTGGTGGCCGTGCTGGTAGAACGTTCGCCTTTGGAGCGAAGGGTCGAGGGTTTAAAGCCTCGCAAGGTCATCGGTCTCGTGCACTGCATCACATGTAAAAAGGTAAGGGCTGCGTCTTCCCTAGCTCACACAAGTCTCTCGAAAACTTCCGAGGGTTGCGCATAGGGGTGCAGTCGGTTGACGGAAATAACATTTTAATTATTTTTTTAACCTTCTTGGTATAAAGGAATACAAACTACTGACAGTAAACATCAGCAAAACTTACTACTTGTATTCACTAATGTACGTATAACTATACTACTTTAAGAAATCTGAATATTTCTGACTCAATCACCATTACACCTGTTATACATATGAAGTACCTAGGAATAATCAAAGACACCATCCTCAAATGGAAGTTCCACATAAACCATTTCATAAAGGAGTTACAGTGCTTCAAAGTATCAAGAGATTTATTAGATGAAAAATCGTTGATAATATTGTACTCTGCTCTGATTCAGTAGCATATTACCTACATACGGAATTGCAGCATGGGGATCTGCAGGTATGACAACCATGAATAAACGAATCATAACCCAAAAACTCTGCTAGATTAAAGTTATTTTCAAGAAAAAAACAAACCCACTCTTCAGGCACCTTTTACAAAGAAATGGGATTGTTCGATCTAGTTCAACTATATTTATATACTAGCATAATAGAAAAACATAAATTAATACATGAACTACAAAAACTGGACCAGACTAGAAATAGAGGACTTACCTTTAAAGCGTTAAACGCGAATGTATTAAAGAAAAAACTAAATACTTTCGTATTATCTAAAACATGTTCTGATTTACACAATATAATTATAAATATACCCATACTCCATTGTTTTTTTTTGTACACGCCCTATTATCTTGTAACCGCATTAATATATTATAATCTCCAAGAATGTTTTGAAGACAGATTCAATATGTCACATCTACATATAATTTTATATAACAAAAAGTAACTTGTGACATCTATAGTCTATAGAAACAGCTGTCAAAGGTTGGAACTCTCGGAATCAAATCAAAAAATACTCTATTTCACTTATAATTTTATATTTATACCAAACTTGTACCTGCGTTTTATATTTATATATTTTTGTATAATATGTTTATTTATATATTTGTGTGTTTTATCTATTCTATTTTAATACAATACATATATATATATATACTTTGCGTGCTGTACCTGTTTACCCATCTTAGCCCGATGTTCTGTTTATTTTGTTATTTATTTGAATTATTTATTTATTAACATTTATTTATATTATTATATTATATATCATTATAGCCTATAAGATAAAATGACGTCTGTGTATATAAACTCACTTCACATACATGTCTATTTCAACTCTGTCAATAAGAAAACGCTTCTTGGATAATAAAGTACAGTTGTGTGCGTAAAAAATTAGTACAAGGTTTGTATGGTGTAAAACTGTCTATGATGTTCCAGATTTCATTAAAAAGTAGACACGTACTCATTTGGAAATTTTATCAGTTTCAGACTTCATTATATCAGAAAAAAAAGCATTCTTAATTTTGTCCTGAAATATATGAATGATTATTTGCTTTTTCATCGGTAAATACTAATCTATTCCAGTTTTCTCGTAGAATTATGTAGCTGAGGCATTGCACTAATTGCACTAGAAAATTGTTAAAAGCGCGTTACTGACAAAAATAGTTTGAATTTTGACACTAATCGTCAAAGTCGATAGGTGTAATAATTAAGATTGACAAGCCTGACTCGCAATTGCCTGTAACTGCTGTACGACTATTTTATGCACACAACTCAGTCAATCAATGTACGATTGACTGATCTTTATTGAATATTATTGAGAGCTCACAAATTTATCATTTCATCATATTATGTTTAGTTTTCAAATTATCACATTGTTTACTTATTATCATAGTAATTATATTAATTTCTATAATTATTGTCATCAACATTATTAACCTACAATTTTTAGGTATACTGTATGGCCTACAATAGTATAACATGGATACTGTTCTTGGGATCTTCATTCTGTATGTATTCCTTGTTTCTGAATAAATGAATCATACTTTATTGACTTCCAGAAAATTGGTCTATTTTGACTCTGTAAAAAAAGTTTTGAGAAAATTTAAGGAAGTTGCGAGAAATGAACCACTGCAACATAACATGGGTAAATCCAGTTTTCTTAATTTTGAACTAGCATTTGGGAACATGCCTGAAACGTTCTACTTTATGGATTGAATAAGTTGATAAATGATTCCTAAATAGTTTTTAACGCAGAAAAAACTCCGTAAAGAACTTTTTATCGAATAAGTATTTTTGCTATCTTTAAAAATAACCCCACTCTTTGCCCATCCGTTGAAAATTTTTCAAAATGGCCGCCAAATTGGTGGGAACGTGACATACCTATGTCAAAATCGATTTTTAGGTTGCCCGATATGCAGAAACGATCCTTAGAAAATTTTATTTGTTTCTGATATGTCCAATGTGATTTAAACATTTTAGCCTACTCTGTATGGAAAATTCGTTATCGAACAATATTTTGCAGAAACCAACCACAAACGGTTTGCGTTATAGTTCGAACATAATGTCTGAAAATGAACTGGGATAATAATAATCAGTCTCAATGTAATAGTCGTAATTCATAGGTATTCATTTAATCGAGTTCCATTCCATTAAGGGAAATAATTTCCATTAAATTAGGCCCGATGTAAATTGAACAATCTAATACATGTAATTTAAAGTAGATATGGTAGTTACCGACAACATTGCTGACAGTTGAAGTATTTATGGCAATATTAGTAATGGAGATTAACTTATAAACCGATGGTTCAGTTGTAACAGGATGCTCACAATTTGTACGTGTCCGTGAGCCTCCTCGTCATAACTGATATTGATAACTAAATACTTGTCGATTTTTCTTGTCCACTTCAATTTTTTCTTCACGTAAAAATGTCAAGTCGGATTCATAATTTACATTTAATTGCATGTAAATAAATTTTGTTGCATAATTAGAAAGAGTTCATCATAAAATTGTATATCATAATTCATATTTAATATGTTTATTATCATCGTTAGTATGTTAAATGTGTCTATACAGTGTTTTCATTTAGTTCGTAATTCTTTGATATCCCGAAAGTCATAACGCATAAAGAAAAACTTTGAAGGAAAAACTTTTTCACTTACTAAAGTTACTCATTTTAAATATATTTTCAACATTACTGGATATTTTATCAGAGCGTGAAAACTCAGAGACGAGATTTTCAATTTATTCGAAATTTATCCCTTCAAGTTTCACTTTTAGTTGTAAAAAAAATTCTGATCGGTTGCAGCGTTTCCAAGTTATAATTGATATAACCTATTTTCACCACTATTGAAGAGCCATGTTGGATTGGGCACGGTATATTCAAATTTTGAAAATAGTTTTGGCAAGGACTCGCGTACACCAATCCGGTAATTTTGCGACATGTTCCTGTAGAGGGTGCTCAAATTTGGATGCGGAATATTGTAAAATTTAGACGACATTAATTCTATTTTTTTTAATGGAACAATTTATTTTTTTTGGAATTTATTCCGAAATCTATCACCTTTCCATTGCTGGAAAGAAAATCAAAATCTTAAGGGCGTTGTCAAGTGATGAGTTATTTCCTCATTATTTTCTGCATGGGCCATTGATGTATTTTACGATAGGAACATTTACAGGCTCCACAAGTTTGAATTTTAAACAAACAAATAGAATTAGTTTTGAAAAATTGATCCAAATTACTACTTTACAGACTTGCAGACTATTAATTAATTTTTCTAAAAACTCTTCCATTATTTGTGTAATGGCCAATCAAATATACCTTGAATTTATTATGCTGAATATCCACGAGAAATCAGTAGTAATAGAATATTGTTTGTATTGTAGAAATTGCCAAATAATACATATTTTTATTCAAAGTATTCCAAATAATAATGTTTGAGTTTGAGAAAAAAAACAACAAGATGGTCTATGATACTGTTCAGGTGCACCATCTAATTGAAAATACATGTCGCATTGAATGACCAGTGGAACATGCTGAAGTTAGCAAAAATCTCTCCCCGAAATGCTGCTCGAAGAAAAACTGCCCAGTAACATAGTCATGCATGGAATATCTCTCCCCAAACATTGAGCGACCACTTTTATTGGAAGTAAGAAACTAGAACATAATGCATAATGGTAAAAATTATGACGATTAACAAAACCATTTCTGTGAAATGTTGATTTATCACTGAACAGCATATTTTGAAGAAATGAATGGTTGTCTCTTAATTCAATTCCTCCCAGTAAGAAGATGTAACTTGGCTTCCAACATCAATTTATGTTCTTGGTGGAGTTGAAGATGGTATGGATGAAATTTATGCTTTTTGAGGGACTTTCCAACTGATGATTTCTTAATATCTAAATGTTTACTTATTTCTATAACTCTTTATGTCAGTTCCTCAGTTACTGATAAAGCGATTGCAAGTTCGTGTTCTTTTGTCAAAACAATCTTTTGAAGTATATATCTTGAGGATGTCGTCTTGGTCTTTTTTTAAATTTCGAATCTGTATCAAACGAAAGTGTCAAATCCTTCAATTTTTTTTTCATTGCTGAATGAGAAGATAGGACGCACAGAGGTACTTTTCGGAAACAATTTTGAAGATTGTGGCGCCATTACGGAAGATGGGAACAGGTTACGAGACAATATCAAATTTATGATACATGTGTGGGTGTGAATTTAACAGGTATTTTTCCGGCCTTTAGATCACTGTTCCAAAGTCAGTCATTCCTTTTGACATGTTTGTTTTTTTTACATACTTATGATTTATATCAATGGTAACAAGATTACGGAATATTTCAAATTTGAAAAATGCACATATTGCAAAAATACCTGAATGATCTATGTAGAACTTCGCGATTGTCCTGTGGCATTCAATATCCCACAATAGAATTAAATGAAGGAACCATGCGTCATAAAAAATAGCCCTGAGATGGTGATTCACATAAGGAAATTACACCGCAACCGATTCTGATTTTTTTTTTCCAGCGATGAGAAGGAGAAAAATGTCGGAATGAATTTCTAATAAAAAATTCAATCAAATGCTTTGATTTCGTTGTAAAGGCATAAGTCGCTAAAACACTTGATAAGTGTTCGTGAAACCGTGCTACTATTGTGTGCTAAAAAAAATCAAAATTTGAATAAATGAATGAACCATACTCAAATCAACATGACAATTCAATAGTGGTAAAAATAAGTTTATCAATTTTGAATTGCGGCAATCCCGCTACCGATTTTGATTTTTCCTACAGCAATGTAAAGGTAAAACTTGGCGGAAAAAATTTCGAATAAAAAATACACTGTTATTATCATTTCCACGTTTACATTTTCATGTTTCATATTCATATCTACATTTAAACAATTTCACAATTCAAAATACTTATTATTGTTGTTGTTGTTAGTGTTGCCATGTCCGTCAACCTGTTGCACCCCTACGCGCAACCCTCAGAAGTCTTCGAGAGACTGGTGCGAGCTAGGAAAGATACAGTCCTTACCTTTCAACGTTTGATGCCATGTAGGGAGTGCACCCACGACCCTATGCTTGAGAGGCGAACGCTCTACCAGCACCACTACAACGGCCCATGTAATAATTTTATTATTATTTATCTGTGTATATATTTGTGTTTTATGCAGATACCGGGTGAGTCTGAGAGATGGAAAACTCCTATTTTTGAGATAAATAATCCGATTTGAAGCACGAAAATTTAGGGGGCTATTGAACAACGAAAATCTGATTTTTTTAGAACAAACTACTAATTCTGTAGCACTTCCGGATTCACCATAAACGGCCCTAGTTTTAGTATTTCAAATGGAACACCTTGTACATTTTCCTCCATTTTGATTTATCACACTTTGTCAGTAAGAATTTATTCTTGTATAATAAAGTATTATTTTACTATTTTTTATTTTATTTCAGTTTGATAAAATATATGAATGAAATGATTGTTTTTTATTTCTGTAGTTGTTATAATTTGTAGTATTCAAATACATAATTTTTCTCAGATTGCCCTGGCTACATACTTACTCTTACTCTTTTAGTTATTACCTTTTTCTTTTCAGTTCCTAAGCTTCCCAGCAGGTGCGCCAAACATGAAATTTTCTCAATCTCAAGCAGAGTTCTTGAAAAGGGTTCGTTAACGAATATTTCGAATATGATTTTTGTGATTGTAAAAGATTATGTAGAAATAAAGATAGTAAATCCAACTCAAATATTCGTTTTATTATAATAGCAATTCAATGATGTATATTGTGAACACTTTTGTACTTTTTATCAAATTTCTAGACCTTAACTTACCTAGACCTGCGTCAAATACCTTATTATACTCAAATGTTAATACAATGATAATTTCATACAAATATTCTGCAGTTTCGATGTCGTTGCTGGAATATTAATCACAGCGAGTACTTCGGTGGCTGCGTTGTCTGATTGAAAATCATATTCACAGAAAATGAAACATAAGCGTTACTTGAAGATTATTTGGGATGGATTGTTACCGAATCTATTTTTCTTCAAATTACATTAAAAGCGGCTTTTTAGTGACACTTGACAGGCTTAAAAGTAGTACTTTTAGGGTGGATTTAGTCAACTTCAGCACAAGCATTATTATATACATAACGGTAAAATCAAAGGTTTTTAGCATAAACTTCACATTGTTGTATAACAGATTCAACTTTCGCTTTTGACATATATTTAAGCACAATTTTAAAATGATGTTGACTAAATGTACGTTTACTGCCTATATGCAGAAAAAGTTCGTTGCTGTGCAACCTTCCAAGTAATAATTTAGATAAAACTAAAAGTGTACTAACCTAAAAATTGATACAAATGAAGCTGAAGGTATTACTTGTCAAAGTCAAAGTCATTATTAACCTAGGCATGTAAATGACACTATTTACATTCCTTCGTCAAGATGAATTAGTAAACGAATGATATAGGCCATTTACCTATTTTGTTGCTAAGCATGTATGGACTATTTGCATTGTCGGCAGCGGGAAATAAATATAATTTTCTCCACCCTTTTTCTATCAACAACCTTTTGGTTACCGTTTCCCAGCCTCTCCACAGTTTTTCTTGGCACTAGTGATCACTTTCATATTATTTTGCACTTCTCTTGAAATTTTCTTATAATAGCTTACAACTATTTACAATTTTTCTTATTCCTATCTTATTAAATTTAGTTCATCGTTATTTTATAAAAGTTCCTACATTTTATTACTGTCTGTTCTAATTTCATCAAGAACCTATTGATTCATGATTTGATATTTCTGTCATCGTTTCTCGTTGGAATGTACGTGTAAAATTGACTGTCTACTGAATAACATATAGTGAGTGTTTTAATTTTAATTTTGCATTTGATTACTAATTTTCTTTAAATTTAAATTTTTCTTTTCTTCTTGTGTGCTTTCCAATTAGTTTAGTGTTGCAGATAATTCTGGTTATGTATTTGGTTTCTAACATAAAATTAGTTTTAGGAAAAACTGTTGTTCTTGGAAGAATCCACTTGCTGTGAAGACTGGAATCGTACTCTGATGTTTTTGTATCAAATTTTGAAATGCTGAATTTGTGAATGGTTTCAATTTTACTTTAGATTATAGGTATAGTATCTGCTTGGGTTTTCTGTTGTTGATGATGAATTTTGAACTTTCTTGGCTATTCTATTTTTATATACTATATTTCATAACAATATCTATATATCTATCGACTCATATCAAGAAAGCAGTCCTGTTTTCTCTCCGGAGAACATTCCTGCTGACAACCATCTACAACTTCAGCTAGAACAAAGCATCAATTATAGAAGCACAATGAGCCATCTTGGCTGCAGAGTCTTCAGATTCACAGTGCTAGAAGAACAAAAAAGTACAATTATAGTAAAGCATATTTAAAAATTAATTTCCAGGAATAATTTATTTAGTTCATGAGACCAATAAGAAAGAATATTTGATACCAAAGAACAGTTGATTGTGCAAAACTGAAATGGATATAGACTTAACTCTATCTTTTATTTCATTAATGACAACCTACCTAAAGAAATATTTGACAATGGTGTTTTTGATTTCCTATAAATATGATCTCAAAATAATTTGTGCGAAACTCCTGGAATGCCAAAAATTCCTTGCCCAGTGAATGATTGGTCAAACCCGACGAGCGGGTATTCCAAAAGAATCATTACAGATTCGAGTCCGACTAAAATAAATAAATGTAAGTGGCACATAAAGAAATCCTTTTACGTTTTCACGATACTCATTTAATCTGTTGTTCGGTCATAAAAACTACGTAATTAAAAATTCCCGGTAGGCCGTAAACGGTTGTATCTAAACAAAATATCTTCAATTGTTTCTTAAGCGATTTATAGCAAACATCGTTGCGGCTTTGGAATGGACAGAGTGACAATTGCAGAAAGACATGTTTGAAATTAACTGTCGTAAAAAACAGGTGACATCTAGCGATTGTCTTTCGGAATAACAAATACACATGCGCAGACAGTTGACTGATTGATCGTGAGTACACTGGATTTTCCACGACCATTGTTGGAATGGAACAGCGTCGTGCAGATAAGAAAGGGTAGAAAGGATTTCGCTTTTCCACTCTTTGATCGATTATTTTTGTTTATGATTTCAATATGAGTTCATATTTTGAAATAAGGTCAAAACAACGTGAATATAGGAAACCATGAATCAAATGCAGAAGTTGCTGATTATTGAAACAGGTGTGTTTAGTAGTGATATGGACAAATCTGAGACGTTACTAAGGCAACGAGATTATTATTATGACAACTTTTGAAAGTAAAACTTCAAGCTTTCACTAATACTGTTATTTGCTATAAATATTTTAAAACCAGTACAATTTCATAAAATTAGAAGTTGTATCATTCAACAAAACCACAAAAACCCAATTCAAGGTGATCGGTATACTATATAAAAGTAATAACAATTATTATATTAACGTCTTGCATGTCGGGGCGTGGCGCAGTGGTTAGAGCGTCCGACTTTGGGTCGAAAGGTCCGGAGTTCGAGCCCCAGTTGCGGCAGGGATTTTTTAATTTAATTCGACCGATTAAATTATTCAAATCTCGTGGCTGGACTGGGGTGAGTCCTGCACGATTCACTGTTGCGTTCCAATTAACAGTGCTGCTCCTAAGGTGGCGCATGGAGTTAGCAACAAGGCCTATCCAGAACACGTGGCTAATGACCATAGCAGTCGATGCCAGAACACCAAAGAAATAACAAAAATTAACGTCTTGCATCAGTTTGAAAATAGTATCTATCTAGTTAGTCGTGAATAAACCCCAATTCACGACAAGTGGTGGAGGTGCCGTGGTTTAGTTTGCGGAATTCATTCTTCATATTGGACCAATTTATATTTTGTTATATATTTGAAAGTATGGTGGTGAAGTCAACTCAATTGTATTTACATTGAAGTTCATGGACGTTGAACTTGACCTAGATCCGGTTCAACTAGGTAGAAATTGTTGATCCATATGTTTTGTTTTTGAAAAAATCTCTCCCAAGTATTGTGCAACAATAGCATTTCTGAATAAAAATAATATTTGAAGAAAGTACGCAATGTAAATAATGCAGTAAACTCCAGAGAATTTTATGAGGATTAAATAAATGCTATTGATGTAAGGTTGTAACGATTTACTTTTAGGAAAATTAATTGTACTCTCTTGTTGTTCCCTATTGATTTTCACAAGAATAATTTGTGTGAAGTTGTTCTATCTTGGGTATACGGTTTATGAGAGTAACAACGTGAAGTTACAAATTTAATACTACTTCACATTGAAACTTCAGCTCCCCCCTGGCACCTAGCAGAAAATAGTTCGTTGACAGAAGGAAGAAAGAAAGGAACGCCACACAAGAATAATTTGTGTGAAGTTGTTCTATCTTGGGTATACGGTTTATGAGAGTAACAACGTGAAGTTACAAATTTAATACTACTTCACATTGAAACTTCAGCTCCCCCCTGGCACCTAGCAGAAAATAGTTCGTTGACAGAAGGAAGAAAGAAAGGAACGCCAGGAAAAATTGCTTTTCGGTTTTTTTTTAAGAATCGTTAGAGATGCGCTTCAGAGAATGCGTGGACACATGATTTGAGAAAATATTATTTTAGAGTCATAATCATCAGAAAGTAATATGTTGATTCCTTGGTGTATTCTAAAAACACGATTTTGTCAGGAAATTTGATACTGAAATCGCGATTGGAAGTCGTATTGAAACTATGATGATTTATTTTATGTTGTTGGAATACGAAATACTTATGATAAGAGAAGTTGAGTCCAGTTACTTATAGATTAAAACTAGGATCTACAAAAAATGCAAAAACGGATGTTTTTCACGTAGATTGTAAGCTATGTGTGCACACAATAGTTCTTTAGAGCGATTTGGAAATTAAAGAAAAAGAAGAGTTCGTAGGAAAACGACATAAGGATGTAGGCAATGGCCAACATGTTAATATGAATTGAAGGGTGAAGTATGAATCTGCCTGATAATAAAACTGTGCACAGTGTTTTAGTGAGTAAGAAGTAATGAATGAGGACGAAATGAATTGAATGAATATTGTTGAATGTGAAAAGCGAGTGTGAAATTGTTTTGTGATATTCTGTATCTAATCCTAGGCAAAGAATTTCACGGTATCGCATCACAAAATTATCCTCGTATTGTGAGAAATGGTGATATTTGTTGTGAAAGAGAAAGAGAATGGCAAGGATAAATTGAGAATGAGACAATTAGTCGAAGAAGACAGAAATCTTTGGGAGATCGTTTGCTAACGAACAGTCGTTACCGACCGAAGATGAACCCTTTACTCCCATAAACACCTACTACGTAGGCTTATTATGGCAAGTACCTGTCAGAAAACAACTACTCCCCTGGCTAAGACCACGACGGGTATTGAATTGAATCTAACAGCTACTTGTGCAACGTTCCTCAAAGCATCAGAGGACGCAATTGCAAGTGCCCTCTATGACCAACCAGCAGAATTATGTTTTGATTTGGACAGGGTGACCACCTGCAAACTAGTTTCGAGGTTGTTGCCTCTCATCAGTGCAAGGGCAGGTCAACACAGACAGCACTGAAGCCATCTGTTCCCCGTCCAAACCAATACACACTCCGCTGATTAGTCAATTCTGGTTCACGAGATGAAAGCAGTTTCTAGGCCGCTCCACCCAGCGAGCAGAGGAAGAACACTCCGAATCTCCGGGTTAAGGGTGAGGAACGTTGCACAAGTAGCTGTTAGATTTAATTCAATACCCGTCGTGGTCTTAACCAGGGAAGTAGTTGTTTTCTGACAGGTACTTGCCATAATAAGCCTACGTAGTAGGTGTTAGGAGACAATTAGTATTCTTCGAAAACGAAAGAATGGTTATATTCACTACCTTGGTAGAACGGAAATTCGTTTTAAGCCCACAGTTTTCGTTTGAAATTTTTTTAATTTTTTTTGCATTACTCAATGTTTTTGTGTAAATTCCGTAACCTCAGTGATTTTTGGTTATGATAATTTTTAAGAAAAAAAATTCAAATGACATGATGAATTGGAAAAATTGAGAGTTTCCGGAATTCTTATGGGACCACTGAGCCCATACAAAAAATATATCTTCCTTGAAATCAATGGTTTTTGCAAAAAACGGATTCTACGATCGGGAAATTTATACCTGATTGGCGCTGTAATCGAGAACGGACAGATGCTGTGTTGCCAATGTTCATCGAGTTCATTATCTCCACCCCCACTCTTGATAAGTATGCCAACAAACCTGAGCAGGAGGGGATGAGGAAGAAATTCGTGATGGTGGCTCTTAATGTCGGAAAATTTGAAAAGTATTTTGAAACTGTATTGTTGGCATGAACTTGTATCATAATTCTGTAATGAGAATAAGGTTGATTGGTATTTGATATATTTTGGGGCCCCGTATTTTTTATTGAATTAGCATTATGTTTAAACTTTGTATTTTTGTATTATAGGAACTGTACCTCCTGTAAGGAACGCGGAAGAGTCTTCAACCTAGTACCACTCCAAGAGAATCCCCAGGTGAATCGTGATGAAGCCACAGTTTACACAGCCAAGTCGAGTTGAGCCTTCTCACAGTAAATGAGATAAAACAGAGCCAAGTTCTACCATGTCAAACTCCATATTGTCTAGTAAAGCTGAGCCAATATAGAGTATCCAACCGGACCAAGCAGTGCCAATGTCCAATAAAGCCATGCCAAGTCCCGGCAGGCAAATCCATGCCAAGTACACTAGCCATGTCAAGTTTTGGCAGGCAGATTCGTGCCAAATACGAGTTGTCCAGTAAGTATGTTTGGGTCATACCATACCTGGTCCAGCCAAGCCAACCCAAGCCTGAATAAACCAGAGGAGTGGGTCTACGCTAATCCCATTGTACCCAGGCAATATTGAATCATGGTACAAGCTATTGAATGGAAACGAAATGAGCCGATCAAAGATGGAAGAGGTAGCAAGGGAGAGAATAAATCAAATGGAGATGGTGCAATCAGACTTCTTCTGCGCATTTATTTGTATATTTATACTTACGTTGTATTAATTTCATAGTTTTTGTAAACCTGTATCGAATTGTCAGTTGGTTTCAATATAATCGCTTGAGGCGCGCGATTTTGAGCGGGGGGTATTGTCAAAAATATATGGAACATCCTACATTAAAATATTGTATTATCATTCAATACGTGGGTAACCTTTTTATCTTTTACAATTCAGTAAGTGAGCGAAGATATTTTATTTTGAAACACAACTTAATTGTCCTCAACAGAACATAAACAAGAGTTTTCAAAAAGGCCACTGATAGTTTGAGCCAGTAGTGGAGTTTAGAGTTTTGGCGTGCCCGCAGCTAGTGAGGGCTATGGGGGGAGTTTGGTAGATTAGATATTAGATAGATGGAAAATGTTCCTCAAATGTAAATGCCAATATGTAGTGTAAGTATAGATCTTTTTAAAATAATTCATTCAATCAATAACTAGTCTAGGAGAGATTCATACATTCTTTGATTAATTAATTCCTTCATTAAATTCAATCGTCTCAATCTCATAGTTATACATGGTGAAAAAAATGTTTTTATATTTTTCGAAATTGTTTTAAATCTATAAATGATCAGTATCTATCTAGTTAGTCGTGAATAAATCCCAATTCACGACAATATGAGTAAAAGGTTTAAATTAGGTGGAAATGATGAGACATCACTGAAATAATCTTCCACTTAACCTTGATTTTGACTCTTTTTTATGTTTTGGTTCTCACGAACACGAAAATCCTGTAATGTTCAAAGAACAACGAGAGAGCCGATGAAGAGTAGGTGGGAATTGGTGTTCTTTTTGAAATTCTGCAGGCTGTATGACTCAGGGAGAGGGAACACCTCCCGAGGCAGTGAGTTCCTAAGCTTTGCCGTTCGTTGGAAGAACAGGCTCTAGGAAAGAGATGTTCGGCATGTCTCCAAAGTGCCGAAAAATGGTATTGAAGAATGACCTCGACGGGTCAGTCTCGATGGGACCGTTAACGGTAGAAGGATTGATGATATTTCAGAAGAGCATTGTCTGTGAAGATATCTGTAAAACAGAGATAGATCGCCAACTTTTCTACGGTGTTCCAGATAAGTGGGTGAGCTTGTACGCTTAGCATCACCGACGAGATGAATGACTCTCTTTTGGATAGAACCTAAAAGTTTCATTGTGTGTTCAGGGGCTGCACTTCATATATGGGAACAGTATTCCAGGAGAGGTAAGATCTGATCCTTATAAATCATAATCAACTGAAGAAAGTGAAATAGCTCTTGGCACGAGACAGAAAACTAAGTTTTTGATAGGCATTTTTGGCAATGTAGCTCAAATGACTTTTCCATGACAGCGAGATGGAGGACTTGGTTGAAGACTCCTGGCATGTTGGGCGCAGTGAGATCGGTCTTTCTAGAGAAATTTTTGCTAGGGTCCATATTTGAATCGTTTACGTTCTTTTCCCGTTCTCTTCTAGATTCGCTGGCTGATATCGGAACTTTGGAAGATCTTGCGGTATTACGGGTTAGGTTTGAACGTGAGTGGGCCCGTATCAGGCCCTCCACTGTGGCCAATGGCCTATTGTGGCTCACCCTATGCTTATATTTCTCCCAGTATATTCAATCTCTTGACGAAATTGAGGAATGTATTTGGAGAACAATTTACCTGGTTTTCTGGCCTTACTGTCGCATCGCCAAATATTGAGAATCTGGTTCTGGCCGCTGCAGGGCATTTACACAGAATATGTCTAGCCGTTTCATCATCCTCCACTCTGCATCTTGTGCAAGTCCGATTTTATGCATGTGATGTTTGAGTTTGCAGTGGCCAGTAAGCAAACCTACTATAACTCTGAGATGCGCTCTACTGAGTTCTAGCAGTTTGTCAGAGTCCTGTTTTTTCCTTGTACAAGTAATAAATGCTTTGGAATGGGCTAGGCCCGGTAGACTACGCCAGTACTCGAGTCTTTTATTGTCTGTCCAAACTGTTATGACAGGTATTACGGGTACTATTATCCGCAAAGCTATGCACTGGGCATGAGGTAGCTCCCATCAAATCATTGATGTGGAGAAGAAACAGTGTTGGTGCTAAAATGGATCCCCGTAGAACACCAGTATTTATAGGAAGAGTATCAGATGAAACTCCATCAACCACCCCGTGGGGGGAATTTTCACACGGGGGTGAAATGACGGAGGTAAGATGACGAATTCGTCATCTCACCCCAAGATAGCAAAATATTAAAGCCACTTTTTTTACAGAATGCCGCGGGTGTACCAGCGCAAAACCAATCGTAGGGAGTGGAATGAAGACTCCCTTATTGCAGCTATGAGGGAAGTACGCGAAGGTTCTTTAAGTTGTAACGCAGCCGCAATAACTTACGATATTCCTGAGCCTACGTTAAGAAGATACTTAAAAAGAAACTCTCTAGGTAAAGATTTGCCAGAGGGTGGAGGTCGTTTTAAGAACACCTTTAATGCTCAACAGACGAAAGAATTTGTTAGCTACCTAGCAGAATGTAATCAACGAGGCCTTGGGTTAACTTCAACACAAGTTCGGAAACTCGCATATCAATATGCCGAAGCGAATGGTATAGAACACAGGTTCAACAGGGAAACAAAAGTAGCCGGGACCGATTGGTTCAAAACGTTTAATGTCCTTAACAACTTGAGTCTCAGAAATCCTGAAGCGACTTCAATTGCACGGCTACGAGGATTCAATAAGATCGCTGTCAAGAAATTTTTTACAGTTTTGGAGGAGGTTAGGACCTAATACAAGTTTAAAGCAGACCGCATCTACAACGCGGACGAATCTGGGCTTTCAACTGTGCCTACGAAGCTACCAAAGGTCATCACTCCAAAAGGCCAACGACGAGTTGCTAAAATAGTGACAGCCGAAAGAGGTCGAAATACAACTTTGGTGTGTGCAATGAGTGCTGTCGGATCATACGTCCCTCCATTTTTGATATTTGGCCGAGTTAGAATGAAACCAGAGTTGTTAAATGGTTGTCCTCCCGGTTCCGATAGAAGGGCCCAACCTTCAGGATGGATGACGGCGGAAACTTTTCTTGTCTACTTGAAACACTTTGCGCATTACACAAAACCGTCTATTGATGATCCTGTATTGTTACTGGTTGATAACCACAGTTCCCATATTTCCCTTCCTGGAATTAACTTTTGCCGAGAAAATGGAATTGTGCTGGTAGGGTTTCCTCCCCACACGACCCACCGAGTACAGCCATTAGACGTTTCGTTTTTCGGACCTTTTAAGGCATTTTATAATCAAATGTGTGATTCGTTTTTAATCAGTCATCCATGAACTCCAATAACCGACAAAAATATTGGACCATTGTTTGGTGAGGCTTACTGCAGGGCAGCCAATGTAAATAATGCTGTAAGCGGGTTTAGAGCTTGTGGTATTGAGCCTTTCAACCCTCTGGTTTTTGACGACAGTGATTTCATACCCTCAAAAACAACTGAACGTATTTGTACAGTTTCCGTTCATCTATTTAGTATAAGTTAAAATTAGATTAGTTTATCATTAATTATAGTTAAAGGTCTCTTAAAATACCCATACCTACGCCCATGCCTTTTCGCGATTTCTGTTCTGTGATTTCTGCCCACACTAGGAGAAAAAAAGGACCTCGGTGTGACAGTACCACAAATTCTCTAGAACGAGTACGTACCAATACCAAATACGAATCCAAGTGCGCGTTCTCTCTGTTCCATTTTCTCACGACTGCACCGGCCGGTTGCATATGCCAAGAGTGCATACTACAAGAGTGCATACTACAAGAGTGCATACTCCAAGAGTGCATCCTACAAAAGTGCTCCAGAACTCCCCCATCAGTAAAGGTAAGAAATCACAGTCGCTCTCTCTCTCTCTCTCTCTCTCTCCCTCTCACTTAACTCTCATTTATTCATATGTTATTTCCAGCGATCATAGATTAGATCAGAATATCGGAAACTGCATGCATTACCGAACCCTTTTTATTTTATACGAGAGAATTCTCGAACATGGTCCTTCGTGCCCTGGATGGTGTATCTTCTGATGTTTTGATCGGGTGTGATTGTTTGAAATTATAATTTTCATTGGGTACAGAAAGAGACCTTTAAATTCGTTCCACATTGCAGTTAAATTAGGTACACTGATAAGACAATTTTTTGCTCCTGGACATTTTTTGCTCCAAAGTTCTCGACGACTCAACAATACTTTATCGATTTATTTATCAGTAAAAGTATTATACATAGAAATAAAAGTATTCTCACTATATAAGTATTCTTACATTTAAAAAACCCGTGTACATTCTATTCCGATTTGTTGTTGAATTGTTACTTTGTTTATGGAAATGATTTGCATCTGAAAAGTTTCCGTATTTATACGGGGTGGATAATAATATTAAGTTATTCATTAAAATTTTGATTTCGGTTAGTTCTCTATTGACTATATACAGTGTGGTCCCGAACGTACGTTCAATTATTATTTCCATTGATTATTTGATTGTTCTCTCGTCTCTTCACTATGAGTCAAGCTAACAAAATAAAACAAATCCAAGCTTTACGTCAGAACTGTGTCGATCGATTATCAGACTTGCGGATAATAGCCGATGCTGCATTAGGAAATACAAATTTTCATGTTCAGTTTAAAGCCCGTCTCACATCTCTTGATCAATTAAAATATGATTTTGATGAACAACATGCAGCTCTTTTGACTATCGTTTCTACAGTTGATGCTCATGATTTGGCTGGTGAAACTGTTATTCGCAAAAGTTTCGATGATAACTATTATGCTATAAAAGCGGTTGAAGTTCAACTATTCGATAATCAACGAAATGTCCCCTTCATTGCAGAATCGAGTAACGTTCGGTTACCTAAAATTGATTTATTTAAATTTGACGGAAATCCAACAAATACATTTTTTGATATGTTTAATTCTCTTGTACACGAAAATGATGAATTGTCAAATGTAGAAAAATTTAATTATTTGTTAGCTTCTCTGAGTGGACCTCCACTAACTATAGTCAAATGTAATCGCTTGACAGATGCAAATTATCCCATTGCCTATCATGCTCTAAAAACGAGATATGACAATAAACGTGCTTTAGCAACGGCTCATTATCAAGAGTTAGAAAATGCTCCTAAATTGACTGACAGCACTGCTACTTCCCAAAATTTGCGCCAACTTGTGGACACGTATGAAGAAAACTTGGCAGCGCTGAAAAACTTGAACTTTGAAACAGACAAGTGGGATTTTCTGATTTTCAATATGTTACTTCGAAGATTAGATTCGAATACGGCTTCGAGATTCGAAATTGAGTTTGGTTCCAATAACATTCCTGATTATTTTGATCTGAAAGAATTTGTTCTCAAACAGTGTGATGCACTTGATAGATCAGTTAATAGTGGTTGTTCGAAAAATTCTCATAAATTTGAAAACTCGAAGTCCAAAAATGTTTCCTTGCGATCAAGCTCTCAAGGTTATCAGCGCCCAAGTTCCTCGTTCATGATCAATACCAAGCCGGCTCCCATTTGCTTTTATTGCAAACAGGATCACTCAATATACAAATTTCCAAGGTTCTCATCACATCCGCCACAAGAACGCTACAATATAGCAAAAAATAATAAATGGTGTATAAATTGCCTTGGCAATAAACACCAATACAGGGATTGCTCCTCATCAGTACGGTGTGCTCTTTGTAAAATGAAGCATAACACTCTTCTTCATTTCAACCAACCCCCTCATGATCAAAATGTACCTCTCAGTGATTCATCTCCTAATAGTAATCAATCTTCTCACCAGTCAGTCACTTCCCTCACAAATTTAGTGCCTTCTACAAAATTAGTACTCCTCTCTACTGCACTCATTGAAGTGCGCGACCCTAAAGGAAATTTCCATGTAGCTCGTATTTTGCTTGACAGCGGAAGTCAAGCCAATTTCGTTTCTGAAAAATTTTGTAATAAGTTAGGTTTATCCCGCCATAACATAACTCTCTCAATTCAAGGCTTAACTCATATGAACTCAACTGCATCGAAAGCAGTTTCACTGACTCTCCGCCCACGTCTAACTCCAGATCCTCTCATTACAATTGAGGCAGTAGTACTTTCCCAAATCTGTGATGATATGCCTCGATGTCCCCTCTCCCATGATTCGTGGTCACATCTCTCAAATCTCAATTTGGCTGATCCCGATTTTCATGTTCCCAAGGCAATTGATATGCTCTTGGGAGTAGATATATTTTCTCAAATTCTCCAACCAGGTAAACTCTCTGGTCAAAGTAACGAACCGACTGCTATCAATACTACTTTCGGATGGATACTTATGGGAACCGTGAGTTGTAATTTCTCCTCGGTTATATCAAATTCGTTTTTTTGTTCGTGTGATCTCTCCATAGAGAAAACTCTGAAACGATTCTGGGAGTTGGAGGAAGTACCTCAAACAATTTGTATTTCCCCCGAAGATGAGCAGTGCGAAAAATTATTTCTCGAAAATGTTCGGAGAGACACTTCCGGCAGGTTTACCGTCTCTCTCCCGTTTCGAATAAAAAATCCTATATTTCCCAATTCTCGATCAATTGCCGAACGACGGTTTATTTCTTT
This sequence comes from Chrysolina oricalcia, assembly GCA_944452925.2. NCBI lineage: Eukaryota > Metazoa > Arthropoda > Insecta > Coleoptera > Chrysomelidae > Chrysolina > Chrysolina oricalcia. The sequence continues at coordinate 53,406,656 of OX101812.2, read as the reverse complement.
AGAACGCAGATTATTAGTCGACCCTCTATTACATAAACAATACTGTGATTTTATGAGAGATTATTTGGACAGTGGACACATGTCCCCCTCCAGATCTCAAATCATCTCTGATAATTCCTACTACATTCCCCACCACTGTGTTATTAATCCCAACAGCTCAACCACCAAACTCAGGGTGGTGTTTGATGCTTCCTGCAAATCATCAAATGGAATGTCAATCAACGACACTCTTTTTATTGGTTCCAAACTTCAGAGAGACCTTCCCACTATTCTTTTGAATTTTCGCCTTCATCCAGTAGCTCTAATTGGTGACATAAGGCAGATGTTTAGGCAGATCAATATTACAGAAGCTGATCGTGTTTACCAAAAAATTCTTTGGAGATTCACTCAGGATGACCCTATTCAAGAATATGTCCTCAATACAGTCACTTATGGATGTTCATCTTCTCCATTTCTGGCAATCCGAACTCTCCTCTACTTGGCTGATATAGAAGCTGAAAATTACCCGCTAGCTTTCAAATGTCTGAAATCGTCCATGTATGTGGACGACGTAGTGACATCTTGTGAATCTCTTGAAACTGCCCATGCTCTCAAAACAGAACTTATTTCCTTACTTCATAGTGGAGGTTTCGAGCTTCATAAGTGGGGTAGCAACATACCCTCCTTAGTAGTCACCGACTCAATTGCACAATCTGTTTCACTCGACTTCGATAATCCTACCACAGTAAAAGTTCTTGGTCTACAATGAAATTCCTCTCTCGATACGTTTTCATTCAAAGTTCATTCAAATAATACATCTTGTACCAAGAGAACCATTCTGTCAGAGTTGGCACGGGTTTTCGATCCCATGGGGTTCCTTTCACCACTTACCCTCTACGCAAAAATTCTCATTCAAGACCTTTGGTCTCATGGCCTCCAATGGGATGATACACCCCCTCCTGATATACTCCGTAGTTGGAAAAATTACCAGTCTGACTTACCCAGAATTTCTGAAATTTCCATCCCTCGCCACATACTCCCGGGCTCTTATGCATCAATTGAACTCCACGGATTCGCGGATGCTTCAAAAAAGGGGTACGCTGGTGTTGTTTATCTTAGGGTAACCCACTCTCATGAAAATATATCCACATCTTTTGTTTGTTCGAAGTCTAAAGTAGCTCCTGTGAAAGTAGTATCCATTCCGCGACTGGAACTCTGTGCAGCTGTGTTGTTATCGAGTCTATTATCTTCAGTTGTCAAATGTTTTAAGGAGAGCCTTCAGTTTCTTCAAATTTGTGCGTGGACCGATTCGACTGTCACCCTCCATTGGATTCGTTCCTCTCCACATAGGCACAAGACGTTCGTTAGCAATCGGATAAGCTCTATACATGACAAGTTTCCATCTTCAATTTGGCAATATGTTCCCTCCGAGGAGAATCCTGCCGATGGTGCTTCAAGAGGCATGATTGCGTCCCAATTCCTAGAAAATTCGTTATGGTGGGCGGGGCCTCCATGGTTGAAATTGACAGAGTGTAACTGGCCGATTCCTCCTGAAGTCCTGGTTACAAATAAATCTGTATTAGAAGAGGAGAAACGATTTGTTTTAACAACTCTCACTTCTCCTAATTTTCTCGACACTCTCATCAATGATAACTCATCTTTGATGAAAATTCAGCGAATCCTTGCATATACTCGACGTTTCATTCAAAACCTTCGCCACCCTACTGAGAAAATAATTTCCTCTCTATGTGAAGTTGAGCTTCATTCAGCTCTGCTCGTTCTCATTAAAAAAGTTCAAACTCAAAGTTTTTCTGAAGAGCTTTCGCTTCTCCATGCGAAAAAACCTGTTACTAAAATTCTGAGGAAGCTTAATCCGTTCTTAGACGAAGCGGGTCTCTTGAGGGTGGGCGGTAGACTCACATACTCAAATTTATCTTACGATAAGAAATTCCCCATTCTTCTTCCCAGTTCTCACCGACTGACCTTCTTGCTAATTGAGTTCACACATGAACAATTCTTACATCCAGGAGTACAAACACTCCAATTTTTATTGTCACAAAGATATTGGATACTATCTCCCAAAAGATTTATTCGTAGAGTCATTTCAAATTGTCATCGGTGTTGGAAACTCAACCCTACTCCTCTCCAACCTACAATGGGAAATCTACCCTCCTTGAGGATTTCTCAAATAAAACCGTTTTCTGCAGTAGGCGTCGATTTATGTGGTCCATACCTGATAACTCAAGGTAAATATAAAAATGCAAGGCAGTACAAAGCATACATTTGTGTATTTGTTTGTTTTGCCACGAAGGCTCTGCACTTTGAGGTAGTCAGAGATTTATCTTCTGATGCATTTCTTGCAGCATTGAGACGTTTCATCTCGAGACGTGGTAAATGTAGTTACATTTTCAGTGACTGCGGCACCAACTTTGTTGGAGCCTCCAGTCAAATAAAATTTATGGCTGAAGCCGCATCTTCTGAAAATATCACTTGGCATTTCAACCTTCCCAGCAGCCCCCACTTTGGTGGGCTATGGGAAGCGGGAGTGAAATCCTTAAAATCCCATATTTCCCGTGTCATCGGTGAGCAAGTTCTCACCTACCACGAACTCGAGACACTTGTTGTCCAGGTTGAGGCTGTCTTAAATTCACGCCCCTTATGCCCCATCAGTGCTGACCCCAATGATTTGTCAGTTTTGACTCCAGGGCATTTTCTCACTCTTGAGCCTCTGAACGCACTCGTTGACGCAGAACTGAAACATATTCAGTTGAATCGACTGAGCCGATGGCAGCTCGTGCAGAGGCTCCATCAAGACTTCTGGTCTCGTTGGTCAAAGGAATATCTACATACCCTTCACCAACGGTCCAAGTGGACAAATTCTTCATCTACTCTTAAGCCTGGAACTTTAGTGCTAATAAAAAATGAAAATGTACCCCCTCTCCAATGGTTACTCGGTCGTGTCACTGAAATTCACCCGGGCCTCGATGGAGTCGTCAGAGTTGCCACGGTGAAAACCAAACAAGGATTGTTCAGGCGTCCATTGGTCAAATTATGTGTCTTACCAGTGGACAGTTCACCTCTTGTATAAAATGTTACACATTTTAGGTGGGCGGTTATGTACAGTTTCCGTTCATCTATTTAGTATAAGTTAAAATTAGATTAATTTATCATTAATTATAGTTAAAGGTCTCTTAAAATACCCATACCTACGCCCATGCCTTTTCGCGATTTCTGTTCTGTGATTTCTGCCCACACTAGGAGAAAAAAGGACTTCGGTGTGACAGTACCACAAATTCGCTAGAACGAGTACGTACCAATACCAAGAGTGCATACTACAAGAGTGCATACTACAAGAGTGCATACTCCAAGAGTGCATCCTACAAAAGTGCTCCAGAACTCTCCCATCAGTAAAGGTAAGAAATCACAGTCGCTCTCTCTCTCTCTCCCTCTCACTCAACTCTCATTTATTCATATGTTATTTCCAGCGATCATAGATTAGATCAGAATATCGGAAACTGCATGCATTACCGAACCCTTTTTATTTTATACGAGAGAATTCTCTGAAGTGAACGGTGCCCTTTTGAGAAATGATGATGATGGTGATGACGAAGCCAGGTTGTCAATAGGAAACGCGGATTTGTCGTCTGATGAAGAGGATCAAGTACCTCTGAGTGTTTTGGCGAAAAAATAAGATGTTACTACACCTGAACAGACAACAGCAAATGAAACATTTCATACTTCATCCAGAGGTCAAATGGAGACACATAAACGTCAACTATTTTCAGACAAAGACCCTTCAAATGAGCCCCATCCTACTATTTGGGACATTAGGACAATTGCAATATCAGAACGATCTTCACACCCCGGAAGAAAAATGTCATCTTCTGTTATAAGTGGAACTCCAATGAAGTTACAACTAGAAGAAAAACAAAGAGAGATTGAAGAAAAAGAAAAACAAAAAATAAATAAAACAAGAAAGGAAACAATTGAAAATAAAAAAGAAATCTACAGTTCAAGAAAATAGAGCACGAAAACGTCAGAAAACATTGCCCAGGGACCCTATGTTTGAGTTCACTCGATGCAATATCGCATGCGATTTTTGCACTTTATCGAAGGACACCCCAAAAATGGTATGTTTGAATATCACCAGCGATAATTATCGACCATAAAACAACGAGCGGATATTTAGCATGCGATAAGAATTATCGATCGGAATAATTGACTTAAATCCTAACCTCGATAATAATCCATCGTTTACATTTTACTCTTGATATTATGATATGGAAAATTGTGATGAAATTGCAATGATCGCTATTGCAGAAGTAGTACACGATGCTGCGGGAGCAGCAGAACAGCGAAGACTCTTCTACCCTCGTAGAAATGCATTGAAACTTTGAGATAGACGATTTGTTAGAATGCTTCGTTTATCAAAAGAATTAATTCGTGAGTTGATTCAACTAGTGTCTCCCTATATAAAGGCGGGAAGTAGAGAGTCAGCTATAAATATTGAGACAAAATTAGGTTACCTTCAGTCTGAATAGGCAGGTATATGAATGTGATTTATAATAAAACATGCTTATATGAATGTTTTAATAAGTCTTGGATTCCTCGCAAGTACACGTAGCATTCAGTAAATCATGTTTCAATGTGCCTTGATAAATTAAATAATGCTTTAAATCAACCAGATATTTGTAATCGATTGGTTAGTAAAACAACACAAGAAATACAAGCAGAACAGTTGTCAACGTGACGCGCCACGTCATGTCATTGAAATACCTTTAAGCTATTGGTTGAATTCGTTACCCAAGCTAAGACTTCCCTCACACTCTTCGAAACCGACCAACTCTTTATCGCATCTAGTTCGGGAATAGCTTATCGAACGAGAAGAGTATCACATGCGAATTTTTGGCGATGTAAATATCACGTTCGAAATTTATCGCGCGAACTCAAACATAGGGTCCCTGTGGTTGGTCCCAGTTCTGCTGGTCCCAGTGCTGCTGATATTGACGGTTCCAGTAGTGAGATTCAATATTTATGCCCTGCATGTAAGGAAGAATATAAGGACCCACCATATGAAAATTGGTTGCAATATTTTCGTTGTTTGTCATGGTGGCACGAAGCCTGCAGCAACTACGAGGGTTTTGCTAATTTCTTTTGTGATTTTTGTGAATAGTCATCTTACTCCATCTTACTTTTGCTACCATCAAATTCGATCATGGCAAAAGTAGAGAAAGTAGATATATTTGGTGTCGAAAAACAGATAAGTCAAATTCTACTTCTACGAGTAGAACATTTTTGTCTACAATAAAACGCTCCTTTTTTGAGATATTTCCAAAAAACCATAAAAATGTATCTTTTCACTATTGCTTGTTTGAAAAATTCTACAAAGCGATTTTGCTGGGGCAAAAACTGGGGATTTTATTAACGAACTATCTTATAAAAATTAGTATAGGCCATTTGTGTCTTTTATTTTGTTGGGGAAAAACCCTCTATAGCATGGTCTATCAGTAATACGTTTCTTAGGGCCAATTTATGCAGCATATCATTATCATAGTCATAATCACTATCACAGTCCTAGTCTTAGGGCCATTTTAGACAACATATTATTATCATAGTCATAATCACTATCACAGTCCTAGTCTTAGTCGTTGTCTAAAGGAATATATTTATGCATCACAGTCAATAGTTCGAAAATAAAAACTTGACAGATGACATCACTGTCATTAGTATCTTTTTATCCCATATGATGGGACAGTTTTCAATCATTTCAATAAGAGTACATTCTTTCTGGCTCGTTTTTTTCCAAAACATGATAAACAATAACAAGGATAACAAGTCAAAACAAATACTCATTTATGACATTTGTCAAATAGCTATCGACTCGCATGCGCGTTGTGCATGTCGCCCTAATCATAAGCATTAAAATTGAAAATGGCTAACTTTGAAAGTCAAATTCTTATGATTAAGATTGAGACTAAAATTAAAGTAATTGGTGAAATGTACAGTTTTAATTTGATTTTATGATCAAGACAGTGACTGTGATTAGGTCTATGATAATTACAATGATGCATAAATTGGCCCTTAAACAATAACGTACACAATAATAACCTAATTTACTTTTGCAGAAGCGAGGTAAAATGAGATGTCGATCTCCTTAATGATTTTGTTTTATCAGTTGTGTTCGTAATAGGTTACCTACTCGATGCTTTTAATTCTTATGTTATTTTAAAAAGCTGCTTTATGTTAAAAAAGATCTGTAGTAAGTTTTTTAGAGGAATTTTGTTTGAAACCCATTAGCGTGCGATATAAAATTAATCGCCACTATGTTTTAACGTAAAAAATTGGTATTTCAATTTAAAATTAAATTTTACATTGCACATACATTTTGACCGAAAACATTCCTGCAAATAATTGGACAAAAGTAAATTCGCAAATTCGCCAAAAATAATTCAACAATGAAAATAATTCAACCCTTGATTATACAATGGGGGCAAGATGTTAGAAATAAATTTTTTTATAATACATGTTGATCTAATTCTCTACTAAGAACCGACAACTGAACTTTTTTCCATTTAAAACCTTTTTTAGTCAAATTGTTTACTTTCATATACCTATCAATTCTTAAAATTGAATTCTTTCATTATTAAGCCTTTTCTGATTGTTGAATATTTTCATAAACACAATTAGTTTTTATACGATCCATTGTGATTTTCAGTACAGAACGAATCTGTAGCTTATTCTTGTAGTCCTGTTTTATTTGTTGCTCATATTTTGTCATTGCAGCATTTCAATTTCTGGCGCAAATTTTGTAATTCAGTTTTCAACACCATAGTCTCCTCCAAACAAAAACTCAAATTATGAATTGAAAAAAATCACATTTCAATCAACATTTGCAACTGCAACTGCATCTAAGTGTATATCAAACAAAATAAAAGATTATTACTCTCAAATATTTTTCTGTTCCTTCGAAAAAAAGTGGACAAAGAGACGACGACGTGACAAAAAATTATTTCCAGAATAATCCCAGGTACATTAGTTAAAAGGAAATATCAATTATTTCCTAATTAGAGAAAAAAAAAGAGTTCATTCAGTAGTACTAGTAGTATTTACTTTTACTATTATTTGAACTGATTTTTATTAAGCCCTACCTATAACCATCCAAATTTTGAAAATCATTTTCAAGTGCACGATTTTATTCATATATTACTTGCATGATTAATTTGTGAACAGGATGTCAGAACAACTATTACCTTCAATGACTAAACTTCCTTCCAAGTAAATATTTCAGTTTGTGATAAAAGATGTTTACGATAGGTTGAGTATGACGCCATTGTTAGTAATTTGGTACCCTATTTTTGAAAATATGAACAGGTTGTTGATATATTCAGATGTGGAATCATCTATTCATGTTGACAAAGGAAACATTCTCAATGGAAAATCTAAAAAATGTGAATCATCTGGAAATGGAAAAAACCTATGATGATGATGCAGCAATTTTCCGTAATATCCAACAGAAAACAACTACTTTCCCGGCTAAAGCCACGCTGGGCATTGAAATACATCTGATACCTAGATGTGTGAAACTTAAATGAAAAAAATCCGAAAGTGAAAATATGCATTTTCATTTACATAGTTGATTGAATAAGGAAATTTCCCTAGAAATCACTGAAAATTATAGTCTACCATAAGATGAAGATTGTAATTCTACTGACCAGCCAAGGAATTTCAGGATGGTTATGGCACTCTGGACTGAAGATTAAAATTTGATGTAAAAATAAAATTTATATTAGAATCAATTGAAAATTACGAAATCGGATGTACTAAAATTTAAAGAAATCGAAAAACAAACCATATACAGGGAGTCCCATTTAAATATCAATAGTTAAGGACATTTACAATGAAACCGGTAGTTGTAGAAATGGATCATTGTGTCAGAAAACTTACATTTAGTTCGAGTATTACCCATACCAAGTTCCAAACGGTGGAAAAATAAAAAATTGGCATCCCGAAGGTGATCTCGTTGTCACCCGGTATATGTTAAAAAAATTCTAAGGAGCTTTTTTCATGGATTCTTCATCTCACCGGCAGATACGAACTTCCAAAAGTATTTGGAGCTGAACTTTGAAAAAATGTATTCGTGGTGAGTTATTATACAGTGTGAGCGATTTGAAGTCGTAACACCCTGTTATTAGGGAACCCATGTACCGATTTTGAAAAATGAAAATTTCAAGTTATAATACTCGATGAGCTCTATTCAGAGATGTTGTTAGATATGCATTATTCTCATTTTCAAATCATACTATGCTCTGCTGAATGGGTCTAAATTTCGAGAAGGATCATTAGGCATTTTTTCCGACAAGTCGGTATCCTATTCGATATGGGCATATTTTGAACACCTATATACCAAGTTTCCGCCATATATCTGATATAAGGTTTTAGTCATAAGATGACAAATTTCCAAATTCATGCTTTTTTGACTGACCCTGTAGGAAAAGTGTACATTTTAAAGAAGAGATGAAAGATCCATTCAAATCAGAAAGATATCGAATATTCAGATACGAAGTTCTATCATCGTAACCTGTACAGATGGATGTCTCTAGAAAAAATCAAATGTTGAAAATGTTTTATACGTATCGTTTAGTTTTTCAGTATAATAAACAGTCAATCAACGAATGTGAAAATACCCCTTCAAGCTCTATACTTTTTTCAAAACAGTTTTCTCAACCTTGTGACAAAATTTGAAAAAATTCATTTTATACGTCCAATTCGTATAATTATATCAATAAGCCAGTCACTATGTTTTTCATAGCAGGCTTTGAAAAATAGTTGTCTGGTTTTTCTTTGTTATAATTATGACAGTTATCCTCAAAACGATTTCCACGAGTATTTGGTGACGTAAGTTATAAATGGGTTTTCAAAATGGGAAATTTTAACTTTGTCGATAGAATTAAGATTGTGCGTTTAGTTGGTGATAATGCTCGATAAATGAGGGGGAAGCTGCTGAAGATTTCAACAGAAGACATCCGGATCGTGAACCAATTCACCATATTACCGTCTTCAGGATATACATTATTCAATAGAATCGGGATAGTTAATGAAAAACATGTACCGAGACAAAGAGAAAATCCAGAGATAGACGGACAAAGTCACTATGTTCAAGATTTCACGATATTTCCACGTTAGCGTATCTAAAATATGTTTGAAAAAAATAGTTATTTCCTTCAAACCGAAAATCATGCACACGTTGGAACGTGGTGATGAGGAACGAAGGATGGAATTCCGTTTATTCTGCCAGGTTACATATTTGAATGATGTCAACTTTCTATGCAATATTCTCTTCACCGATGAGGCGACAATTTTACCACTAACGGTACAGTGTCCACTCAGAATTCCAAGTACTGGGCAAGGGACAATCCACACTGGGTGATAAAAGCAAAAAGACAGTATTCACGAAAAATCAATGTCTGGGTAGGAATATTCAAAAACCGTAAGGTATGTTCAGTGTTTTTTGAATAAACACTGAATAGTAAAAGATTTTATAATTTTTTTACTACGAATTTCTTGGATTTCATGGAAGTACTAAACATTGAATATCTCAGAAATGTTATATTCCAGATAAATGGTGCCTCCATTCATAATGTTTCCATAAAACATTTAAAGGAAGATGGATTGGGAGGAACAGTACTTTTATTTGTTGGCCCCCTCGATCACCAGATCTGCCTCCATTAGATTTTTTTCTGTGGGAACATTTGAAAGAAAGTGTTCTAAATACGGACCACAAAACTTGAAAGAAGATCCTCCAAAATTTGAGACGGCCACACTGAGAAAATTGTTTTAAATTTGCAATAAATTTTCAATGCTTAAGTGGAACATTATTTCATATTCATGAGAATCTTACTTCTATCGTTCAATTTTTAAACTACTGGTCGACAAGCCTAAGGATGCCTCCGAGAATTGGTTGCGCAGTAGACACAACCCTGGAGTGGGGCAAGAGCTCAGTCGCTCTGCATTATTCGAGCAGTTCACGTCGTGAGTGTACAGTCAGTGGAATAAAATTATTGTGGCGTTATTCTGATTGTGTGTTGAATTTGAAATCCTTGTGTTGTGTATAGTTTAGAAATATCATTAGATAGGTTATAGTGTAGTTTGTTGTGTTTGAAAATGCCTTCAAAGAGAAAAGTGAGAAATAAGATTCTGAGTGGACAAAGTAGGGAAATTGTCAGTTATGTCATTAAACTTATGCAGGCAGAAGCAATGATAGGTGAAACCAGTATTCCTCTTGTGAAGGTTCAAGAACGAGTTGCTGCCGCAACGGGTGTTTGCGTTAGAAGCATTAGGAAAATTAATTCAGAAGTGAATAAAATTGAAAAAGGTGAAATGGAACAATTCTCACCTCCAAATAAAAAGAGAAACAAAAAATCAAAATTTACCATAGACAATGCTGATTTGGCAGTGGTCAGAGATCATGTGATATTGTTAGTCTACTTCTGTAAGTATTTTCCTCGTGTTCTTTATTATATTTATTTACCTATTTCTGATATTGTGTGCCGATGCATTCTTTTTCTAGTCGTACTTTATCTACACTTATGGCTTCGGGAAAATTATGCAATTTTCATAAACGGTCCAGTGATCACAGACAATTATATTATTCGAACAGTTCATTAGGAATTAATGAAAATTCAGATAAGAACCTACGTTCCTACGTGTTGCAGAAAAATTTCTCTCCCGATTGTACATTCCGATGATAACCAGCCGTAAACAGTAGTCGATCTTTGTCGCACATCTACTCACGCTTTCTATCGTTTGCGCATCTCAGATGCATCCTTACGCTTGTCGACCTGTACAAGATGTATCTATACGCACTTGAAATGAGATTACATTCAGCGCGTAAAATTTCCTTCGATATACTGAAAATAATTCTGTGAATATCCCTCGACTACGAGAAGATCCACCTGCAACTGGAATGTACAACCGTTTTGGCGTAAATTTTCGCGTTGGTTGTAAAATTACGCATCCACAGGGTAAAGTTAAAGAATGTTGGCTGTTGCTGAGTTTATTTGTGACACTTGCTCCCAAAAATTAAAATTCTTTAAAAAAACGTACACCAAAAACTCCACAAGTACTTGTTCCATCATTGTGAAATGACATTTTTCCGAATAGGAAGCATATAGCTGTCGAATAATAGACCATATTCTATGATAATTTAAAATTGAATTTTATTGGTCTCTGCCCTAACTGTTTCAAGAATTAACAAGACGATGGAAAGCCTGGTGGCATGTTGTATAATTCAACTATTTTTTGTTTTTAGGACACTCGCACTCAATAGGAAGACCAGCCCATAAATCTTTGTAATATATTGATAATGATTAATGTTAGTTTATGATATGCAATGTATTATTCGAAAATGTTTTCAGTTTTTTGCTATATTGGAATTAAATATTCAGTTTATGTTTGAAATTTATTTTTATTTCCAATTATTAAAGAGAACTGTACATAGTTAACCGAAATATCGTAAGATAATGAAGATGAGGACAGAATCTGTTTATACTAATAAAACATAGAATTTTTATTTTACGACTGAACGCCACAGATTCAATTATTTTTTTCTATTTCCTACATTAAGTGAGCTAGACGATTCTTGCCCAGATAGTACGGGGTCTATCTGTCTGCCATTCAGCCAGAGTGGTTAATAAAGGTATAGAAGTTGATGGAAAAATATTGAGGATTTTGGAAACGTTCAACGTTCAAAAATTTGAGCAATATATCTCCACTTCACCAAAACACTTTATTGCTATAAATACTCATCTGGAGACTATTATCAGTCTTGATGATGCTAGTTTTATTAGCGAAACGTAAATCGAGTATTATATAATGAAGTGCTTTGGTGACCTGGAGGCGAATTTCTCAAATAGATGGATACATCTATGGTGTGTTGAATAAAAGACAAAATGTACCTACCTATACAATAAAAAAATATACATTGAGGTCTTAAGGTAACGGATAAATTCATTTTCTACGTTGTTATCTATTTTCAAGAAAACCCCTGAAACACGTCGATTCATGTTTTCAAAAAGATACTCTGTGACCTAAAAAAAATCGCTGCTCCTTCACCCCCATCAAAGTGGCAGCCACCAACCCCCAATTTTTTCAAATGAAATAGGAGGTCAAGTGACACCTCATTACGAAGGGTATTCAATTGTCTATACAGTTGTGTGTCACGTATGACAAACAACAGTTGGTAAATGAACCAAAAAAAATAGGGTGCATTGAATATTAGTATTTGTGGTCATTTTTACCATTTTGAAAATTAATTTTGTTTTGACGCAAAAATTCAAAATTAAAAAAATAGACATGGCTGTATAGACAATTGAATACCTCTCTAAATGAGGTATTACTTGACCTTCTATTTAATTATAAAAAATTGGTGGGGTGGCTGTCACTTTGAGGAGGGTGGAAGAGTGGCACTTTTTTATGTCACCGAGTGTCTTTTCGAAAACATAAATCGATGTATTTCAGGGTTCTTCTTGAATATGGCTAATAAGGTAGAAAATGAATGTATCCGTTACTTTAGGACTTCACTGTATAAATTCATGATGATGTAATCCCACATTATGGAATTCCAAAGCAACTTCACATCGGAATGTATTTTTCAAGTTAGAAAATCAAAACGTAATATTACAATGTAAAATTCCACTGCAAATTATTTACGTTAGAGAATCAAACCGTAATATTACAATGTAAAACTCTAATGCAAATTTTTGTTGTGAAGTAATATAACAATGTGAAGTTCCATCGTAAAATTATGTCACAACGTAATATTACATCGAAGAAGTGCACAGAGAAGGTAAATTCCCGACGGTAATTAAATTGCCGCTAGTGGTAGCGGAAAAAATTCTCCCAGTGCATGGTTATGAAAAATGTGTGAAGCGTGAGGAGATATGTTGAATACACCAGTATATGAGTAATCTATTCCATTTATTCCAGCTGTCGGTTATTGTTCTGAAATTAAAAATACGTTTTTAACTTTTGATTTTTTGATTCTGGTTAAACTAGAGACAATTCAACGAAACGATTAAAATTAGGTAACATCGAACCTGAGTAGGCGAAGTATTATTTCATTGAATGGCTACTTCATCTTTTTTTTTAAGGTAATAGACTTTCATACAGGGTCCGTCAAAAAAGCATGAATTTGTAAATTTGTCATCATATAAAACTAAAACCCTATATAAGATATTTGGCTAAAACTTGGTATATGGGTGTTCAAAATATTCCCAAAAAAATTCCTAGTGGTCCTTGAAAGTGGGTGGTTTGTTACGAACTATTCAATTTATTATTTTATTTTTGTCAACAGAAAGCTAATATCTTCCCGGGGTCTTGATGTGACATTTTCTAAGGACATAACCAATCTATGTAATAATGGTAGACATAAACTTCGTACCTATCATTATAACTGAATATTCTAGCTTTGGATGTGTGCTGATACACAAAGCTCAATTTATCTCATCAACTGTGACCAAAACACAATAAAGCGAGATTTGAAAAATAGTGGTTGAGCCTCGAGTCGTTGAGAGATACCTGACAAACGTGTAAAATCTATACATGGTAGTTAAAAGTGTATCATAAAGAGCAATAAATATAATCGGTATGCCCTTATAAAAAGCGGCAGCGACAACGGTGACGTTGACAAATGACGGCCGCCTCCCGATCGCAGCAGCCTCGACTGAAAAACGTCGAACACGGCATCGGATAGGTTTGAAATAACGAGTGACACCGGCCGGGCATCATGTCTGCAGTAATGTATGAACAACACCTTTATTGTAAACCGTTAACGTTAATTAGAATTTACTATTAACACATTTTGTTAAACAAGCCATCGGCGAACAATAAAGCGAAATTCAGTCCATAGGCGTGCGGTTTGGGTTCCATCAGTTTCGCCAATCCGTGCACTAAAGACCGTTAGAGCTTGTGGATTTTCTTAAGGGCTATGACTCATACCGTCGCAGAGTACAAATTTACGTTTTGACTGTCGTCTTCTAAAAGTTTTAAAAACATCCGCATTCGAGTCCTACGAGCGTTTGGTAAAGATCGACGATGCACGTGTTCATACCAATTAAAGATATAGTACAGACAAATTGCGTTTTAGTTTTTGAAAATGTAAGTTACTTAATTAGTATATTCACTCGTTTTTAATGCAGCCCGTCCACATTGTCGACCATGAACACACTTTCAGGTAAAAATGATATAGGTAATTTACGTAGATGTAGATATTGTTATTTTTATTAGGGGTTTAATTATCAGTATTAATGAATAAGAAAGACCTGGTATAAAAGGCAAGTGTATTGGTATATTCAAGTATTATTTTGAAATATAGTTTGATAATGTCCATATAGGACGAAACTGCAGTAACGAAAGTGTTACAAATATAAAGTGGTATAAAAACATAGGAAATTTTATTTCTCATTTTCATTAAGTTACTAAGTTTATTTTATTTGGACGTTATTATTGCCGAAGACATGCCAAGCTATAAGTGAAGTTTTTTATCCACAAGGTAAGTAAGTTGAACAATAATTATTTTTAGCAGTTACAAAAAAGTGCTAAATACGTTTTCTTATTAACATAAAATTGATTGTGTGAAAAAGAACATTTGAATCAAAATTATTTAAACAAAAACGCATTACGGGTAGCGACCGTAACTGGGAGGAATAAGTTTTTTCTGTTGAGAACTTCCTTACTTTCAAGACACACTTTGGTTTTTTGCAACCAATTTGTAATTTAGTTATTGTTATACTTCGAATTCAAGCAGCTGTTCACTGTATAGTAGAAATACCTGTCCTGTATACTTTAAAGAATGCGTTTTAAATGCATCCTCTTTCGTCAACATATTATCCAAATTGAATTTAACCAAATGTTAAAAAACTCACAGCATGTTTGACAATAATTTGTGAACCGCTTTGTTGCAGATACAAGCAAGCATACAGATACAAGCAAGCATGAGCAGTTCCAAGAAAATAATTCACAGTCAAGGTCGAGAAATTATTTATAATGTTTATAAGTTTATGCAAAACGAGAAAGAACAACAAGCTCTAACAATTCCTCTGAGCAATCTACAAGAGAGAGTAGCTAAAGCTTGTGGAGTTGGCATCAATACTGTCAAAAGAATAATTAATGAAGGTAAGGAAAAATCACCTGCTACTCCCTTTAAATCACCAAGGAAGACCATAAACAAACCCTCAACTTCCAAGGGATCAGTTGATGAATTTGAGGAAGAAATAATTAGGAAAATCATTAACAACTATACAGCTATTCAGAAAAGGAGGCCTACTATGAAAAGGATATTTGAAGCTGTTAAACATGAAGAGGGTATCAATTTTACAGGCAAGATTGATTCGTTTATTAAATTAGTTGAAAAAATGGGATTCAGGTGGAGAAAAGCACAAGACAATAGAAAAGTGTTGATTGAGAAATTTGACATTCAATCTAAACGGATTGAATATTTAAGAAAATTAAAAAAAATATAAGCAGGAATGTCGAACCATAATATATTGCGAAGAAACTTACATCCACAGTTCCCACACGGTACCAAAGACGTGGGACGATGGCAAGGATAAATGCTTAAAACTTCCGGTATTCAAAGAAAGACGTCTCATCATCTTACATGCCGGAGGTGCATCAGGATTCGTACCTAATGCTTTACTCATATTCACATCGGGAAGTAAAACAGGCGACTACCATGACGAAATTAATTCTACAAATTTCACACAATGGTTAAAAGATAAATTTATCCCTAATGCTCCACAAAAATGCGTTTTAGTGATAGATAATGCGTCCTACCACAATGTACAGGTGGATCCTATTCCAAATTTTTCGTGGAAAAAAGCAGCGATGCAGCAATGGCTAACGGAACGACGTATTACATATGATGCCAATTCCTTTAAACCTGAATTATTTGCATTAATTAAAACGCATAAACCAACTTATACTAAGTATATTGTTGATACGCTTTTAGCGGAACATGACATGTTAACACTACGTTTACCACCATACCATCCGGAGCTAAACCCTATTGAAAAAATTTGGGCACTGGTAAAGAATGACGTAGCAGCCTGTAATGTCTCATTTAAACTAGGTGATGTGCGACAGCTCACAGAAGAAAAATTTCAGCAAGTGACAATTCAAAACTGGCAAAACATTTGCGCCCATGTAGAGAAGGTTGAAGAAGCATATATGGCAAGAGAGCACATTATGGATGAGCTGCAAGAAATAGTAATACATCTTGGAGAAGATACTACAGGGACTGAATCAGAACTGTCTGACAGTGAAACCGATAACGATAATTTAGGTTGCCAACCATTACCATAATATTTTAAATGCCGTATTAAAAAAAATTATTTCATTTTAACTTTTTGTGTAAGTACCTACTTGTAAGTTTTCTTATTTACCTACTAAAAATAAATCTATATATTGAATAATAATTTCCACCAAACCAATCTTCAACCCGACCAGTGTGAACTTTGACTAGGCTATTATAGTGAAGTAGTTGAGTCAATGTTTTCGGTTTCCACTTCAATAATTTTGTGAATTGTTGCCTGAAAGCGACGCGCAGATATGTTTAAGGTCATAGCCCATAAGAAAATCCACAAGCTCTACTACGTATGATCAAATCATCATATAGGATGGTATAAAATGAAGTATCAATCGAAGGTGAAAATGGAACATATTTCATCAATAATTTTATTCTTCATGATAGTAATAATTTGTCTAAATATTCACCAAATATTTTTAAATTTTTTATATCCCATAATAACATCTCAATTAGAATAGCAGTTTGTTCCTTTCGTAGTGAACATGAACATGTATATCCACAATAGATTAGTCATCGATCAAGTTAGTCCCTAGTCATGTTATGTTTTCCAATAAACAAATATTCACAACTACGAAAGGTAAAGTATCTTCATTCATCGAGTACAAAACGCAAGTAATATGACCAAAGGAATAATTCAAACTGAGAAATAAAATTTTTCATTCACTGTAATAATATTAATTACAATCTCAATTATTTGAATAGCAGTGAATTTCACAAGTCCCCCCGCTGACGTGACGTAGATAGGGCTATTCAAAAGTCGGTATAGCAATCCTATGGCAACTGCGGAGAATTGTAGGAAGCAAATGGGACACTAATCCAGAGATCATGCGCTGGCTGTACACGGCAGTCGTAATACCAAAAATCTATTATGGCTCAGCCAAAGTTCAGAGGTTGGCCTGTTTGCTAATAACGGGTGCAATGAGAACGACTCCAACCGCAGTATTGGAGGCACTGCTGAGGCTGCCACTGCTTCCAGTCTGGCTCAAGAGGGACCCAATGGCAGCCAATTTAAGGAAGCGGGATTCGGGAGACTGGGTAAACGAAGGAGCGATGATAGGTCATGCGGAATACGCGAAGTGGGCGGAGCAGGAGATCCCGATCTCTGCCCTCAGAGTGAAAAGCGCACAAGACAGACTGCGATGGAATAGCATTCCGAGCAGGTAACAATGGGAAGGAAACACGGTGAAGTTTAGTACAGGAAGCCTAATATGTTATACGGATGGTTCGCGTCTGACTGACAAACAGGCTTCGGGTGCCGGAATCTACCTAGAATGCGAAGAAGACGAAGAAACTTCATCTCACTTCCTCGGTGAGTGCGAGGCTAAGATTTGGAACCTTCGGAGTTGAGAAACTCCAACAAGAGGAACTAATCGACTTGGAGTGGTCGGACATGCTGACCTTCATTAGGAGGTCACAAATGTTCGGAAAGGAAGACTAGGAGGATGAATGTAGGTAAGTGGAGAACAGGGGATGGCAAAAAGAATCCATGACGGCCTACTTGCCTGGCTGCGGTTGCGGCCTCCCCAAAGAACTACTACTACTACTAACTGATCTCTGATGACGGAACTATATTGTAGACCAAAATAAAATTATCTGTTTGTTACTAACCTCATATGTTTAATAACTCGAATAACCACGAATATATATTTTCAAAGTTTAGCTCCAAATTCCTTTGGAATTCCATATCAGCTGGTGAGATGAAGAATCCAAAAAATGAGATTTATGGAAAAAAAATCGGATTCTTTTAATTATTTTTCATCGGAATTCATGATAATAAAATTAATTTTGACATAAATTTTATTTTTAAATAAAATTTTGATTTTGAATCTAGATTGTCGTGACAATGACTTTTGACA
This sequence comes from Chrysolina oricalcia, assembly GCA_944452925.2. Classification (NCBI taxonomy): domain Eukaryota; kingdom Metazoa; phylum Arthropoda; class Insecta; order Coleoptera; family Chrysomelidae; genus Chrysolina; species Chrysolina oricalcia. Next base: position 53,388,458 of record OX101812.2, on the reverse strand, counting down.
TAAATTTTATTTTTAAATACAATTTTGAGCTTGAATCTAGATTGTCATAACACTAATTTCGAGTTATAACTCGAAATTGACACTACAGCTCGAGATTAAAAATGAAATAACACATGTCTGTTCTACGCCTTTGTATAATATTCCATCACAACTTACCTACTTCTATTTTATTATTAATTCAGATTTTGCCGTTTCTCCATGGTTTACAAAGTCATTCTTGCCGTTGCCATTGAAAACAATTGAATTAATGTTGTTTAGTTTATTGACAGTGTTGAGCAATTTTATTAGAATCAGATTTGTGATTTTATGTCCAAACTGCAATTAAGCGAATTTAAAGTAAGTGATTATTATATAATAATTAGGTTGTGAATGATGTTTTCAAAAGTTGATATCCTTATTATTTATATCGACAGAGTGGAAAAAATGTTGCCGAATCTGAACGATTTTACCGGTTAGATTGTCTCGACCGAATGTACTCTCCTACAATACATTTCTTATCTGCTAAAGGCTATAGCGCCCAAAGAAAGTAAGCGAATAGGAGAGTCTACTATGCTCTAGCCAATCAGAATTCTGTCACCAACGCGTCATAGTGACATAATTGGACATGAGTACAGAGTCGAACTCGAACCAAGGAAACGAAGTCACCTGTATCTCTCAGATACCAAGAGTGTGGAGTGCGCTAGTCTGTCACTGTCAAGAGAGAATGGTGGCCATGACATGCCCATCTACGTCACAAATTTCCTTTCATCTCGTTCCATTCGTGTCACCATTGTCTTATGGGGCATATACTCTCATAGTCAGATAACGTTAAATATCTTTGTATGGCACCGGAAGCAAAACGGAAAGAACATTCCAACATTAATTGTCAATGAAGAGACCGATAATAATGTCGTTGCTCTTACTTTGCAGATTCCATCAGCATCCATCAGAGAAATTGCCTGGGCTTCAGATATAAGTAGAGAATCAGAAAAAACAATCTTAAAAAACAAGGGCATACATCGTTTTAGTACCACCTTCATCAAAATGTATAATATATGAGGAAAATGTTAATCGAAAATGAAATCGTGGAATTCTTCGATAGATTACCCGGGCAAACTAACAATCGGCTTCACTTTAAACAATATGGAGCACCGTTCCATAATGTAATTGCTGTTGGAAGCTACCTCGCACATCGCTTTGGAAACCGTGTCATCTTCACATATGGACGAATTAGGTAGCCTTCTCGTTCCTCAGATCTAACACCTCTCGATTTCTTTTGTTGTGTTGCATTAAGAATATTGTCTATGTAACACCTTAAAATACACTACATATTTCAGAAAAACGCAGACTAGAGGCATTCGAGAGCATTACACCAGAAATGTTCAGGAATGTAGCCCAGCAAAATGAATTCTGAGTTCGAAACTGTAGAGATCAGTTGTGTCAACACTTCGAGCAGCTATTTAGGGGTTAGGATATTTGACTAGGTTATTTCCACAATACCTTTTTTATTTATTTGTTGTATATTGAACTTATTGAACAGACTTTATTTTCAGTCGCAACTAAATCAACATTTCCATTGCGACTATTTGTCAAATACATGTTGCACAAGATTTGAAAGATGTTTAAATTACCAATTGTATACCATTTCATTACTTACAAAGTGATATATAACTCGTTTAATCCGTCTTGAAATATTGCTTTTCAGAATGTTATGAGTTAAATTTCGTTCAATTATTTTTCCAATTGATTTTTGGTAAATGGCTGCCGCCGCCGGCGCCGTCCCGATTGTCGTTTCCATGATTTTGTTTTACCAGCTGTATTTGTCACCAAAATTAATGAAAATTTAAAAAAAATTAATGAAACATCAAACGTAGTTATTTGAGTTTGTTTAAGGACTTTTTTAAAATCTGTTAGTGTGGGCATCGTCCATAGATATTCTATGGACGATAATGTGGGTATCAAATTAATAGTAATAAAATGGTCATTTTTCCTAACCCGAGAACCACCATGTTGCCATGTCCTATGCGGAACCACCAAATTTCATTCCATTATTTTCATTTTCAAAAGCAAAATAGTTATAGGGCGGGCGAGCTGCTTTCCGCAGACACCCGGTATAGGACTACAATTGTACTAAAGCTCAAATTTATATTTAAAAACAGAAACGAAAATATTCAGATGTGATCATTTTAAATACGACACACTGTATATGTAATATGTTTCCCATGATCCTTGTTTTCACATTATTTATATCTAACAAAATCCTGAACATCAACGAGACCTCACGAAACCATTTGGTACCTGTTTCCCATTAAATATTTTTGAGTTATTAACGACATATTTTGTATCAGTCAGATTTTAAAACAATGAGCTTGGACTGTGGTCCTTCGCCACTAATAATCTGTTAACTCTGACAATAGGCAGGACCGGAGTATTGAAAAGTTGAAATGCTAATAAACCATGAGAGTCGATTCAATTGGGATTACGGGACATTAATCCATTTTTATCTTGTAGTAGATTTGGTTGACAATTTCCCTCATATGACGAGGATGTATTGATATCTAGTTAGCCTAGACCAATTCCCTGTATAAACAAAATATTGCGTTACCATAGCAACGAACAATAACTTATTAGAAGTGTCAGTGTAAAGTTTGACGTCAAAAAAGTAAACCAGACTTACGCAATAAATTAAAAGAAAAAATATGTCCACCGAAATTGTGAAAATCGAAAAATTGGAGTATCGAGCCATTATCAAGTACCTGTATTTAAAAGGGTTAAGAGGTAAGCAGATTTACGAAGATATGCTTAATACCCTTGGTGATCAATGTCCTTCGTATGCGACCGTGAAAAATTGGACTGCAAGCTTCAAAAGAGGTAAATTTTCCATTGAAGATGATGACCGATCGGGAAGGCCAGTTTCTGTGTCAGTCCCCGAAAATATCGATGCAGTTCATGACATGATTTTAACAGACCGTCGAATTGGGCTAAAACGGATATCTGAAGCACTGAATATTTCATACGAACGCGTTCATCATTTAGTTCACGTCAATTTGGACATGACAAAAATTGCTGCAAAATGGATCCCCAAATGTTTGAATGTTGACCAAAAGCGTGCAAGGGTAGTAGCATCGCGTTCGATCTGTGCTCGATTTGAAAACGATGTAGACTTCTTAAACCGAATTGTTACTATGGATGAGACTTGGGTACATTTCTACGATCCAGAAACAAAGCAACAATCGATGGAATGGCGACACTCCGGTTCTCCAGGACCTAAGAAGTTTCGTGTCCAAAATTCTGCTGGAAAAGTTCTTGCTTCAGTTTTTGGGATTGCCATGGAGTAATAATGATTGATTTTTTGGATGAGGGTAGAACAATAACTGGAGATTACTATTCGACATTACTGACCACTCTACGGGAAAAAATTAAAGAGAAAAGACGCGGAAAGCTATCCAAAGGTGTTTTGTTTTTGCAGGACAACGCCCCTGAACACAAATCTCATGTTGCCATGCAAAAAATTTGTGATTTAGGGTTTGAATTACTAGAACACCCCCCTTTTTCACCAGATTTGGCTCCGTCCGACTATCATCTCTTTCCTCAACTGAAAAAAAGTTTAAATGGTCGTAAAATTTCTTCCAACGAGGAGGTAATAAAAGCTGTGGAGGTCTGGTTTGCAGAGCAAGAAGAAACTTTTTTTTTGAAAGGTCTAGAGACGTTGCAAATTCGCTGTAATAAATGTATCCAATTAGAAGGAGAATATGTTGAGTAATAAAATATTTTGACAGTGAAATTTTGTTTGGTTCAATATATCCTCGTATATAAACCATCCAAATGCCATCAGTTTTTTTAATTCAAACCAATGAGAAAAGGACTTTTAGAAAACACTGTCTCCATCCAGTAGTATTTTCAAATCGGTGTTTCGTCTCTTCCTTATTTATACGTTTCCATAGTTACAACAATCACTGTAAATTAAGAAACGTCAGTTTGACCATTGTTTATAGAAGTAAGATAGTTAGCCAACCTTATGGGATTTATATTGGATTTAAATGGATGCGACATGTGGATGGCGACAGTGATCTCGCATCCAAGTCATGTCGTAACTTCAGTGATCTGGCCTCTTAGTCATGTCGTTACTTGATTGAAACAATGGGACAGCATTAAAATCAGGACTTTTTGAAGAAACCTGCATTAAAATGACGTCAAATATTCATGTTTGTAACTAATCACGCTAGATGACACTCGTGTTTGGGACGAATGATCTCTGTGCAGCTTTCGAAAGACCATATTTTTCTTGAAAACATTAGTTTCAATTGCTTTCTGATAAAAATAGTAATTATGAGAATTATTGCTTAGAAATGATTGTGCGTTTCAACTCGAATCTTTCCGAAGCGATTTCTCAATTACGATAGTTAGAGTCTCGAATGACATCGACAACTGTCACTCTACAATCGCTTGATTGGCTTAACCCATCGCTTCATCCCATTCATAAATTCGTAGTTGGGTTAGCCCAAGGTCAACGAGCAAAATTTACTATTTCATTGATGATTGGACGAAGAGTTTCCTCTTTATAACCTACTCTTTGCTACAACTGACATTAATGACACATGATGAACCGTTCCTGCAATACGCATTTAGTTCATAATAATTTAATATATTCGTGAAATTCTCTGATCGAATATCCGTTCAAAATGCAGAATTTTCAAAACACTTTAACCTTGCCAGTCGCTCAAACTGTGTTGCTGCAAGCTCTCGTGGTGTTTCTAAGCTACACAGTTTTCATGACAGCAAGGTGAAAGTATTTTTTGGAAATTCAGCATTTTGTCGGGATGTTACTACTGAAAATTTAATTTATTCTAATGTGCTCCAGGTCGAATTCATCTGCCAAGTAAAACCAGCATAGAGCCTTGTGAAACTTCAACTAGAGTCAAGACTTTATATGAAAATCGATAAAGAGGGATATTGAAGGAGAATCATACAGGGCGACCCAGGGTTAAACCGCCAAACGTTCAGGATCAGTTATTTAGGTAAAAAGGAAACCTTCTTCTCCATTAGAATGTGTCCTATTCACTGAGTCACGGATAAGGTACGGAGTCATGAGTAGAGACAGTTGATATCAGACCGTGACGGGGTGAAGGTGTGTGAAGAGTAAATTAAGATTCCTATTCTAGAAGGTCAAGTGGAAGTACATACATACATACATTTTTATTTGTCTCAAGAAAATTTAGATTTTATTGACACGTCCAAACCTTAACCTAAATACTATAGATGAATAAAATAATTTGTAGTGCTGGGATATAATCGAGGTTGACAATAATTGTGATATGAAATATTGAGGAATATAAAACATATATGATCTACATACTTACAAGATAAAATACCTTTTAAGGGAAGACTGAAATATGAATATATAAAATGTAAAATTTATGAAATATATAAAATGTAAAATTTATAGAATGTCAAATGAATAAAATATAAATAAATGTATGAATATATAATGTAACAATAAAATGGGAAATTTGATTCAATTACTGTGATTATCCATGAACAAATGCCGATATTCAGCGATCAACTGAGTAAATTCTTGGAAGTTGTAAATACAGTTACTAGATAAGATACATTTCAATTTGCATTTGAATTTTTTTGGAGGTAGATCTCGAAATAGAGATGGTAAGTTGTTATAGAGTACCGCATCAATTTTGGCGGTTTTTGAAGCATTGTTTTTGGTTCAACTATTCTATTTTTGTACCTTGTATCATATTCATGTATCTCTTCTTCATGAGTTTCATAGCATTCAATATTATTTTTGTTATATATTAATTTATGGTATATAATTAAGGCATAAACAGTCATTATTCCTAGAGCCGGAAATAAAGGTCTACAACTAGACTCCCAATTTGACTTTGTAATGTTATGGCAGACTTTTGTAAAATTAGTACTTTAACTATGTGTGTTTGAGCTGCATTACTCCATGATAAAATAGCATACTGTAGGTGTGAATGAAATAGGGAATAATAAGAAGTTAGCGCTGCTGTTTGATTTACAAGGTCTCGAACTTATTTAATAGCAAAAACAGCCCTGGAGAGTGTAGTACACAAAAAATTCACATGTTGTGACCACTGGAGGTGACTGTCAATTTGTACACCTAGAAATTTCACATTTCCATAAATTGCTTCGTGATTAGCAGAATTATTTGGCCTACAATCAAAATTTAGGCATACAGTTTTGCTCTTATTCAGTATGAATTCATTGCTGGTGAACCATGTATGTGCTTATTGTCTGACTTCATCCTTAGCTATTTTGAGAACTTCATCCCTTTCTATACTGATTGCAAATGTAGCGTCATCTGAGAATAGTACAGATAATCTGTTATGTGCAGCCATACTATGGGGTAGGTCATTGATATAAATGAGGAACAGCAGACGTCCCAAAATTGAACCTTGAGTTACTCCCCTTTCAATTTGTAGGAATTGACTTTTATTATTTTGACATTCCACTCGCTGTGTTCGGTTGGTCAAATACGAAGTGAACATTTGTTGTCAGGTTCCACGAATGCCATAATAGCTCATTTTGTTTAGAAAAGTTGAATGATTGATTGAATCGAAGGCACATGTAAGATCAGTGAAGATACCCAGACAGTGTTTCTCAAAACTTTCTTCAATGAATTTGGTAAGAGACATTATGGCATTGGCAGTCGAGCCATATTGTTCTGCTACAAGTATACTGTGAGTATCTAGATAGGATGTTAAGTCATTATACATTTTTTTCTCCAAGATTTTAGAAAATACTGGCAGTAAGATATTTGTCTAAAATTATTTGTTATAGATGGATCTCCTTTTTTATAAGCGGGTAGTACTTTTGCAATTTTTAATTCAGAAGGAAAGTTGCCTTGTTCTAGACAACTGCTTATTATATTACATAATGGATCCATTATAAAATTCACACATTTTTTCAAAATAAACGTAGATATTCCATATATGTCTTCAGTATTTTTATTCTTGAGTCCCATAATGAATACTCTGATATCATCAGGTGTAGTTGGTATGAAAAACATAGAATAGATGCAATTTATTTTCAGATTATCCAATAAAGATTCGTCACTAATATTGGTTTTCCCGCTGCCGACACTGTAAATATTCCATACATGCTTAGCAACAAAACAGGTAAATGGCCTATATCATTCGTTTACTAATTCATCTTGACAACGGAATGTAAATAGTGTCATTTATATGCCTAGGGTAATAATGACTTTGCCTTTGACAAGTAATACCTTCAGCTTCATTCATATCAATTTTTAGGATATGAGACCTTTTGAATATTATTGTTGTCTGCTTATTCTGTAACTTAGTTACACGCACAAGCAACTTAGAATGAAATAGCGAACGAATAATCATGAAGGAAGGGTAAGAAAACAATCTTCAATTCAGGCAAATTTTGAGAAATGTCAACAAGCAGCGGGAAAAACGTAATAAGTAACACGGAATGTATCGACTGTTATCATCCTCGGCAAGCGACAAGCCTCGGCTTTGCCTCGGCTCGTACTCGCTCACCTCGAATGTTAACACGTCTTTACATTCCTTGTTACTTAAATAACTATTTGTCCAATTCTAGAACAGCTCGTGTCGCATTACTTACAAAATGATCATTTAGGTCATCTACTGACAAGTCAGTATGCTGAACTTTCTTTTTTTTCCTTCCTGTTTCACGATTTATAATTCGCCACACCTTTATATTATAATCTTCTGATTCTTGTAATGATTTGTCATTGTAAGTTTTTTTGGCAGATATTAAGATTCGATTGTATGCTTTTTTAAAATCTGTGATATTTTTTTATTTTCTATAGTTGGATTTTGTTTAGAGAATGTATGAAGAAAAAGAAGATTATTTTTAGCTGTTATTACTTCATCTGTGATCCAATTCTTTGTTTTATATTTCTTATTACTAGGGGGTACTAAAAAATAAAAAGATATATCGTGATAATATAAGAATGTATTATGAAAACTAATGTATTTGTCTTGGGCCGATGTGGAATCGTATACTTCCACCCAATTTTCCTTACTTAAATAATTTAGAAATGTTTCAATTTTATCATGAGTGTAACTTTTATTGCTAGTAGGATGTATAGTGAGTTGGAAATCCATGGAGAAACTTGAGAATTGGCCATTATGATCAGACAAACCTAGTTCTAGAGTGAATGTCGTAGATTATTCGAAGTTGACAAAATAATTGTCCAGGCAACTACCTTTATTGTTTTGTACTCTGATATTCTCAAAAACAACCTGATTCATACCAAAAGTTAGGAACATTTGTTTAATTTTGTCTTTCCTAATATCTCTATTGTCTAAAAAATTTACATTGAAGTCTCCAGCAAAAAGGACTTTTTTGTAGTATTCTTATTGTAGAATTCGACATATTCAAGTGATTTTGATAATATATTTAAAAATTGTTCAATATTGTTTGTTGCAGGTGATCTATAGACTGTAATTACGAATAAGTTTAAATTTCTTACATAACATGCTGCCAATTCACAAATTTTCTCGACAGAAAGACTTGTAATTTGATTTATTTCATGACAATCTAGCTCTTCCCTTGTATACCGGGTGGCTATGGAAGTATTGCCTACGGAATATCTCAGTTATTGTATGAAGTAGGTTTGTGAAATTTGAAGCGTCGATATAATGACATAAGAACTAGAATTTGAGCATATTGACATGTCGAAGTTAACTTCCGGTCTGACCGGAAGTAACATCAACTTTCTTATTTTAAACGGAAACCCTATTTTTTTTCTTTTCGCTTTATTCAGCATTCAATTCCCTTTCTAATGACATATCACAAGTTGGTATCTAACCAGAAACTAGATCAGAAAAAAATTATTATTGAAATTCACCGAGTAGGCCGTGGAAGCAAAAATTGAAAAGTTGGCTATGGAAACCATACGTCACTTGATAACAGTTGCTACTACTGTGATATTTTATTTTCATTCGTCGGCGTTATAAAAAGCAGCCAAAAAAATATTGGAAAAATTGGGAAAAAAACAATACTCTGTAGGTCCATAACTTAAATAGGAACATACAACTTTTTCTTGCCTGTACTATTCAGCATAACCATTCCTTTCTAATGATATAATATAAAGTAATTTTTTGAAATGAGATACCGAAAAATCCAATTATTATTCTTCAAATAACAAAACAGATTATCGCCATACGCAAAAATAAAATTAAAAATAATGTGGAATGATAAATTATATCCTGTAAGTTCTAGGTTAAATAGGAACATAAACGTACTTGGTTTGTGCCATCGTCCATAGATATTCTAATATCTACCTATGGACGATGTTTGTGCTATTCAGAATAATCATTCCATTGCAATAATCATTCGAACCAAAATATTAACAAGTAGGCTGATTAAGATGTATTTTGGAATGAAACAAAAAAGAAATGAGAGCTGTCACGAACGCTGCTATCCATATTATTTTGACGTTCGAAGTAGAGTTTTTGATTCTGCCATTTTAAAAGGGTTTGGAAATCGAAATCAGTTAGTGGAATATTCAAAAAATGCCCAGTTATTCACGAACCGAACAAATTGACATGCTTCTCATTTATGGTGAATGTTTAAAAAATTCTTATGCCGCTGAACGATTGTATTTAGAGCGATATCCAGGGAGGCAGCAACCGTCAAGAAGGTATTACCAGTGGCTTGAAGAAAAATTAAGAACTGAGCCTGATGTTCACGAAGACCAAGAAGCATTTGTTATTAATGAGGAAACTGAAATTAATGTATTAGCTTTAATACAATATGATAGCACAATTTCCTCAAGGCAGTTTGGCGCCGAATTAGCTATAAGTAAGGACTCTGCTAGGAAAATTTTGAAAAAACATCGATTGAAATCCTTCAAGTATCAGTTGCATCAACATTTGTATGAAAGTGACGGTGAAAGGCGCCTGGAATATTGTAATTGGTTTCTTCGACAAAATGCTGAGAATCACCTATTTAACTATTATATCTTGTTTACGGACGAGTCAAGATTTACCAACAATGGATTATTTAACAGGAATAATACAAGGTAGGTATTGTACTTTTTTTGGATTATTGTCGATAGTCGAAGTGTAGAGTGCTAAAAGTGTGAACGGTCTTTTGTTCCAGGTACTGGGCGATAGCAAACGAGCACCGGTTTCGACAAGGCGGCTTCTAGGAGAGATTTGGTGTGAATGTTTGGGCAGGAATAGTTGGAACTCATATTATTGGCCCCATTCTTTTTCAAGGCCAACTAACCGGAGAGAGATACTTTAATTTTTTAACGAATGAAATTTCGGAATTCATTAACAACCTACCAGCGGAAATAACTGAGAGAATGTACTTCCAGCAAGATGGCGCCCCTCCGCATAATTCAAGAATAGCGAGAAATTATCTTCAAAATCGCTTTCAAGAGAGACTTATAACAACCCATGGTCCAGTCAGGTGGCCACCAAGGTCACCTGATCTTACTCCGTGCGACTTTTTTCTATGGGGGCATCTCAAAACTAGGGTGTATTCCACACAGCCTACAACTCTACATGAGCTAGAATTAAAAATTCGTAGAGCTTTCCAAGATATCACGCCCCAAATGTTGAGATACGTTTTACATGAAAATATCACCAGAGTCAATAAATGTATTGACGCTGAGGGAATGCATTTCGAACATTTGTTCTGAATTTATTTTATCGTTAATCCTATCAATTTGAATTTTTTTTTTTCGATAAATCTGTTTTTCCGTTATTTCATTTCATTTTTGGTATTTCATTTCAAAAAATTACTTTCTATTATATCATTAGAAAGGAATGGTTATGCTGAATAGTACAGGCAAGAAAGAGTTGTATGTTCCTATTTAAGTTATGGACCTACAGAGTATTGTTTTTTTCCCAATGTTTCCAATATTTTTTTGGCGGCTTTTTATAACGCCGACGAATGATAATAAAATATCACAGTAGTAGCAACTGTTATCTAGTGACGTATGGTTTCCATAGCCAACTTTTCAATTTTTGGCTTTCATTTTGCTTCCACGGCCTATTAGGTGAATTTCAATAATAATTTTTTTCTGATCTAGTTTCTGGTTAGATACCAACTTGTGATATGTCATTAGAAAGGGAATTGAATGCTAAATAAAGCGAAAAGAAAAAAAACGGGTTTCCATTTAAAATAAGAAAGTTGATGTTACTTCCGGTCAGACCGGAAGTTAACTTCGACATGTCAATATGCTCATATGTCATTATATCGACGCTCCAAATTTCACAAACCTACTTCATACAATAACTGAGATATTCCGTAGGCAATACTTCCGTAGCCACCCGGTATATACTTGCGCCTCCATTTTTATGAATAGTACGACAGTAAGAACTCACCATCTCAAATCCATCAATATTACAACAAGAATTTTCACTTGTACTTAACCAATGTTCCGTATATATATATATATGATTTTCAAAGATTTTTTTTGCATGGAAAATCTCTCTATGTCCAGTATTTTGTTTCTAATGCACTGTATGTTTAAATGATAGCGATAGTGGCGTCCCAAAGGGTAATCTAATTAATATCAGGAAGAATCATTGTTCTTCACTGTTTTTTTGCATGTTCAGTGTTTTTCTGGATCAATCCATTGAAAATACAGTTTTTTTGTTCATTTCATTATCTTGCTTCATATTTCAAAAACAATTTGAAAACCGATTCCTTGTAACAAGAAAAAAACTACCTAAGAAATTGATATTAGGACAAATTGTATTTAATTATTAAACGGAAAATCAAAAATTCACAAAAATTGCTAAGATTTTTTTCAATGCAAAGTTTGCACCTACGAACGACGGATTCTGCAGCTGGACGGCACCTTGCTGATGTGATCTCCAGAGCTGCTTGAACTGGAAAAATACCCTTGTCGTTGAAGGGATCACTTTGGTTATCATTGTACCCTATACAAAATTCTATAGGGGTTAAATCAGGAGATCGGGCAGGCTAAGGAACTTTGACACCCTGTATCTCGAAAACAAAATCCTGATCTTTTCGTGGTTTAACCCTGGGTCACCTTGTATATATTTTTGGATGATGGAATTATTATACAACTACTGATAATAATGTTCTATATTTAGGCATTTAATATCCGTAAATTCATGTCAAATGACAAATAGAGAAGAAATAAAAACAAAACACAAATAATGTAAACTAGTGTAAAGCGTACAACTGTTTCGACACACAGAGTCATTCTTAGAGCGAGTTATGAATATAATAGAATATAGAATAGATTTATTTCATTCCTTTAATATACATCATGTACATGAGATAAGTCATTTTAAGTAAATATGTTTCCTGCATACAACTAATAGTATAAAAAAACAGTTTAAGATAATAGGCCAAGATGTAGATAAAAATAAGAGTCTCTTTTCACACAAAATGAAAAACGCAGATATTACTTTTTAAGATAGTTCGTAAATGAAAACCCCGGTTTTCGCCCCAGCAAAATCGCTTTGTGGAATTTTCTAAACAAAAAATAGTGTGAAAAATTACAACTGTGCGAATATCTCAAAATGTATTGGAGGAGTCGTTTTATAGTCAATGGAACTTTTGTAGAGATTTATAAAGCCTACAAAATGGATTTATACACGACTGGATCGGTGTATTTTCCACTAAGAAAATCTGGGAAAACCTCGAACAAAAGACCATTTTTCAAAAATTTATAATTTTTATAAATATGAAGCTGTACAAAGAATATTGCGGAATCTGATATACAATAATATTACGTGGTTCAACTGTGCTCAAGATGTTTTCTGTCCGATGTATATATAGTGTTTGCACAATCGCGTTATAAACAATTTAAAGGCAAATATTTCTAAATGCGCCGATTTAAGGGAAATCATCTTATTCAAATTCTGTAAACGGCATTTGGAGGTAGAGATCAATATCTACAATTTGTATATTTTGGATTTTCACCTGAGAGGTGGAAAATGTCACTGGAAGTTACTTTAAATGCTTCAAAGTGCACCCGAAGTCGCTCGAACTAAACTCGAGTTAACTTCAGAGAAAAACGTCGGGGCGTGGCGCAGTGGTTAGAGCGTCCGACTTTGGGTCGAAAGGTCCGGAGTTCGAGCCCCAGTTGCGGCGGGGATTTTTTAATTTGATTTGACTGATTGAATTATTCAAATCTCGTGGCTGAACTGGGGTGAGTCCTGCACGTTTCACTGTTGCGTTCCAATTAACAGTGCTGCTCCTGAGGTGGCACATGGAGTTAGTAACAAGGCCTAACCAGAACACGTGACTAATGATCATAGCAGTCGATGTCAATACACCAAAGGAAAAAAAAATAAGAACTTCAGTGAAATATGCACTGATCCGGTCGTATAAAAATCTATTTTCAGGTTTTATAAATCTCTACAAAAGTTCCATCGATTGTAAAACGATTCCTTGAATATTCTTTGAGATATTTCCAAAAAACCAAAGAAAAGGTTGTAATTTTTTTCGACCGATATTCTGAATTTACCACAGAGTAAAGTTACATTAGTAAGCAAAATATCGAAAAATTTTATAACAAAACGTGTTTTGCAATTGAATGATTTTCTCAGTTATCTGAAGCCAAGCAACGCTAAGCGAGGCCATGGTTTGGATGGGTGACCAACGGACCTCCTTTCGATATTCTCCTCGGATCGTGCTAGGAATCGCACGTAAAAAGGTAAGCCCTCGTTAATCCTTGGCTCGCACAAGTTTCGACTTCTGAGAGCTGCCGTTCGTAAGGGGACTACAGCTGGTTAACGGAAAAAACAATTTTATAACAATTTTTTTAAAACAATCTAGTTTGATGTACCAATTACTAATTTCAATAACTGCTCAAAGGGTTCACTTCAATTTTTCATGGGATATATCCAAAATAATTTTTCAGTATTAAATTACTAAATTACCATAAATTATCTGTCAAAGCAACTGATCTAACAAAATCTTGAATATGAGTAAAAAAAACAGTAATGGAAAGATAATGAAATAAAGAAAGGATCCTAAAAAAAAATTGAATTGAATTGATAGACTTAATTGGATAACTGGGATTGTAATTCAATTTCAAACAACTTTTTTGCTTTTTATTTTTTCGATAGTGAATATAGTGATTATCGGCAGATTCCCGCTTAGGCGTGCGACACTGATAATAACCTATATGCGCGTATATGGTCTAATTGGATGCACCAACTTTAATGATGGATGGATTTTTTTTTAGAAAGCATCAATAAAAAAAATTCTCATATTGATCCAAGTTTTTGGCGGACACTGTAAAATTCATTTAAGGAGTAGAAACAATTTTTAAGCAGAAATTGCTTTAGTGCTCTTTTAATTTCTTTGTGATCGTGGATCTTTTCAATATTTTCTAAAAGGTCATTGAAGGCTTCGGCTCATGCATAGCGAGGGGATTTTTTATAACCCATCTGCGTTTGATGTGACCAGATCGAGTTGAATACTCATGTATTTCATTATTTATTGTGAAGAAAACCAAGTTTTGGTGATCATAATAGTAATTTACGTAACAAGTCCGGAAAATACTGTTTTTTTGGACGAGTAGACCAAATTCTAGGACGAGCGTCAGCGAGTCCTGGAAGTCTACGAGTCCCAAAAAACTGTTTTTCGGCAACCATCCGGGAAGTGTTCACTTCCCGGACACTTTTTCTTTGGGAAGTACGTACTTCCCAGGCTAGGCCGGGAAGTGCTCGAATTTTAATACAAATATTAATATAAATAAGAATTAGAATGTTTCTGTTGATACCTATCTTCTGTTGGAAATTCAATATATAATACAAATGAGAACTGAAATGTTCGAAATATTCATATTTGGAATCGTTTCATCCGGTTAACAGATTGGTGAAAGTCGACCTCTCTTCGTCTCTTAGACTTAATGCGTCTCATTGATTTGTTATTCTACATGATTGCCGAAAAAATAGTGTACGCAACACGTCCGAAAACAGTTTTTTTGGACTCGCAGACTTCCATGACTAGCTAACGCTTGTCCGAAAATTTGGTCTACTCGTCCAAAAAACAGTATTTTCCGGACGTGTTACGTAAATTACTATTTTCGGCAACCATCCGGAAAGTGTTCACTTCCCGGACACTTTTTCTTTGGGAAAGTAGCACTTCACGGCCTAGTCCGGGAAGTAGGTATGTACTTCCCGGAGTAGGCCAGGAAGTGCTCGAATTTTAATACAAATATTAATATAAATAAGAATTAGAATGCTTCTGTTGGTACCTATCTTCTGTTCGAATTTCAATATATAAAACAAATAAGAACTGAAATGTTCGAAATATTCAAATTTGGAATCGATTCGTCCGGTTAACAGATGGGTGAAAGTCGACCTCTCTTCGTCTCTTAGACTAAATGCGTCTCATTGATTTGTTATTCTACATGATTGCCGAAAAAATAGTGTACGCAACACGTCCGAAAAAAGTTTTTTTGGACTCGCAGACTTCCATGACTAGCTAATGCTCGTCTGAAAATTTGGTCTACTCGTCCAAAAAACAGTATTTTCCGGACGTGTTACGTAAATTACTATTTTCGGCAACCATCCGGAAAGTATTCACTTCCCGGACACTTTTTCTTTGGGAAAGTAGCACTTCACGGCCTAGTCCGGGAAGTAGGTATGTATTTCCCGGACTAGGCCAGGAAGTGCTCGAATTTTAATACAAATATTAATATAAATAAGAATTAGAATGCTTCTGTTGGTACCTATCTTCTGTTCGAATTTCAATATATAAAACAAATAAGAACTGAAATGTTCGAAATATTCAAATTTGGAATCGATTCGTCCGGTTAACAGATGGGTGAAAGTCGACCTCTCTTCGTCTCTTATACTTAATGCGTCTCATTGATTTGTTATTCTACATAATAGCCGAAAAAATAGTGTACGCAACACGTCCGAAAACAGTTATTTTGGACTCGCAGACTTCCATGACTCGCTAACGCTCGTCCTAGAATTTGGTCTACTTGTCCAAAAAAACAGTATTTTCCGGACTTGTTACGTAAATTACTATTTCGGACGTGTTGCGTGCACTATTTTTTCGGCAATCATGTAGAATA
Source organism: Chrysolina oricalcia (assembly GCA_944452925.2). Taxonomy (NCBI): domain Eukaryota; kingdom Metazoa; phylum Arthropoda; class Insecta; order Coleoptera; family Chrysomelidae; genus Chrysolina; species Chrysolina oricalcia. The sequence goes on along the minus strand of OX101812.2, from coordinate 53,372,419 downwards.
ACAAATCAATGAGACATTTAGTCTAAGAGACGAAGAGATGTCGAATTTCACCAATCTGTAAACCGGACGAATCGATTCCAAATTTGAATATTTCGAACATTTCAGTTCTTATTTGTATTATATATTGAAATTCGAACAGAAGATAGGTACTAACAGAAACATTCTAATTCTTATTTATATTAATATTTGTATTAAAATTCGAGCACTTCCCGGACTAGGCCGGGAAGTGCTACTTTCTCAAAGAAAAAGTATCCGGGAAGTGAACACTTCCCGGATGGTTGCCGAAAAATTAATATTCTATAGAAGTAGATACCAGAAGAATATAATATTTGTGAAAAGTTTCCCTGAAGAATTCGTTGAAGCATGTTGAAAATCAACCTATGTATTTTTTCTGGATTATGAATAAATAATAATTATAAATAATAACAGATTGTCACCAAATCGTATTATTTGTGTTCAGTATTGAATAAAGGATAGAGTGAAAAAAGTTCAGGAGACAAATTTGTTTAAAATCATTTTTTAAGGTTATATTTCGTTTAGTTTTTGGACAAAAAGTTAACGTGTTCTTCTCTTCTCTTCTCTAGTTTACTGCCCAGTTGAGTTACCAAACACTTTTTATAGGTTGAAGATGTTAGTATTGTTGAGTCAATATTAGGCTTAACATTATTTAGTTCTCTGTATTTATTGATGAACTCTACAGGCACAGTTTTCATTAAATTTTGTATCAAGCGTTGTAACGGCATCAGTCCGAGAAATTCTTTATTACGTATGTGATAGTTTGTGTTCTAAGTCGTTTATGCAAACTGATGCTACAATTACAGTGGTATCATATGTGTTCATGGATGGCCTTCCATATTCAATGAAACATAGATAATCATTATTATGCAGATGGAAAAGTAGAGGTCCCAAAACTCCTCCTTGCCAAGTGCCTAGTTCTGTGGGTTTTTCATCTCAGTTTGAATCTTTTATTTTTACATGAATTTATCGGTGATTCCAATTTTTCCAAAATTATCACACATGAACTTTGGATTTCTGGTTTCGAATGCTTTAGTGAGGTCAAAAAATATTCCACAAATTAGTTTTCCTTCATTGATGTTTTTATGTAAATTGGACCAAGTCCGTAGAAGCAGTTTCGATTGAGACATTTTTTTGAAAGCACTGTTGGCACGAAGTACTTGAATGAACTTGATACCTCCGAAAGATTTTTTTTATTATTTTCCTCAAAGACAATATTACATTGTATAGGAATAGTCGGTCTTAGTGTAGATCACAAACAAACACAATTACAATAAAACTATAAGTAAACTAACAGTAACAGCACATAAAATTGTGGACAGTCTAAAAATTAGTAAAACATTTACTAATAAACAATTTCCCTAAAGCTGAAAGTGAATTAATAGAAATAGTAAACAGCATTATGGCCGTCTGTCTTCATGTGGAATATAGAATATTTCTAAATTATATATACATATATAAACAATAATACATACATATATTGTTAAACATTTTTAAAAAATATACACATATATATTATATACTGCTATTGATCAAAAAAGAACTCCTCCAATGAATAGTATGTTTTTTCTAATAGTAAAGTTTTCAATGATTTCTTGAATTGATACATATGGACACAGCTTTGGATTCTGGTGGGAAGTGAGTTAAATATTTCAGGCCCCAAAATGTATGGTGAACACTTAGTAACTTCAAGTCTAGCAAATGGCACATATAGATGGACGCCGACTGTAAAAACTTTAGGAGGTAGCAGCTTTTTTAAACTAAAAGTTTTGCGTTGATTTGAAATGAAGATCCGTTTGGTCAGTACCCTCTACGAATGTGATCTAAATAACCTTACGAAAATGATATGGAGTATGTCAAGAAAGTAAGATGACAAGCATTACCAGCAAATAAAAAAAAATCAATTTATTTTTCTGAAACAAAACACCTTCATAAAAACAAAAAAATTAAATGTTCTGGCAGTTGGAAAGGAGGCACTAGTAATTTTCACATGGGTTATAAAAATTAGAAATCAAAGAATCTTTTCTTTTGATCAAATTAAAAGTCGAGACAAAAATATATGCAATAAAAAGGCTCTGAAGGCAGTCCTCGTTTAGTCGTCAGAAAGTTTTTTGTTATCAACGTATTTCCTATCAACCGGCCAGTCCAGAGATTTAGGCCAAGTCTCGACTCTCTAAAGAGTACCGATGGACTGTTCAGTTGAAAATGTTGAAGGAAGCATAATTACAAAAAAATAAACAAATTATTTGCAAAAAAATCACATTCTTCATTTAGAAGTTTGATTATGTCTTTCTTTATCTCTTTTCTTCCATACTTGCTGTCTTGCATTTGGAATAATTCGCTATTAAATTTCCAATTTTTTTTCAAATTATCCTCTTATTAATTTTTACTAAGAATGATGTGTTATCAGAGGAAAAGCGAGGTTTGAAAGACATTTACTGAATCTAAATAAGAACTGAATATATAATATAATATAATATAATATAATATAATATAATATAATATAATATAATATAATATAATATAATATAATATAATATAATATAATATAATATAATATAATATAATATAATATAATATAATATAATATAATATAATATAATATAATATAATATAATATAATATAATATAATATAATATAATATAATATAATATAATATAATATAATATAATATAATATAATATAATATAATATAATACAATATTATATCATAATATTATTAGTCGCCTTCATCAATACACTATAGTTGATTAAATAACTATCAACGGAAAAAAAGACGTCCTGAAATCAGAAATAAACATTTTGTTAATCAACATCTTTGACTGAAAATTAGTACTTTTTTCAAATAAAATTCTCCATAGAAACAGCAAATTCTCATTTCGCTTTTTGCATTTCAACCAAATCCATTTTCCTCCCTTCTTTATGGGTCGAAAATAAAGTTTTCTAGTGAGGTAGTAGAAAAAACTTATTTCGTGCGTTCAAAGTGGCTTGTGCTTGAAAAATATTGAGTATCTCGGCTTGTTGTTCTGTTACGTTTTCTTTTGCAATGTACCCACACTAGTACTTGAAATTGAACAATAACTTTGCTTTTCTTTTTCAATAACACTGTCAGGACGAAAGTGTCTTTAATGTCAACAGTATTTGTATCCCCACTGCGCCACCCGCTAAAATTGCATCGCTCCGCGCCTGCACGCCTCGCTTTGTTCATCAATTAATAATACTGCAAATGAACTAGACATATTCTAGTATTTTTTAGCGAAAAAATAGGTATTCAACCTCAATACGATGATTATTGCGCCTTCCACATTTTTTTTAAATAAAAAAATTATATCGGCTCCTAGTGATCGTAGGAATTCAATTTTTTTAATGCGTGAAGTCATGCTAGAAATCTGTTTTCATAGAAGTAATTTCTATAAAAACAAAATCAAGAAATTTATTTAGAAAAACTGTGAAAAAAATTGTGCAATTTTTTTAAAGTAATTTTTTTACACTTAAAATAAATAAAATCAATATACTCATTCGATATTATGAAAGTACAACTCTTACAAAAAAAAGGGCTGAATCGTTACTGTAGCATCATTCTCCAAGCAAGAGTAGCCATATTGAGAGAGCATCTTTTTTGAGAAAACTTCATATATTTTGAAAAATAATCGATTTTCATCAATTTTTTTGAAAAACACTTTTATGGCTTGCCATAGGCTACACAAAACTGTGAGTAACAATTTAACTCGATAAGTATCAATGATTAAAAAAAATATAGGTTATTCAATTGATAGATCTTTTTGATACCTATAATTTTCTTATTCAACATTTTTTGATCGGAGCAGTAGTTTTTTATTTATCAACAAAAAACAATTTTTTAGGTGATGTTCGGTAATTAGGATCGAGTCGCATGAAATAGAAACTCATCCTGAAATTCAATTTCCTATACGCTCATATTTTTATTTTTCAGATATTAATTTTTGCATATTTAACATTGGGCCGCTTCCTCGTTTCTTGGACTATCTCCTCGATTCGCACAGTCCCCCACCACTCAATCGCTCACGCGCGGTCGGCCGTTTTCCCTCATGTTCTCACTAGTTTTTAACACACATAAAACGCGTTTTATCGAAAAATCAGAATAGAAATTTTGTTACTGTTCACGTCTACTTCCCAAATCTATTTTTTAAATTTCAATCGGACGACCTCAAACGCATCCAGCTCTCTGCAAAAATATTTCCAAAAATAATTCAAATGAGGATTGTGCGAAAACTATTGATCCGACTGAATCCATGCAGGTTTTGCACACATACAGTAAATGTCAATAGCTATCGTGCCAAGTTTCAGCTCCTAATATTGAAAAATGGCACAAATTTCCGGTTTTTCCGGTTTTAATTATCCGATCGCATCGTTTGACCCGTCATTCTATTCGGAATTCAACTCTCAAGAGTTCTTCCCTTTGCACCGTTGACACTGCTTCAATAGTTTACATTTTATAATTAAAAAAATATAAAAACGCGATTCTTTGTTGTTTATTGTTTATAACAAATTTTAAAATGGCATTTTTGAGTAGAGGACATGGTGGGAATAAACTACGGACTGTCTGTCCTGCACGGGATGGCACAGGCGGCTTCCAGGTAGTCTTTTTGTCAAGGACAATATCTCTAGTGCTTGGCCTAAATATACAAATTGTAGATATTGATCTCTACCTCCAAATGCCGTTTACATAATTTGAATAATATGATTATCCCCAAGTCGGCGCATTAAGAAAGATTTGCCTTTAAATTGTTTATAACGCGATTGTGCAAAAACTGCACATCGGACAGAAACCATCTTGCGCACAGTTGAACCACATGTTATTATCTATCAGTTTCCGCAATATTGTATTGAAAAAAGTTCTCATTTTCGAGGTTTCCCCGTATTTTTTACTGAAAAATGCACCGATCTGGTAGTATAAAAATCCACTTTGAAGGTTTCATAATTTTCAACAAAAGTTCTATTAAATGTAAAACGATTCCTCCAATATTTTTTGATATATTCGCAAAAAAAACAAAAAAGTTGTAATATTTTTCAATATTTACAGTTTAAAAAATTCCACAAAGCAATTTGGCTTGGGCGAAAACAGGGGTTTTCCTTCTCAAACTATCTTATAAAAAGTAGAATAGGCTGTTTGCGTCTTTTATGTTATGTGAAAAGAGCCTGTTATTTTTACCTACAGCTTGGCCTATTAGTTTTCATCTAAAAATGAAATCAACTTGATGCTAAACTCACTCCCACTCATTTACCAAATAAATATTATTATTCTATACTTTCACTGACGTATAGAATAAGTATATTTCGTCAGTCTAAGTTGAGAAATCTGGGGTCCCTGGGTTACTTGGATACTTGGTATTATCGCAGGACAAATGGCGACGTTGAATATGGGTAATTTATAATCCGCTACTAAGTACCCCCTAGAAAATAAATCCTAACGACGCGCCTGATCATCTCGTGCTAAGTACTTATACTAGTTACATTTATAAATAATATTCAAAGTAATCATAACTGAAAGGTCCTGATGTATACTGATTAACTTCTATTCAACAGATATAAATTGTTTACTTGAGAATATCGAATGGAAACTAGCGAAATCCACCAGAAGTGACCCTGCATAAGTACGGTCCTGTCTGGCGCTATCTGACCATCGTCATCTATTAGCATGCACATAACTGGCATTTCGAGCTTGGCATTCGAGATATTCTCATCCCAAAATGCTGATCATCTTGAGGTATAGTCAAGAATACTGTTTTCTCATGTTTAACACCGTTCTCTGATCATTTTTAGATTCCGATCTCGATTGTAGACGATGCCGAAACCCGCTTTGTCTTAACCTGATAATTAAGAGTATGACATTTTTAAAGTGTCACGCAGAAGACGGATCGTTTCGGTAGACCATATGAAATGTCGTGAATTTTTTATCGTTCGAGGGTAGGAAATTGACAGCGACGTTTTTCAAATCAGAGAAGGCAGGTATAAAAATGAGTAAGGAAAAACTGACAAAGTCAAACAACTCAAGCCTTGCATCGAAAAATGTCATCTAGTGTTAATTTTTGATGAATTCCGTTTCGTTTCCTCCTTACTTGTAACTGCAACCTACAGATTAGTAAATAAATGGTTCCATGCAGAGTATCAAAACAACTGGTGAAACATACCTTGGAAAAGACTTTCAAGAACTACGAGAAAGATGTTCATTGACTGCTTCAACTGAGTTGAAGACGATTTTTGTAGGGGCCTGGTAATGCGGAAGGATTTGGAGTAATGTTGAAATACGGACGTTAGCTTACTTTTCGAATTCACTGTGTGTCAAGCGTCAAAAACGGTTGAGAACAGGGGAGTTCCGCACAAGATGCCAACTTGAAAAAATCATCAAAAAGTTTTACCTCTCCAATTGCAATAATTTTATCATGGTTGTGTGGAGAATGAAAGTTTTGATAAGTTCATTTAATTACTGAAATTATTTGATGAACAAAATGCTCTACATCAAAATGTTCGTAACAACCCTAACAATATTGAAATGAAAGCAACAAATGAAAAGTTCAGATATAAAGTATAAGAAGACTCGTAGAACAAGAAAAATATAATGACTACAAAAATGAAATATATTTGAATGCATCAAACTCGAAGAAACTTTGGGAAGTTATTAAAGAAATAAGTAAACCAAAGAATAAAAAACATGAAATTGTATCAATAATAAATGAAGCAAATGAAGTGCTGACTGACAAAGGTTATATAGACGAAGAATTCAATATTGTTTTTGCTACAATTGGAAAATATTGGCAGGTAGAATAAAACGAGATATACAAACGTCAGATTTTTTAGATTCTCCACACTGAATTCATTTGTACTATTACCAGCAGACAGTAATGAAATAAAAAATATCATAAAAAAATTGAAAACTGAAAAATCCGTTGGCATAGACGACATATCTGCTGAAATTCTAAAATCAACATCTTCTCACATTATTGGACCTCTAGAACACGTCATAAACAAATGCATGGAATTGGGAGTTTGGCCTTCTGCTCTGAAAGATACCATAGTTTTTCCTGTATTTAAAAAAGGCGATGAGAGCATTATAAATAACTATAGATCTATTTCATTGATAACTCACATATGCAAAATATTTGAGAAAATAGTTAAAAATCGTTATTCGAGAAGCTTTTCTCTTGCAGGAACAGTAGCCAAATAGAATTACTGTATTGTTCCAGAGGAACCAATTGTCCGAAATAATGATGTGAAAATCGTGGTTACCGAGAAGTTCTTGGAAGAATTGCCTACTGTTATGGAAGAATTCGGACCGAAACAAGGAAGTACCCTTGACAATTCCAGGAGAGCATACATATCCAAGGGTTTGAAAAACGCAAAATGTCGTCAAAAAACCATTACAACCCCTACTTAGGACCTCATCAAATATTGAACAAAACTGACAATTTTTACAAAATATCGATCAATAGCAAGGAACAAAATGTATCAATAGATAGACTCAAACCAGGGGTTCATGTAATTTGGTTCCCAGATTAAGAAGGGTCAGGAAAAATGTGTAATTCGGTTCAAGATATTTTAGATTAACCTAATTTTGATGTGTAATTTGGTTCCCGAGGTTTTTAAAACATTTTTTCATTTACTAACCTTACCTCCACATTTGAGTGCTTGCATATTGATAACGTAGTTAGATTTTGCATCATATTTCTTTGTGAAAATACATTTTGTGAGGTGTTATTTTTTAGTATGATCTAACCAGAATTAACTAACCTTACGTAGAAACGTGGATTTGAAACTAAATCACATATTATTATCAAGCATCTCAAGTTTTCTAATTTACTACCTGACGGGAACCAAACTACTAACACCCCAAACCAGCGTTCACAGACAAAGGACTGGTTCGATAGTAGACTCTTAACACAAACACAGAAAAAAAGAACTTATCTTTCAGCTGTGATACGGCCAGTAGCTGCCCTTTTCTACATTTCCGAATTGAAACTAAGAGAAATACACTCAGAATTAAATCTGTAAAGAGTATGAAATTTCTTGGAGTATATGTGTACCCACATATGAAATGGAACATTAACATAAGCTACGTAATTAAAAAACTCCAATCTATCTTATACAAATTCAAATATTTAAGTTATTACCTGCCACTGAAAACAATGAAGATATTATATAATTCTTCAGTGGAAAGTCATATAAGATGTGGAATCCTGAAATGGGAATATACAGTGACCGCCAAAAAGTATGTACCATATGGGAAAAATTTTTATTATTGGAGTATTGGAAAAAATATTCTGGGGAAAAGTTTGTGCATGTTCGATAACCTAAAAATCGATTTTGACACATGTCACGTGATCGCTAGAATGGCGGCAAAATGAAAAAAATTGCAATGCAAAGGCAAAAAAAGGGGTAAGATGGCAAGATATCAAAAAAAAGTTATTTGAAAAAGTCACTTAGAATTCAATTTTATTGAAAATAGCAATTTTTTAAAAATATTTTCCCAAACTTTACCTAAAAATTAAAATTATTTTGAAATTATTCACAAAAAATAAAAATTAGAATGCAACTTTGACACTCTGTATCTCAGAAATGAATAATTTGCGGACATATGTTTATAGGAACTTTTCTTCTTATTTTGATGTCAGCAACACGCTCCTGAATTTTCTACAAGTACTTAAGAAACACCCTGTATAACAGTATCCCAGGCACTATAAAATCTCAAAAAAATGAAGTCAGATTAAAAAAAAAGTAAAAGATCACATCTCAAGCAATGATAAAAATAATAAACAATCTGATTGAATCGAAACCAAAAACAACATCTACATTATTGATCCATACCTCTGCATTGACTAGGTTTTAATTATTTAATTCTAGTTTTTATATTTTAATGTTTTAATATTTTGATATTTTTATGTTTTGATGTTTTAGTGTTTTGATATTTTAAAGTTCTAGTGTTTTCAGGTTTTAGTGTTTTAATATTTCCATGTCTTAATTTTAAGATTTCAATGTATAGATTTTAATTTTTTTATATTTTTATACTGTGATTAACATTTATATTTGTATTTTATATCTATGAGCATGAGCATGTACATGTATATATTTATTTCCATTCCGTCAATATGGAAACAAGTGATATTTCTTCATCCATAGTCTGTAATGTATCTATTGAACTTCTTTCCAATTTTTTGTATTTCATATGTTTATATGTTAAATATGTATTTTAATGAATAAAGTTCATAATAATTGCATTAATATGTATGTTTTTTCATTTCTTAGTGGAGGAGACAGTATGTTTTTCACAAAAATAATGAGGATTGTATCGTCATAAACAAATGTCACAATATTCGTGAATATAAAAGTATGAAATCTAGAAAAAGTCTTGAAGCTCTCACTATAGTCTCTTTATATATACACTAAAAAGCCAACCCACCAATATCTGTCCCATCTTCCGAACCGTCTAACCCAATCTTCACCCGATCGACCATTTTCTGTGTGAATTTCGTTGTTTCACCGTCGACTGGATAATTTCGAACTGAAAAATGATGAAAGCGGCACCGAAAGTAACACAAAACCGTCCGGTGTCAGCCATCTTGTAGGGGATGGAATGTCGAACAATTATCAGGTATCTCTTTCATAGTTTTTAATTGGTATTCAATACCTTGTAGGACAAGGTATTTATAACTCCGAAGAGATGAGAGATCTTGATCGACGGCGTTTTGTTAGTTTTACCGATATTCGATATGCAATTAGAATTAGACAAGCGACAGCGGATTGAGAAAGGCATGTGCTCTCCCAGTAGGTAGATTCGACGTGACGTTGTGACATACGTCTTCGGGCTGGCTCTGTGTCGTACTGAATGATGACATTTTGTTCAGGCTTTTTTTTTCATTTGGATTGATGCTTGATCATGTTTCTTAATGATGTTTCAGGGTGCATAGTGACAATCCTAATAAAAAACTTACTACAATAAATCATCATGAGGCATTATTTGCTGGGACCACTTAATGCAGTAGTCGAGGTGGGCGGCTGCCCAGGGCGCCAGAGCTTGAGTGGCGCCAAAACGTGTCATCCAGGGAGAGGAATTTATGCCGTACTATGCAATGATCAAGTAACTGAATACATGGAACATTGGGTTTGAATACAATTGAAGAAACAGAAACTACCGGAACACCAAATCTACATCAAAATCACAATTGAAGCGAGTTTCGCTAACAAAGTTAGCATCTTCAGGCTAGACGCTAATTGAACTCCTTATTCTACTTTACTCCTAATTATACTACTTATGTGAATGACTAACACAAATTATCGAATTTAATTGTTTACCTAATTTGTCGGATTCATCTGCTCTACTACTTTTTTTGAATGGGCAAACGTGCACTCATTATTAAATTGCCTAAGCTTATTGTTGACCTAGTTTCAGGAATTTACCTGCCCTGACTTAATTTTAGCCTACTTGTTATGGATTTGATGACAAAAATGTTTCTTGGAACTTAATGAATTTATTGTAAAGAAGAGAAATCTTGAACAATGGGCCGAATGGAGTAAGCTGAGTAAATTGTTTTAAATTTGCAATGTATTTTCAATGCTTAGAGTGGAACATTATTTCAGATTCATGGGAATCTTACTTATATCGTTCAATTTTTAATCTACAAGATGTATCTATACGCACTTGAAATGATATTTCATTCAGCGCGTAAAATTTCCTTCGATATACTGAAAATAATTGTGTTAATATCCCCCGACTATGAGAACATCCACCTGCAACTGGAATGTTCATCTGTCTTGTAAAATTACGCATCCACAGGGTAAAGTCAGCTCCTACACGTTCCTGTTCATTCTTTTTTGTGTCCAACTGAGGTATTGCAAGTAATAAGTAATGAGTGTATTTTGTGCATTGCATCACAAATAAAAGGTAAGTGAACTTTATTAAAATTATTACATGATATTTACGAGATTGCATTCATGATTCTTCTTCATAATATCTAAATATCTAATGAAATTGAGAAATATAACATCAAAATCACGATGTGTTTTGTGGGAAATACCGATATCATATGTTGAATTGAGTACCTTTATATGAAAAATTACTTAATCACATCAAAACTTTTGATTTCGAAAGGTTATTACATAGTTTGAAACGTATAACTTTCGATTTATGAATCCCAAATTATGGAGAAACCAATAAATTCTTTGGTCGTTTTTTTTTTGACATAAACTTACTTTTTTCGGAGAATGTTGGATGTTGCTGAGTTTATTTGTGACACTTGCTCCCAAAAATTCAAATTCTCGACCAAAAACTCGACAAGTCTAGCTGTCGAATAATAGTCCATATTCTATATACGATAATTGTTTACGACGATTGTATTTGTTGCCTTATATTTGTTAGATTTACGATTGTGCAGTGAATCTGTATTGCCATGGTTTATCGTCACATTTTATAAACAATAACAGTTGAACATGACTTATGTCAGATTGAAAAGACACGCTGCAAGACGAAATGAAATAAAGTTTTTTGCAAGTTTAAACCCAATTATATCATTTCTAATCAAACAGAAAAAGTTCAAGTACATTTTGTAAAATTCATAACATGGTCCTTCGAGCCGGATTATACCAGTGAAAGCATAGAAGATTGCAAGAAATATTACTAAAAGTACATCAACTGAAGCAAAGGCGAAAGACGGACAAAACAGTTGTTCCGGTGAGTCCGTTCCATTTTACCTTCCTACAATCCCACCTCTGCTTATTTTGAATTGCTTTATTTCGTTGTCTATACCGGGTTATTGCAAGTTACTCCTATTTCTCTGTTATTCAACAAGATGACTGAAGAAATAAAAACATTAATATTCAAAAAAAACTCATTAAAACAGCGACAAACAATGTTTAAAACCTACCTGGAATCATTTAAACTTTTGATATGTGATCAACCTATGCATCAAATTCAGTATGAAAAGATTTTAGAATTACAAGTACGTTTAGAAAAACAAGAACCTTTACTAGCCGAATTTGAGGAAGTTCAATTTGCAATAGAGTCTTCGGTAAACGAGCCAAATGAACAATTGGCCGAAAGGGAAGAGTTTCAAGAAATATTTTTTTCTGTAATCGCTTTAGCTAGAAAGTATATTTCGAACTATTATGCTGCACGAGATGCCAATAATTTAGCTTGTCAAAATAATCAGGGCAATAAACCTAACCCTCTTCCACCGGTTGAAAATATCAAACTTCCCCAAATTCATCTTCCTAAGTTTTCCGGTTTGTATGAAAACTGGTTGGAATTTCGAGATACGTTTGACTCGTTAATTAACTCAAATCCTACAATTAGTCAAATACAAAAATACCACTATTTACGGGCAGCGTTGGAAGGTGGTGCTGTGCAGGTTATTCGGTCTTTGGAATTTTCTGCGGCAAATTATACAGTAGCTTGGGAAGCATTGCTCAATCGCTATAATAACGACAGCTTGTTGATAAATAATCACGTTAAATCCATTTTTTCAATTACAACCTTAAACCATGAATCAGCTCATGATTTACGAAAAATGCTTGACACTGTTGCCAAACATCTGAAATCGTTGGAAACTCTCGGACAACCAGTCGAACAGTGGGATACCATACTTATTTATGTATTGAGTAACAAATTAGATAAAGTAACTGCACGAGAGTGGGAAGAATTCAAGGCTAACAAAAATAGTGCCAGTAAGCAAAAACTTCCTACACTTGAAGATTTCAAATCATTTATAAAAAACAAAGCTGATCTACTAGAAACTTTGAAAATAACCAATGATGCAAAAATGCCGAGGGGCAAGACTTCTCAAGTTACCTTTCAGACAAATACATACCATCCAAATAGACAGATGTGTGTATTTTGTAAAGACCAGCAACATTATATTCAAACATGTTCAAAATTTTTGAATCTACCGGTTAATAAGCGGATTGAGCATATTAAACGGATAAAATTCTGCATAAATTGCTTACGTGGAAAGCACTTGAGTCAGTATTGTTTTGCTGGGCATTGCAGAAAATGTAATGCTAAACACAACACACTTCTCCACATTGAAAACCAAAATTTTCAAAAATCTGAAAATGTTGGGCAAATTACCAAGGCAAATGAGGCCAGTACATTAGTTAACTATTCAAGTGTTGACCAGTTCGCTTTGACAACAAAGCCAAACATGTTATTATCAACAGCATTGATTCAAGTACGAGATAAGGCAGCAGGTTTGCACACTTGCAGGGTTCTGCTGGACTCAGCATCACAAAGTCATTTCATAACAGACGAATTGTGTAGAAAATTAAATTTACCTAGAACAAAGGTTCACATATCTGTCGTAGGGATTAATCAAGTGACGTCAGACATAAATCAGCAATGTACCGTAAATATAGAATCTCTTCATAATGCATTTTGCAATAACGTCACCTGTTTAATTCTTCCAAAAATCAATGAAAATTTACCTAATCAACCTGTAGACATTTCAATGTTGAACATTCCACAGCATATCAAATTGGCGGATCCAGGTTTTAGCGAATGTGGCAAAATTGACATACTACTAGGTGCAGGAATCTTTTATGATTTGATGTGCATAGGTCAAATTTCTTTGGGTAGAGGTTTACCAAAATTACGAAAAACCGTATTTGGGTGGATTGTTTCTGGACCGATCAATTCAGTTCAACCACCTGCAAGGGTTCAATGCAATTTAAGTACTAATGACATAAATGCACAAATCCAAAGCCAATTGTCAAAGTTTTGGGAAATAGAGGAACCCTTTCATGAAAAACCTATTGTTTCCCAGGACGACAAATTGTGTGAGGAAATATTCCTAAAGACTACAAGGAGGGATGAACAAGGTAGATTTGTTGTCCAAATACCTATAAAGGGCTCGCTCACCTCTCTCGGTGACTCAAGGAAAAACGCTTTCAACCGATTTCGATCTCTAGAAACAAAACTTAAAAGAAACCCTGGCATGAAAAAATTGTATGTTGATTTTATGGAAGAATACTTTCGATTGGGACACATGTCAAAGAGTCCTGGTTTCATAAATAACATAAACTACTTTTTTCCTCATCATGGAGTATTTAACGAAAATAACCAGACAACCTGTCTTAGGGTAGTTTTCGATGGGTCTAATCCTTCAGATACGGGCATTTCATTCAATGATTTACAATATGCAGGTCCAACTATACAGGACGATCTTGTGTCCATTCTGTTACGTTTTCGTGAGCATAATATAGTGATTTGCTCAGATCTAGTAAAGATGTACCGTCAAATACTTGTGCAACCCGAGCAGCGATGCTTACAACAAATCTTCTGGAGAAGTGATCCTTCAGAGGACTTGCAGATTTACCAACTAAATACTGTGTCATACGGGACCAAGTCGGCTCCCTGGCTCGCAGTTCGTTGTTTGTAACAGCTTGCAAAGGAACACTTGGAACAGTTTCCGCAAGCCTCAACTATCATGATGCAAGATTTCTACATGGATGATCTCCTAACGGGTTGTAACACTTTAGAGGAGGCAGTGAGGCTATGTAACGAAATTGCCAAAATCTTGAGTACTGGTGGGTTCCATTTACAAAAATGGGCATCAAACAGTAAGCAATTTCTGGATCATGTGCAAGCTATAGATCCTTTAGCTATCCTAAAACTGGGAGAGAATGAAAAAACCAAAACCTTGGGACTTTACTGGTCTTGTTCAACCGATACTTTAATGTATAATATTGGAAAATTCGATATCAAAAAACCTATTACGAAGCGATCAATTTTATCTGAGATAGCGCAGGTATTTGATCCGCTAGGCTTGTTGAGTCCTTGCATAATCTTGGGAAAAATGATAATGCAAAAACTGTGGAAGCTCAAACTCACATGGGATGAAGCACTACCTGAAGAAGTTTATTCCAACTGGTTTAAACTAAGGGTTCAGTTGCCGGAGTTAAATACATTGCAAGTTCCCAGAAGAGTTTTGGGTGATGAAGCTACCATAAAGGATCTACACGCTTTCTCAGACGCTTCTCTAGAGGTCTATGGGTCAGCTTTATACGTACGTACAATTACCAAATCAGGCGAAATAAAAATTCATCTTTTGTGCTCAAAGGCTCGGGTCGCTCCCTTAAAATCCCTTACCATACCACAATTGGAGCTGTGTGGTGCTTTGCTGCTAGCCCAGCTGGTCAATAAGATAAAAATTTGCATGAAAACTAAATTTGATGAATCATATTATTGGAGTGATTCTAGTGTTTGCCTCTGCTGGATAAAAACTCAGCCAAATACCTTAAAGACATTTGTGCAAAACAGAGTTGCGCAAATTCAGTCTCTTACCAACCCGTCTGATTGGCATTTTGTTAGAACCAAAGAAAACCCTAGTGACATTTTAACAAGAGGAATGTTTCCAAAAGACTTGCAATATTCCACGTTGTGGTGGTTCGGGCCCCCTTGGCTATCTCTACACAAGGACAGTTGGCTTAAGTCCACCATTCAATCTTCCCCTGAAATCCCTGAATTGAAAACCCAAAAATCTAGCTGTCATAACGTCAGTAGATCCGTCAAGGAATCGGACTTATTATCGATGAATCGATTTTCAAATTTAAACCACTTGCAAAGAATAATGGCATACTGTCAACGATTCATTTTCAATTGCATAAATAAAGATTCTAGCCGAAAACTTGGTACACTTGACACATTCGAATTGAACCGCGCATTGAATTGTTTAGTCAGATTATCACAAATTGAAAGTTTTCCAAATGAGCTGTCATTACTAAAAGATAATAAACCACTACAAAAGGGTTCCAAAATTATCTGCTTGAATCCCTTTATTGATGAAAATGGCATTCTTAGAGTAGGTGGTAGATTACAACTATCAAACTATAATTACAATAAGAAACATCCTGCCTTACTCTCTAACAAACATCATTTGACTAAACTGCTTTTCCAGCAAGAACATGTTAGATTATATCATTGCGGTCCTCAACATTTATTATTTTCAATTCGTGAACGTTTTTGGCCACTTTCTGGCAGAAACTTAGCGAGACAAACGGTGCATTCGTGTGTACGGTGTTTTCGCGTTAAACCACGTCAAGATCATCCAATAATGGGTAATTTACCTAAGGCAAGGATTTGTCCTGCACCACCTTTTAACCTAACCGGGGTGGATTATGCTGGACCACTTAAAATCAAGGACAGGAAGGGACGAGGAGCTAAAACGCTGAAGGCATACCTGTGTTTATTTATTTGTTTGACGACAAAGGCTGTTCATTTAGAACTAGTTAGCGATTTGACCAAAGACGCCTTTATAGCAGCGTTTCTGCGTTTTAGTTCTCGAAGGGGTAAGCCAGCAGAGGTTTACTCCGACAATGGTACCACCTTTGTTGGTGCTAACTCAGAAATAGCGGAACTAGCTAATTTTCTGGCGAATAATCACAACCAGATCAGAGAAAATGTTACCAAATTAGGCGTTACGTGGCATTTTATACCTGCCTATTCTCCCCATTTTGGCGGGATATGGGAGGCAGGCATTAAGTCGACAAAATCTCACCTGAGAAGGGTAATGGGAGATACTTGCTTAACCTTCGAAGAGTTATCAACTCTGTTGACCGAAATAGAGGCAATTCTAAATTCGCGTCCTATTTCCCCAATATCCTCAGATCCCAACGATTTTTCCGCACTTACTCCATCCCATTTTCTCACCGGACGACCTTTAACTACACTGCCTGACCCTGACGTCACGCATATCCCGATTAGCAGACTATCCAGATACCAGCTACTGCAGCAAATGCAACAGCATTTTTGGAACCGCTGGTCAAAGGAGTTCCTCTCCGAAATGCAAATAAGAACCAAGTGGAAGACCAATCAATTCTCTCTCGAGGAGGGCGCCTTGGTGCTCATAAAAGAGGATCACACTTCACCCCTTCACTGGCAGCTTGGACGAGTAACTTCCCTACACCCTGGGCCAGACGGCATTACAAGAGTTGCAACCATCAGAACTGTGTCTGGTGAAGTGAAGCGATCGTTTGCTAAGATTTGTAAACTCCCTGTGGAAAATGAACCATAGTTCTTACAGTGCGAAATCATCGCGAGAGTAATCAAAAACAATAAGTCATTTATAGAACAAATGAACTGCAATTTACTATTAATCGTTTGTTATTTTTATGTTTGAAAGCTTAACCCTTTCAAGGCGGGGGGCATGTTTACGCCGATTGTATTTGTTGCCTTATATTTGTTAGATTTACGATTGTGCAGTGAATCTGTATTGCCATGGTTTATTGTCACATTTTATAAACAATAACAGTTGAACATGACTTATGTCAGATTGAAAAGACGCGCTGCAAGACGAAATGAAATAAAGTATTTGCAAGTTTAAACCCAATTATATAATTTCTAATCAAACAGAAAAAGTTCAAGTACATTTTGTACAATTCATAACAATAATTTAAATTGAATTTAATTGGTCTCTGCCCTAACTGTTTCAAGAATTAACAAGACGATATGGCTTGTTGTATAATACAACTACTTTTTGTATTTAGGACAATCGCACTGAATAGGAAGACCAGCCCGTAAATCTTTATAATATATTGATAATGATTAATGTTAGTTTATGGTATGCAATGTATTATTCGAAAATGTTTTCAGTTTTTTGCTATACTGGAATTAAATATTCAGTTTATGTTTGAAATTTATTTTTATTTTCAATTATTAAAGAGAACTGTACAAAATTAACCGAAATATCGTAAGATAATGAAGACAAGGACAGAATCTGTTTATCCTAATAAAACATAGAATTTCTGTTTTACTACTGAACGCCACAGAATCAATTATTTTTTCTAGTACTACATGAAGTGTGCTAGACGATTCTTACTCAGACAATACTGGGTCAATATGTCTGCCATTCAGCCAGAGTGGTTAATAAAGGTATAGAAGTGGATGGAAAAATATTGAGGATTTTGGAAACGCTCAACGTTAAAAAATTTGAGCAATATATTTCCACTTCACCAAAACACTTTATTGCTATAAATACTCACCTGGAAACTATTATCAGTCTTGATGATGCTAGTTTTATTAGCAAAACGTTAATCGAGTATAATATAATGGAGTGCTTTGGTGACCTGGAGACGAATTTCTCAAATCGATGGATACATCTATGGTGTGTTGAATAAAAGACAAAATGTATCTACCTATACAATAAAAAAGTATACAATGAGGCCTTAAAGTAACGGATAAATTCATTTTCTACGTTGTTATCTATTTTTAAGAAAACTCTTGAAACACGTCAATTCATGTTTGCAAAAAGATACTCTGTGGCCTAAAAAAAAATCGCCGCTCCTACACCCTCATCAAAGTGGCAACCACCATCCCCAATTTTTTTAAATGAAATAGGCGGTCAAGTGATACCTCATTTCGAAGGGTATTCAATTGTCTATACATCAGCTGTTGTTTATCACTTATGACAAACAACAGTTGGTAAATGAACCAAAAAAATAGGGTGCATTGAATATACAGCGAATTTAATAGTATTCGTGGTAATTTTTTACATTCTGAAAATTAATTTTGTTTTGAAGCAGAAATTCAAAATTAAAAAAAATAGACATGGCTGTATAGACAATTGAATACCCTTTTAAATGAGGTATCACTTGACCCCCTATTTCATTATAAAAAATTGGTGGGGTGGCTTTCACTTTGAGGAGGGTGGAAGAGGCGAATTTTTTTATGTCACAGAGTGTCTTTTCGAAAACATAAATCGATGTATTTCAGGGTTCTTCTTGAATATGGCTAATAAGGTAGATAATGAATTTATCCGTTACTTTAGAACTTCACTGTATAAATTCATGATAATGTAATCCCACATGATATGAAATTCCAAAGCAACTTCCATCGGAGTGTATTTTTCAAGTTAGAAAATCAAACCGTGATATTACAATGTAAAATTCCACTGCAAATTATTTACGTTAGAGAATCAAACCGTAATATTACAATGTAAAACTCTAATGCAAATTTTTGTTGTGAAGTGATATAACAATGTAGAGTTCCATCGTAAAATTATGTCACAACGTAAAGTTACATCGAAGATGTGCACAGAGTTGATCAGAGTAAATATCCAAGGTGATATAACACGTGGTATGCAAAATTCCACTCGAAGGTAAATTCCCGTTAAAACGGGCGGTAATTAAATTGCCGCTAGTGGGAGCGGAAAAAAATCTCCCAGTGTAGGGCCCTTATCATCATTCTCACCAATCGCTCTGTCATACTTAAAAATTTAAAATTCAGTCTGAATAATAATAAAAGCCCCAGAAGTACCATAATACCTGAACATCTTCTAAAACCGTAAAGAGGAAAATGAGTTTTTCTGCAATATTTCAAATAATATCGCATTGCCTGACGCAAATCTTTTGTCCTTAACTCGTCCAATCCCAATGCAATCTTTTTGTTTTCAAGAAACCACTGAAATACAAATATCACTAATGATTCTCTCCTTTAAATCTAACGCTGTCGGACCCGATGGATTGAGTATTAAGATGCTGCTACATTGCTGCCCACATATTTTAACATACAACAAAAATATCTTCGATGAATGCATTAATGACAACACTTATCATATACTTTGGCAAATATGAACAACCGCCAAATTTTCAATGACATCCGTCACATAAGCATATTATGTGCTCTCTCGAAAGTACTTGAAAAATACTGAACAAGCAAATCCGAGTTTTTCTCGACGAAACACAAATCTTACCTTAGAGTCAATCGGGATTCAGATTTCACCACAGTTGCACAATTGCTCTGCTGAAAGTACTTGATGACATTCATGAATCTGTGGACCGTAACCAACTTTGCATTTTGGTAATGATTGATTACACCAAAGTATTTGATAGGATTAGTCATCAACTCCTAGTGGCTTCAATGAAATATTTACAATTCTCTTAGAATTACAAAATGCTGATAATTATTTGAAAGGTCCCATGCACTGCGTAATTCTTGATAAAAACACGTCAAACTATCTGGACATTAGAAACGGTGTTTCCCAAGGCTCAATTCCCCAGGACCTTTTCTATTTATTATTTATACAGCCCGCAATTTTCTTCGTGCCTCCAGTTCACAAACATTCATAGTTATGCAGATGACACACAGATTTATAAACATTTCGCTGAAATTTCACAAGCAACTGCATGTCAATAAATAAATCTGTACTTGAATTCCTTAGTAGACATGTCCAATAAATACTGCCTTACCATCAACTCCTCTCAAACAATAACCATGATATTTGGTCGAAGTGCCATGAAAATGAGATGTGAAAGTAAAATCAATATCACAATCGTAAATTCGCGCATAACCCTTACAGACCAAGCTAAAAATGTTGTACTCGTTTTAGATAACTCTTTGAAATTCTCTTCCCACGTTTTTCAAATTATGAAGAGGGGTTACTATAATTTGAAAACTATATACTCTCACAGGCATATATTAAATCAAAAATCAAAGAAGATTTTGTTCAAAGCTCTGGTTTTACCACATGCAAACTTTGCCGACATTGTATATGGCCTGAATTTATTTATAAAGAGCTATCAAAGGCAGATTCAATTTAAAAAAAAATCATTTCTGAGCCTAATAACAGGGACAAAAAAAAGGGAAAGTGTCTCTCATTTCTTGAAATCATTTGGATGGTTGAGTTCACCGGTGTTCATTTCAACGAAATCATGACTTTGAAGAAATCAAAATATCTGCACAGAAAACTGTCTTTCAGAACAGACATACACAATCTGAATCTGAGGTTCAGGAACCAACATACTACACCAGCTCACAAAACGATACTGTACCGTGGTTCCTTCTCTCACTACATAGCATGGCTTTACAATCGAGTTTCTCACTGAAAGAACTATCAATACCCAGTTTCAAGAAAAAGTTGAAATTCAAATTTATGCAACAATCAGTCTCAAGTACTGCGGAATACTGATCATTTGTAATTTTTTTAAAATTATTGCATCTTGTCTTATCCTTTTCTTTTTCTTAAAATTAAGATCGACTCAGCTACTATTAATTATATTAGAAATTATATGTGTGTATGTGTGGGTGTGTGCGAGTGTATATGTGCACGCTCTTGTGTTTATACATGGTGTATATACATATGCGTTTGCATGCGTATATATTGTCCCAGGTTCAATGAAAGAGCAAGTTCCGATCAAATCTCTTGATGAAATCGGAAATTGAATTCTGCCTTTTGATGGAGGCATGTACATTGTATATAATACTTTATGTATGCATTTCTTTCAATAAAATCAATTATTATTATTAAACCATTTTCACACTTGGCAATTTCAAGACTCTTGAATGCTACCAGAAGTGTATGGTCATGGACCTGTCTAGTTAATTTTAAACTTGTGTCTCCAAATTGGTGAATGTGATCCACACTCGATTTTTCTGTCTCTCTTTGAACCGTACTTTCATGGCCCTTCGAGCCAAATACTTCATCTCGCAGACATTACAGCAAGTTTCATAAATCCCCTACTTTTCCTCTTCTCCTGTCTTATCTTTGGGAGTATGCATGATTTGTTCTAGTTTAGACGAGGTTTTATAAACCACCTCCATATTGAGGGTTCGAAGTCATTTCCATAACCAGATCAATAGAGGAAAGAAACATAAACGTTCCACAGATCGATACAATCAATGCTGAAAAACAGAATCATTGTGGCAACTCTTAAGAGGGAGACAGTCATAATGACAGCAGAAAAGGTTGTCCCCAAGGGGGAGTTCTATCACCTTTGGTGTGGTCTCTGGCTGTCGACAACCTGCAAGCAAGTAGCCCTAAACACAGTCAGAAGCTGGTGTAAAAAAGGAATAACTCAATGTCAATCCTAGCAAGACGGTGCTGGTTCCATTCACAAGGACGCAAAAGTACAACTTAAAGCCCCAACTCTTAATGGAACCCAGCTAACATTTTCCAAATAGTTTGAATATCTGGGCATCATAATCGACCAAAAACTGATATGGAACTGCTACGGCAAGCTGGACATACCGCAAAGTCTTTGGTAAGTCATGGGGTCCGAAACCAAAAGTGATCTACTGGTTATACCAACCGATTATCAAACCAATGGTCATCTATGGTTCACTGGTATGGTGGCTAAAGCTGCTACAAACTTCGGCACAAGTCAAACTGCAGAAAGTGCAGCGGCTATAGCTTGTCTGAGAATCACAAGGGCGATTTTTACTGCACCTGTTTGTGATGAAGGAAGAAAGTATATTCAGAATAAGCCGGACAGTAAACTCTAAAGCAGGAAATCTGATCGGATTTTGAAACTTCTTCCCTAGAAGCTATGTCTGAACCGACGATAACATGCCAGTTAGAGATGCATTAGAGTGCTATACTGATGGATCCAAGATGGGAAAGAGCTGGTGAGGGCGTTACAGAGCCAAGTTTCAGTCACTCAAATCCCCTTGGTAACACCCCAACTATCTTTCAAGCAGAAGATTTGTGCCTCGAAACGGACACCCGGAGGGAAATAATCTATATTCTGTCAGATAGCCAAACAACACTTAAAGCTCTGGAGTTAAACGCTTGTGAGACTATAAGCTGACGATGGAATGCAAACAATTCTCGAGAAAACTGGCAGTAAACAATCAGGTGATGTGGGTGCCAGCTCACAATGGTATTAGAGGCAACGAGGAAGCAGATTGCCCAGCGAAAGAAGGGCAAACAGAATGCAGAATCCTTTTGTGGACTGTCCATAGCACACTTTAAAGAACAATTTCTACAATAGGTATCTGATAAAATGAAAATTCACTAGAATAATGTGCCAAGGGAAGCGAAACAGCAGCTTGAGTATGATAAGAATGGCTTGAAATTGGAAACGAGACTACTCACAGGACACGCACTACCGTCTGAGGTTTCACCTCAAAGAAATGGACAAATCGAAGAGTGATAGTTGCCGCAACTGCAAAAGCCCAGCGATTTTCTGCTCAACATTTTTTCATTTTTCAGTAAACTGGATAATTAAAATGTTACCTATCTGAATGCAAACAAAAATTTTCTCTTTCGGATTTTTTATTTCAAGTTAGGGTCTTTTCACAATATCTATCAGAGATGTAGTTCAATGTCCAGCGTGGCTTCAGCCAGGAAATAATTTTTTTTCTTTTAGATATTACAAAAAATTGCTTTATTTTTATTGTGGGTTTTTTCCATTTCCAGGGAGTACCAGTTTTATCAATTTTCATGAATACCTTCCAAGATAAAATCATGGGACGATGAAAAAGTTTGTATTTCAGTCGAGAATGACTCCAAATCTGATTTTATGATGTTCAATTTTTCAAAAAAATGTGAATAATTTCTCTTTCCGTTTTGAGAAATTTATATTTTATTTCATCGGCATATTTTTTAATTAGTATAATAATCAAAATTTCATAAAGAGGTTCCAAATTGAACTGACCGATCTCCAACCTTTCTGCGTTGTTCCAAAGAAGCGAGTGAGCTCGTAAGCTTAACATCACCAACGAGTGATGCTCTTATTGTCTCTTATAGAATGTAGAATGATGTTTCACATCAATAGATTTTGTACGTCTCATTTCTAAAGTAGATGACCTTTCTATGCAAGATTGATTTTCTTCGAGTATATTTAACGGGTATGAATCATTCAGAATTTCTTTGAGAATTTGTGATTCAAACAGTTAGACCATCAGATAGTGACAGATTTAGGTGCCCCATTTTCGCATACAAGCCTCGAATAGGGTTGAAACGTACATCGATGGAGGGAAATTTACGAGTGGCTCCTGGGGAGAACATAATATGAGGAAAAATCAAAAAGAATTTCCATAAAATTTTCCGATGACAAAAGCTACTTATCCATTCGCGCCACTCAAACCATTATGTTTTTCGGTCTAGTGACGATGTAGGTTTTCATAGTTTCGATAGGCTTGTGTGGGAAAATCTGTTAAAATCTCGATTTTTCCTTAAAAGATACGCCCTCATTTTGACCCTTTAGCCACCTGCAATACTCAAGACTTTGGTAGTCCGAAGCCAGGTTCTATTAATTGATGATTAGGTGAACACGGCTCGCGCGAAAATATTGCCAACATACTCCTTTCATTTCTGTTCTGGAAAATCGAATTTTCCATATGTTCTCCCCAAGAGCCACTCGTAAATTTCCCTCCATTTTACTCAACATCAATGTACTTTTCAACACTATTCGAGTCTTTTTGAAATACAAAGTGATAGTGCTACCTATTCAGACTCTGCACTTGAAAGAGCTACAATACCTATCTTCTTAATATTTTTCATGCCAGGAGTGTCCTATAAGAGACTGCATTAAGGTACATTTAGTCAACATAAACGTAACTTTAGCACAAGCACTGGCATAAATATAACCTTAAAAATAATTTTATATGAGACCTAATGTTATACAAGTTTTAGATTTGGGCATACATTTAATAGTGACAGGTACATTTTATGACATGAAACTTTAGGTACACGTTGATTATGGACAATATTTTTATCGTGAAAGTGAGATTCTTATAAAGTTAGGATATTCAAGGTGACATATGTTTCTAGCATAAACTTATTATTGCTGTATAAATGGTGCCATTTGATATAACGGATTCAACTTTTGTTTTAAACATATATTTAAGAACAATTTTAAAATGATGCTGACCAAATGCAAAATATTGCAACAAATGAACACGACACTGACATTCACAGAGCAATTGGGGTTTACTTAATTTGAAGTTTATGTCACTTCTGGTGAAACCGGAAGTTGAATGAAGTTGAGTTACTTCTCAAAAGATGCAGTTTATTATCTTATACAGATCCTCCAAATTTCATTCCATTATCTTCAAAAACAAAAAAGTTATAGGAGCAAACTACTTTCCGCGGACAACCGGTATACGACTCATTCTTTTTATACTCTGTCAAATTGGTACCAAATACATTGTCATGAAGAATATCTGTTATTTCTATGTCACCATTTTCCTCCGCTATCCTTTCACTGCACATGATAATATATTATTTCACTAGGTGTCATAATTGAAATAGTCTCTAATGGAATACAATTTCCCCTAAATGTCGAAACAAAAATATCACCGCGGTATATCCAGTTGGGTCTCATTTATTAGGGTAAATATGAATTGATAACTTCGACAGTGAGAGAAATACGGCCCTGGTACCTTGACAACTCCTCTGGTACTCTGACAACTCCCCCTAAATCCATAACAAACTAACGGGAATATAGATGAACAGATTTCATATCCATCTTGTAAACTGCACTACATGAGTATTTGTATTGATTCCAAACACACCGAGACATTTTTTTCACGGTCGTTATCATTTAACCAGAGTTTGATTAGTTTATGATTGTTTATCTGTAACATTTGCTCTTCAAATTAAACCAAAAACTTTACAAAAACGTGGGCATTTCTCTCTCCATCTCCGAAAGTTAAAGTCAACGAAGACCTGGTCTGCAGCGTATGCAAATAAGACAAAAGGCGCAGGAAAAAATCCGAACCCTCTTAATTCCCAATTTCACTTTCAGAAAAAGATCTGACACGACGCAACCATGTATAAAAACGAGCGTAGCGGCTACGAACAAACGATAATGCCAGACGGACCAACGCGATCGGGGAAATCCCGACTTTGAGGACAATACGCTCAAGGGCCAGAATGGCATGCCGGAGCGGAATTCAGTTGTTATGTCGTTGTGGGTGAAACGGAGGGTTGCCAATAGCTGGTATGGGCATGACATAAAGTCATCTGGAGTTGAGAGGTCATTCAGGGTCCGATCGGTAGCCTAGCAACGGAGAGCGAGCCGCAGAACAACACCACGAAATCCTTCTTGGCGTTTTCTCATAACTGGTCACTCTAATCTTACGATCTTTTCAAGATGAGGAGATCGGAGGATATCAATAAAGGCACTATTAGGGAGAATTCGGGATTTTCTGGATGTGGTGGGTGGATTCATTGCCCGATTCATAAGTGCGGGTCAATATTACGTAATACGTCTTCATACGTATGTAGGATTATCGTAAGCAAATAATTAAATTTAGAATCATAAAGGGTTGATGGCACAGAACACATACATACAGGAAGAAAACTATATGGTGATATTTACAATAATTTCTGATACACTGTTAATGAAAATATGATAATTTC
Organism: Chrysolina oricalcia; assembly: GCA_944452925.2. Taxonomy (NCBI): domain Eukaryota; kingdom Metazoa; phylum Arthropoda; class Insecta; order Coleoptera; family Chrysomelidae; genus Chrysolina; species Chrysolina oricalcia. Next base: position 53,346,298 of record OX101812.2, on the reverse strand, counting down.
ACAGCAAATAAAGTAGGTCATATGATACCAGTGAAGAAAGTGGTGAATTAAAATCAGTACTGTTTTACTGTTATCTGTATAATTGTGAATTTTAATTTTGGTAATTTTTCTGCTGTTTTTTGTAGAATACAAGCTATAATTATGGTAATTCTCAATCAATTTTACTGTAGATTTACAGCAGTCTTGTATTTTCACAGTGGTTTTAAGACAAATTTCGGGATTATGTTCCTAAAATTCCTGTAACACTCAACCTTTTTTAGTGAACCCTGTAAATTCACCACAACGTTTTGTATCAAAATTGCTGGTATATTTGCTGTGGTTTTATTTCACCGCTAGATGCCACTGTATTTTTGCTTTAATATTACTTGAACTTATATTAATTTTCACTGCAAAAATAACACACACAGAGATCGTTTTTAACTTTCTTTATGCACTAGCGGGCGTAAAGTGGCACTTTACCGCCCGTGGGCGCATTAGGGCCCGGCGGGCCGTGAAGTAGACAAAATTCTCAAATTGTCTATACTCACACATCATTTCATGCAATTCCTAACACGAATTAGAATCATTTCAGTTCAATAGAGCAATAATCTTTCTAACATTTGTTCATAATCGCAATTTTTTCGGTGATGATCTATTTATTTGAAATAGATTCTCCAATATAGCACTCAGCTACTATAGTTTCACATTCCTCATATTATGTTACCCTTAATTATTGTATGCATAACGTTTGAAACGTGTAGACCATTGCAATTCAAGTCAGTATTTGTGATTCGCGCTATAAAACCGCTAGTGCATAAAATTTTGTATGTATCACGTGCGTAAAATGCGTTTAAGGCCTTCGGCGTGTGATGGCCCTCGGCTAACGCCACAGGCCATAAACGCCTACTTTACGCCCTCGATACATAAATAACTATTATAATTATTTATTTTGAATAATAACTGAGATACAGGCTCAAACAGAAATCGATCTTTTTTGAAAATTCCTGTATATCCCAAATAAATGAGAGGTCATCATTCAGCATATTTCCTTTGAAATCAAAGAAATATAGTAACAAAACAATATAGTAACAATATAGTAACAAAACAAAGAAAAGATCTGAAAATCCAAAATAGATACACACATGCTGGAGAAAACAATGTTGGAAAAAAACATATATTCTTGAATATAAAAATAAACATAAGTTAAGTCATTGCACAACGTCTCCTCAAAAAAAAATCTAATTAGGAGCCAACACTACAATGAAGTCAGAAAAATGTAAAAGGAAATTCATATTAGTAATATGTAGCACGCACTTATAGTCACATAATATATCTCCTTTTTTGTCAACGAAACTACTTTCCTTTTGGACGCTGACAATTTTTTTAATTCTTTCCCAGAATCCAGATAATCGATCACTAAATATCTCTGTATCATTTCCAAAGTGGTGCTTACATCCTTAGGGAACTTAACTCCAAAGTTGTAATACAGAGAGAAACATACAAGGAATGCATCTTGGAACGACGAGTAGCTTCTAATTGTGTCGACAAATTGTTTTTCAATTTCCGCATAGTAAATTTTCTCTCCGATTAAATCTGGAAATTTTTGCATTGTGTTATGTTGTGTTACATAAAACTGACAAATCTGATGAAAAACATTGAAAAATTAAAGAAACCATGAAATTGTGGTCGAAAACTTGAAAATGAACTGTAGACGCAAGGTATAAGGAGTTTCTGAAAACTGTAAGTACCTATACAGCATCCATATTCAAAATATCATCTGTATTTTTTGAAATTCTAAATATATTATTTCTAAATAAAAAAATCGGATTTTTTTGAGATATTTTCCAAGGCAGATTTTGTTGAAAACAATCAGTTAAAGGACACCGCACTTTCCTTATGGAAAATGGCTTTCGGTTAAATTCCCTGAATTTTTGGTATGATGTAGATCTTGACTCCCTAAGCAAAAGTGTCCATGGGCACAAAGAAATCGGCTGACTAGTTTTCGAGATGAAAAGTGAAGTTTTCTGCTCAGAATTTTTAACAACTCCGAGAATTGACAAAACGCCCATTTATTCATGGAATAACATGCCTGAATGATGGTACAATGTCATCTTGATCTCGTATCCATTATAATTTTACGTTTTGGGCTCTACAACAGGGTGAACAAAGAAAAATCCAATTCGATTAATTTTAAACCAACCAGGGAAAGTTCTTTCATGAGAATTAAAGATCCAATTGAGCATGGACGAACTTCCTCAATCTCGATCGAAGTTTACTGTCATTTTTTTTTATATACAGGGTGGTTCGAAAATAGGGGTACGTCAACCCATAGTTTTTTTAATCGGAAAGGGGAGAGCATGTCACATATATATCAAACATTCTTTAATGTTGAGAACGTCGCATACTCATTTCATATATATAGAGTGAGTAAAAAGATACAGTCCAAGTTTCTTGAAAAAATGCGGTTTTTTCCAATGAATACCCTGTATTTCGAAAAAGAATCGGTTAATTTTCTTGAATTTTTGATATAATGTACGATTTGAGGAGTCCGAGATATTGTCATCAATATTAGCATAGGTCTCCGGACTCGTTTGTCGGCTATATACTTTTGAATGTACGGATTTTATTGATATCCGATATACTCCATTGGAGTCCAAAATGGGCTATTTTCCAACAATTCATGTTGAAAAATATTCGGGCTAGATTAGTGCGGTACCTAGTCCAAAAATGCAATACCTTATATACAGGGTGAATTAAATGTTTTTCATTTGAAAGCCCTGTTTCCGAAGAAACTAGAGAAAATTGAAATGTATCAGAAGCAATAACTCTCTCAAGGTTGGAACTAATTCTACAGTATTTGAAAGCATTTCAATTCAGATGGAGAAATATTTTATATGATTTCTGTTAAATGTGCGGTTTCTACAAAATTGGGATATTTAGTACTCAATGAACAAATGAATGGTGAAGGTATTATACCTCCCAAAATTCTACAAGTCCGCGAAAAGAAATATGTACGTTTTGTGGTAGTTTCTTCATTGAACCAAGTTTGAAATGTATTTGAATAATTTTTCACAAAAAATATGATTAAATATAAATGAAGAAACTTTATTAATATAAGATTTTATTGAGTTGCACTAAAAAGGAAAAAATAATTTCTTTAGGGGTGTAAACTTATTCTATAACAGATTCAAAGACCCCGCGATATAAGAGGGTGGTTGGAACTAAGGCAACAGACATTGATAAATCTTATATAATTTTTTGGATTATCATATCATACGATATGAATCAACTCGTTTCCATACCACCCAAGAGGTAGAGTTGCAGGTGCGTATTTTTTAGTGGTATCCCCTGTAGGCCTATTTCACTATGTATGGGGAAAATACGCCAAACACGATTCTCTAATATTCCAAATGTATTCTATGATGATTAAGTGTTATTAAGAGGAATATAATTGAATCGACTTTTTTTCTGCTGTCCATTTTCTTGGTATTGTGAAAAAAGTTGAGTTTTGGCAGTCTGTTCCCAATTTGAAATGGGAGTATGTTATTGTTTTCAGAGAAAACTAGATGAAGTGTCTTAAAAAAACTTATTATTTTGCTAAAAGTTAGAAAGTTATTGTAATGAAAGGTTTCATTGTTCTATGATTTGAATACCAACATCATCTGGAGCTCTTCTGTGAGCAGCATCAGCAATGAATCAAAAAGACACGTCGAAGGAAAATGAACGTCACGCTGGTATCTTGCATATCCCAAGAACCCCAAAACACTTCCAACATGGGCACAAGTTCCTAATGTTCTTGAACCAGATTTGCAGGTACAGTAATAACCCATAATGGGAGGATCGTCGTCATTTTCTTCTGTGTTGTAGGCAATCCATAACATATATTTTGTCGCATTTCGAAACCTAGAAAATGCCCGGAATCTTACAAGTCTTTCTTGTTCCAAAACATCTAATTCCAATATATCTTGTTCTTGCCTCTGGAGTTTTTCCTGAATATAAGATGGAGATAGCTGTATCTGATACACCCCAATAGTCAGATCCTTCAAATATTCCATCGTCAGACGTGGAAAGTTTCGAACGTGGGTGTGGTCCAATTGCACCCATCGACCAATCCTATTTTGTAGGTTTTCGGCTTCAACTTTAGCTTGAACAACATTCACATCATTAAAGCGCTCTAACATTCGTCTAGCAAACTGAATATTGGTCCCTGGCATTGTTATCAGACGATGAAAACGATTTATCAACGCACCAGCTATGCGATAGAAGTCACCCAAGTTTACAACATGTGTTGTGGATATTGTCCCTTTGAAGAATTTAAACTGTCCATTTCTGGATTCCACTACCCACCTAGTTTTGGTTATTAACCTAGAACTATTCGCTTCGTCGGTAGTAAATTGTCTATGACCTCGTGTGAGAAATGGGGGCATATGATAATTAATACCAAGTTGTTGGAATAATGGTGTCGAGTCGCGATAACCCCTGTCCACTATAAAAATATCCCCATCCTGAAACCAGGTCCTGATACCTTCGATGTCCAACTCGAACTTTTGGTTCAATATAGTGGCATCATTGTTTTTGATGTCTGAAAAATAAGGTCCTTGAATGGCCAGGATATACCCGTCTGGAGCAACAATTACTTCCGGTTTCACCATATGGTCTTTTTTATGAAAACAATAGGATTGCCTGAGAATTCTGAAATTACTATTTTTTTCGATTTTACTATAAGTACAATCGATATAAGCTATTGCTTTTGGTTGGTTAGGGTTGGGGTTATAGAGTTCATTGACAAATTCTGTGACGTGTCTTGTGATATAGTTTTCTCTGGTTATAGCATTAAAGCCCAAATTGTTTGGTACAAATCTTTGTGTCAATGAAATCCTGACATTAGATATAATGAGACTGGTGTCCTGGCGGGTGGGATATTGAAATATCACTTTGAGAAAATCGTCAGAAATACCCTGACGCAATTTCAAGAGAAAGGTTAACAAATGTTTTCTGGTAATGTATCTCACATTTCCTCGCACAATAGGATCACAAAATTCATATAATTCGTTGAATTGCACTTTACTCAATGAAGTAAGAGATATGAATTCTTCATCGGAAAAAGAATTGATGTCCTCGAAATCTTTGGATGTGTGTTTTTTTGCCGCCTCTCTCAGACCTTCCATAAATTGTTGGAGCTGCATTCCTTTCAGAATATATGGTCTATTCACGTACCTCAAGCCTGCATGTAAAACATCTAAAAGGTATCCATTTTCATTCAGGTGATGAGGGCACACCCTCACATTATCAGGAACAAAAATATCGGTCGAAACATAAATATTCACTCTACAATCTGTAGTTACCCGCTGAATGTTATGTCGAGAATCACATATGAAACAAGTATTGCTCGCAGTTTGAGTTAATACATTTAATCGGAGAACACCTGGGTCGTTTTCTAAGGCTTGTATTTCATTTCGAATCAACAAATTACAATTGAAACACAGCCTAGTGTTGGCATTGATGTCTTCTTGAGGCCTTCCTGCAGCATCTCGCCTAGCAACAGCCAACTCCTGAACAGGAAAATTATTGTCTCCAAGAATCCGACACATTTGTCTACTGGGAAATTGTCTGTCACACACGTAACAAATGGATCTATTACGAATTGGCATAATGAAAGAATGAAGAACTGATTTTCCGACTAGAGAAATATTCAGGCGTTCTCGATGAATAACACTCCTAAACACACCTATCATTCGATGAAAACTGACAGTTCTTACCTGTAAACATTGGAAACGTATTTTGTTTCCAGAGCCTCCTTCAAGAAAGGACGAAAGAAGTACTTGCGAAAAGTGTACATTTAACACCTAATTAAAATCATTCGAACGAAGGAAACCGCAATTGAGGTGTGGATGTTTTTTCTTGACACCATTAAAAAAAAACAGTACACTCAATTAGGAAAATCTCTCGTGCAAGGTTGTTCTTCAGTGAACAATATTCCAAAATAAATCTTTTCCGAAGTGATAAATATATATTCTCCGCACAGAAGTTTTCAATATATCTTCAATAATAACCATGGTAAAGGAATTATAAAGCAGGAACATTTCACACAATGTTTCATTTTCTCGACTAGTAAATGTGAAAAGTGTATTTTTTATACAAGCTTTTATTTATTCGATTCCTGTTTGTCTGTTTGTCAGGGACAAATCTGGCGATCGTTTGACCCACTTCCACTTGTCCAATCAACTTGAATTTGACATATTTATATAAAAAAAAACAAGATGGCGGCCAAAATAGCGAAGGATTTTTGTAATTTATGGTCTAATATTAATCAAATTGGGTCCAAATTAAAAAAGGCAAAATGGCGGGTCCAAAATGGCGGACAAGATGTGTGAAATATGATTCGATTCTATTCAAAATTGGATCGTAGGGGTTTTTGGGGTTAGAGATCGTAATTGTTTTGTGAAAATCCAATAACTTCAAATGGCGGCTTCAAGATGGCAGACGAGTTTTATGATTTATGAATTGATTTTATTAAAAATTGGAATGAATGTGTTTTTGGGGCCGGAGATCATGTTTTTTGTGACAAAATTCAAGTATTTGAAATAGCGAACGAATTTTGTGATATATAGGTATGATTCAATTGTATTCAAAATTAATATGAAGGATTTTGTGGGGTCAGACACTTCGAATATTTTGTCAAAATTCAATTATTCAAGCTGGTTGATTTCATGGATGATAAAAAGAATTGAATAAATGAAAACTTTCTAAAGACTTTCTTACATTGCACTGAAATGGAAAAAAAAATTCTTTAGTGGTGTCACGCTATTCTGAGATTCAAAAGCTTGCTCTGCAATGTTTTCAGTTTGAATACAAATATGAATTCTTGAGCGACAAGTTTTTGAATCTGTCAGTCACAGAATAACGTGCACCCTTAAAGAAATATTATTTTTTCCTTTTCAGTGCAATTCAATAAAAGCTCGTCTTCAGAAAGTTTCTTTAATTATATTTATTCATATTTTTTGTGTGAAATATATTCAATTACATTTCAAAATTAGTTCATTGAATAAACGTCCAAAAAAAGGAAATATTTACTATCGCGGACTTTCTTGTAGAATTTTGTTGATTATATGCTAAATATCCCATTCCTAGGTTTTCGTCGGGCTGATTGGAAAATATATCTTTTTTTGTATAAACTTTACACATTTCACAGAAATCATATAAAATATTTCTCCATCTGAATTGAAATAGCTTTCAAATACTGTAGAATTAGTTCCAACCTTGAGAGAGTTATTGCTTCTGATACATTTCAATTTTCTCTAGTTTCTTCGGAAACAGGGCTTTCAAATGAAAAACATTTAATTCACCCTGTATATAAGGTATTGCATTTTTGGACTAGGTACCGCACTAATCTAGCCCGAATATTTTTCAACATGAATTGTTGGAAAATAGTCCATTTTGGACTCCAATGGAGTATATCGGGTATCAATAAAATCCGTACATTCAAAAGTATATAGCCGACAAACGAGTCCGGAGACCTATGCTAATATTGATGACAATGTCTCGGACTTCTCAAAACGTACATTATATCAAAAATTCAAGAAAATTAACCGATTCTTTTTCGAAATACAGGGTATTCATTGAAAAAAACCGCATTTTTTCAAGAAACTTGGACTGTATATTTTTACTCACTCTATATATATGAAATGAGTATGCGACGTTCTCAACATTAAAGAATGTTTGATATATATGTGACATGCTCTCCCCTTTCCGATTAAAAAAACTATGGGTTGACGTACCCCTATTTTCGAACCACCCTGTATATAAAAAAAAAATGTCAGTAAACTTCGATCGAGATTGAGGAAGTTCGTCCAGGCTCAATTGGATCTTTAATTCTCATGAAAGAACTTACCCTGGTTGTTTTAAAATTAATCGAATAGGATTTTTCTTTGTTCACCCTGTTGTAGAGCCCAAAACGTAAAATTATAATGGATACGAGATCAAGATGACATTGTACCATCATTCAGGCATGTTATTCCATGAATAAATGGGCGTTTTGTCAATTCTCGGAGTTGTTGAAAATTCTGAGCAGAAAGCTTCACTTTTCATCTTTGACACCCTGTATCTCGAAAACTAGTCAGCCGATTTCTTTGTGCCCATGGACACTTTTGCTTAGGGAGTCAAGATCTACATCATACCAAAAATTCAGGGAATTTAACCGAAAGCCATTTTCCATAAGGAAAGTGCGGGGTCCATTTATTGGAAATTATAGATAGGTACCACCTTAATTTTTCACATACATATATTAAGACATACCTATACTGAACTCACCAAACTGTAATATTGGTTCCAGCTCGTTTATGCGATTCCATATTACTTGACTTTCAGGATAAATAGGTATTCTGAAAATAGAAATACCGTAAACTACTAAAATACAAATTTTTACATGTTGAATAACTTTTTGCACTTCCGAGACTAAAGTGCCAACTTTAGTCCCGTATAACAGGGACCAAAATGTATCTTTCAGTCCCTAGGGAGATAAAGTTGCATTTCAAATCCCTAGGGACATAAAGTAAAAATCAAACTTTACAGCAGCTACACTATTAATAACAAGGGCAAAGATTAGGAAATATTCCATTATAAATCTTTATTGATTGAATTAACATTGTGATACCAACATTATTACAATTGATGAAAGTAAATGGGCGATTATTTGTCAACATTAATTGAAATGTCACTGAATTGAAAAATTTTGTTGACACTGTTGCTATACCGTTACATACTGAGTAATCCAAGTATCGTGTTTATAATTAAATTATTAATTGTATCAATGTAGAAAGTTATAATACTGGGAAGTGCAAAAAATAGCGGATATGCCTCAGGACTGAAGAGATATTTTATACCTTACGTGATTGTGATAAACATCACGAGCGGGATTAAAACATTCACTTTAGTCCCTTGTTATATAATATACTATTAAAGTTTTCTATACACACATAACTATATACACTGTTATTTTCATTTATTTGATACTTAAAGGTTGATTCATATTATATTCAGGTGAATTCCTGATCTGATCACGATCCGTTCGCAGTCAGATCAAAATGTCAGTGTTCACAAAAAGTACAACGAAACATAACCACCGAATTTTTCTTCCTATTGTCTATTAAGATGTGATTAATACTATTTTTACTCTATATAATACATTTTTGTACTTACCCCTCAGAAAAATAATAATTAAATAATATCCCCAAAAAACCACTACATCCACAGAAAAAGTAAATCACGACCACTACAACAGGCGTCAGTAAACATTAAACAGTCTGCAAAGGCTGGAAGAAGCACGACTGCGTTGCCTGCTTCGATTTTATCTGTGGTTTCATAGTAATTCAAGTAGCGAAGCAGCGAATTCAATAAGTATCTCAGCGGTATTACGGGCTCTTGTATTTTTCGGGACTGTCTTTAAAACTATCTGGTTGTTTGGTCCACATTAATGAATTTCACTGAAAAATTGTTGTACCGACAGGAAAAAAGCTGAAATTTTACTAAACCGAGTAATATTGAGGTTAATTCGATAAATATTGTAAATTCACATCCTCATATGGTAAATTTGACGGACAAATTTAGAGTGTACTATATTATATAACAGCAATAATATATTCCAACGTCAACCATAGAATGTATTAACTTTTTATCAGTATTTTATCACTTACAATCCAGGTCTTCAGGATCACCAAAAATTATTGTTATTCCTATCATAATTTCTTGAAGATACCTACCAGTATGTTCTCTTGATTTTTCTCTGTGTACCCCTCGACGACGGTTCACGACAATGTCAACTAGTGAAGATGAAAAAGAGCTCCACCTGAAGATTTATATTTGTAAAGCGAGAAATTTAAATCTTGTCAATGTATGGGATATACAGTGTCCCCATAAAGTTGGCTACATATGGGAAAAAAATTGTAATGGATATGTCTGAAAAACTCTAATGGCGGTTCGTTTTTGCATGTATGGCAACTGAAGAATCCGTTGCGCCCTGTACCACGTGACCTCAAATTTGGCAGGAATTTATCGACAACCTACCATTGCAAGAGCAGATTCTTTCTTCTCTATGCTTACAACAAGATCAGGCTGCTATTCATTCTACGAATGAATTGCGGGAGTGATTGAACAATGAATTTGGTAAGCAGTGGATAGGTCAATCTTCAGGTAATCCTTGGCCAGCTAGGTCTCCAGACCTAACGCTGTGTGATTTCTCTTTATGGGTTCATCTGAAAAGCAATGTTTTTAAAAAACGCCAATTTCGAAATGTAGAACATTTAGAAACTTGTATAAGGAATTGTGCAGTACTGATCAACAGAATTATAATAATAATAATAATAATAATCGCTTTTATTGATAGTTAGAAAGAACAGTGTACAGACATATTATACGTATACTTGGTACCTACTACTATCAAAAGGCAGAGTTAGCGTTTACCCATGTGTGAGATGGGTAATTACTTTCTTACACTTACACTTATGTTGAAAAATGTTCGCCGCGGAATGTTTTCCAGAACAATTCTATGTATAGAGCACATAGAATATTGCAAATTTGTACATTGTTTACTAAAACACAAAACTGGATATGCTCATGACGATAATGTTCACGAAGTATCAAGTTTTGTGTGAACTTGAAACAAAACAAATATAGAAATAACAATATAAATGATTTTTCAATCATATAGACTGGGAGATGGTGACAGATTTCAGGTGACGATTTTATCGTTTAGTCCTTTGAGGCCATTGAAAGATATGAAAATTCTGACAAAAATGATGAAAAATTTGAGCGGTCGCGGCGTGGCATTCATATAAAAAAATAAATGTGTTTTGGGACGATTTTATCGCCGATGGCATGTTGAACGTGAGTGGGCCCGTATCAGGCCCTCCACTGCGGCCAATGGCCTATTGTGGCTACGATGGCATGTACAGCAACGGAATGTTGAGATAGACAATAGCAGCAAAAAAGGGTTCCACTTGGACAAAAGGTATCAAAGACGGCGTAAACTTGTGATATTTTTTAAAAATATTAGTCGATTTTCTCGTTGCTGCCAATTGAAATAATGGAAGTTTTCATCGTGAATGTACCGTGAAAAAAGTGGCATAAGGTTTGCGGATGTCGAAGTGAGGTTATGTACCGGAATTGAATTTTTTATATGAAGGCCACGCGGCGACCGCTCCAATTTTTCATCATTTTGGTCAGAATTTTCATACACCGAGAGAAATCCAGTTATACAAGTATTTTTTCAAAAAAAAACTTATAGCTGCTAAATAAATTGTTTTATCAACTAAATGTTATCTGATCAATGTAAAAAGTGAAGGTTTTAAACGTTAAACGGGTCTTTTTTTCAAAACACTCATTTTGTTGTGAAAAGGTTACCTCTTAGATTCAATAAAGGGCACGATTGTGGTTTAAAGGTGGAATTGCAAAAACAAACCGTTTATCCACTATAATTCACATTTTAACTGTTAAACGATACTTTGTAACCACTAAATAGTTGTCGTTTAGTTCTGGAAATATAACGGTTTTTTCCACCACCTCTGATCATGCATCTTCTTCGTCACACACGTGTTTCCTATGATGTTTTATTCCACTCACCCCTGACAGGCCGTTTCATCATCGGGTCATCTACGTCATTTCAATTCTTATTGTCAATCAGTTCACGTGTGGATTTGGTTGTGTTGTTTAAGTGCAGAAGTAAAGGTTAAATACGCTTTGTTTATAGTTTGTTTCTACAAGAGATAAATTTTGGGTAAGTATCTATCTGAGTGTGTGTTTTCAACAACAGATTTTATCCGTTGTTATTACTTGTGGAAGGTTAAAATCAAACAAGTAAGTTGAGCTTCAGGGATGGAGCATTTTTATTTTAGATAATATTCATTTGTTCGAAAAAAATTTACGGTGATGGCTGGAATTGAATGACAATATGACTTTTTCAGGAACCGAACGGGCTTAGTAGTACTTAATTCCGGTTCGAACAGAAACGACACAAATTAAATATTTTTATGTATTATGTATTTTATAGTTTCTGAAGTAGAGAGCAAATTCTGCGAACATGAAGAGGTTGTGGAGTTATTTATAAAGAGATTCTTTTATCTTATGACATGATGATTATTGTTAGATGATTTTTTCATATAGGAAACTAAGATTCTAGTTCGTAAAATTTGCAAATTGAATGAAATCAACATTTTCAATATCTGTCAATTTCTGGTAGGGTAGGGTTGCCACAAATTTTGCCACATTCAAAAATATTCATGTATATCGAATCATTTATTCGAAATAAAATCTTAAATACTGAAAAACCGTTTTTTCGCCATTCTGACGGATAATTTGGAGTTATGTCGAACATTGTTAAATATAAACGATTTTGATTACTTTATTATCTACAACTTTTTTATTGAACATTTTCCGCTAAGAGGTCATATGGGTACTCATTTTGTTTTGTAAGAAAAATAGTGAACCTACTAGTAACACGGAATTCTATGAAGTATCTGTTTTCAAACCGCTGGAATTTCACATGAAAGTATTGTTATGAAACACTCCATTCACACTCCATGAAATAAAACAGTAATCGAATATTAAGTAATGATTTTTTTTTGTTTCAGATGACTAATTTATTGTATAATTTGAAAAGTCTTCCCTCTTGTCAACTCTATCCGTGGTTACTAGAAATAGTGTATATTTTGATGTATTTTTAATGTTACCAGATTTGAGAAATAATTTATTTTATTGTTGATATGTAAGTTTTACGACCTTTGTTATGACGTCTGATTTTTTCTTTTTTTGGGGGATTTTAGGTCATAAATTGAAGAAAAATATTTTTCTTTAAAGCCGTTTCGTTAATTAATTTTGTCATCTTCAGGCTACTGTAAGATACTGAAAGAGGATTTTTTTAATCAATAAAAAGATAGAAAAAAAAAAACAAATAATAATATACAAATCAATTTGCTACTAATACTTTTCCAGAAACAATCACTGAACTATGTTCTGGTAACAGATAACACTTCAGAGTAGATCAGAGTTAATTTATAATAATTCAATCTGAAGTTTTATACGTTACCAAAACATTGTTCAGTGATTGTTTCTGGAAAAGTAGTAGTAGCAAATTGATAAGAATAGTATTATTTGTTTTTTCTATTGTTTTATTAATTTAAAAAATCTCCTATTTGTATCTTCCAGTGCCCTGAAGATGTCAAAAAATGAATTGACGAAAAGTAGACTTTAAACAAATAGAGTTTTCTTTAATTTAAAGCCTCAAATCCCCCCCCCCCCCCCAAAATAAAAAATCAGTCACTATATTTTAATTTCCTTAATAAATGTTGATCAATTTTTCAACGAGTTTCAATGCGGAACTGTCCACTGATAAGTATGAACAGCGAATTTCAGGAAATTAATTCAAATATGACGAATCTCTATAACAAAAGTAGCTTTTTCATGATATCTATAAGATTGAAATTTTTAAAAGCGTGCTTGTTGAATTCTGTTGCAACTTTTGTTTAACATATTTTTCGTAGATATTCATCAAATGGCAAACATTTTCGCTTCCAAACACTTTGTTTCTGACCAAAACGTTTTTGAATAGCATACGCATGAAAATAACTTCCCTCTAGAGATCAGATAACATCATCAACGCCAAAACACCACATCAACTCCTTTAAGTTGAAAAATGTCGAGTAGCACATGTGGTGATATTGAAGAGTTTTTGAGGATTAACAGTTGGGCAAAATTTTGAAATTTCAATAATTCAATTTTGATAGCCTCTACCTTCATGTGTAATAATGATCCGAATTTCATGATGTACTTCATGCACTATAAAAACTGTTTAAGTTTGTAAAATGAGGTTCAACAACTGTAAATCTTTAGAAACTGTTCAAAATCAGCTAAATCGCCACATGTGCTATTTAAGATTTTGTGGCAGTGTTTTGACGTCTATGCTATTTTCAGAACTGTACAGTAAGAAATTATTTTCATGCAGGTTATTCAAAACCCGTTTAGCTGGTAAAGGAAAGTTTTTGGATGCAAAAATGTTTACCATTTGATTTTTATACCATTTTTTTAACCACTATAAGATATAGTATAATAATGAAATACCAATCAATTGAGTATTACATCAAAAACAAGTCATCTTGAAATGAGTATCTTTTCAAGTTAATACAGTCGTCATTTAATATCGAAATGTCAATCATTTAAACATTATATTGAGAACAAGTAAGCTTTATATAAACATATTTTAATTTTTATAATAACTTCATATAATATTGAAACGCCAGTCATGTAACCATTATATTGGAAGCAAGTAATTTCGATATGACAATATTTTCATTTTTATACGAGTGTTCTTTAACAGTTATATAACTTTTTTGAAAAAAAAAATACCCTGATCACTCTGAAAAGGTTACTATGTTGGCGCCTATTCAATTCAGAAATCTTTTGAATGTTATACAATTTTGTATAACAGGTAATAGACATTTCTCTCGGTCACTGATCTCAAAGGCATAAACGAGAAAATCGTCACCTGAAATCTGTCACCATCTCCCAGTCTAATAGTTTTTTAATGAATTGATTGAGGAATAGTTTATAAAAGACGAAAAACAATTCCAATTCGGATAACAAAATTTTTCTTATTTCTTTCAATGTGACATTTTTCTAGAAATTGTTTTCTTCTTTGGAATCTTGTACGCTTTGCAATTCCAGTTTGCTCTACTAACTGATATGGCGACAAAAGGGCATTTCTTCTATACATAAAAAAATGTAAACCTTCATAACCAAATAAAGATGAATTGTGTTCATTGCAAACTGGGTTTGAGGGATTTCTGACCTCGAAAGTCATGAGAAAATGAGAAATACATGAAATCATTCCATATAATTTTGAAAGACATGAAATCCAGCATATCATTTCTACAACGATAATGGCACAGTAGACGTGTTTGTGTTTCTATAGTTCATCACTAGTTAGATTTGTTATTTCACTGTTTACAATAATTCGTTTTGGTATATTTATTACCTTCTGGAACATGTGAAATCTCAAATTGCTGCTCAAACTGGTTAAATCAGCAGGTTCTGACGGTTGGGTTGTTGCTTGTAATATATACTTCAGCATTTCCTTCATGGGCTCTGTTTTACCGGCATTCGTCACAATTTCTCTGCACGATACGGTATGACTTTCCTTTGCAGGTGTGTTGTTAGCATTGCTGCTGCTACATTGCTGTACTGCAACTGGGCGTATATTGCCATGTCGTCAGCAAATACATCCGTGTTCGTATTAGGAAACATTGGTAAGTCATACGTATACAGCGAATACAAACTACGGGGTAAGTTTTTGCTTCGGATCTTCACACTGCGAAGCTGACTGTCATTTACTCTGACTTTAAAGTCCTATTGACTTAGTACGAGTCCATAATCTTTCCCATGCCAACCCTATCATCTTCATGACTAGGCCCTCTATCCACATGGTATCAAAAGCCTGTTGGATATCCAACAGAACCATAACTATTTTGCGATCACAATTGAAGCCCTCTTTCACCTCGTGGACAATTCTGGCCACCTGGGAGGTCGTTGAATGACTTTTTCGGAAACCGAACTGCTCCACCGGGACTAGTTCTAGCTCCTCCTCGAGCGCACAAAAATGTTTGAGGAGGATTGTGCCCACCACCTCGGTGACAGCACTGTCAGCACAACAGCGCTGTTCCAAACCATGGAGGTATTTCATTTATTCAGTCTCCTAGACAAGTGCACCACCAATTGAATGTTAATTATTTCTACTAGAAACATTTTTTATATGATTCACAAATTATAAATATTCGTGTAGGCCAAGTATATTAGGATATTTTTGGAAGGAGAATTGAACGGGCTTTAGAACTATATGCTACTCGAATCCCCCATCCTATTTAAAAATTTCAGGATAACATCTAGGGATGAGTCACGACGGCTGCAAATAATCGAAGGTAATATCCCAAGACCATGCCATAGCCGACTATTATTTTCTTCATAATTCTATCGAGAGTACCTTGTATTTTGACAACTTAATGAGATCATATGAACATCATTGATCTGAATAATTCCCGAGAGCTTCAGCTCGATGTAGATATTCTTCGATTATTAATGTTTATATGGTCGAATTGAATTGTCACGAAATACAAGTTACTCGAGATGAATTGAAGAAAATAATAGTAGCTATGTCATGGTCCAGTGATATTTATTTAGGAAGATTATTTCATGAACACCACACAATCATCCATATACCCGTTCATGTACGTTTCAACATTTAATTTTCAATTTTTAGTGACTGAGTTATGTCAAACTCTGACCCTTATACAGACAAAAGAGAGCCGCGAATATTTCTTTGTGTACATAAATAGACGTGTTTACCTAAATATCCGCTTTTTTACCTAAATAGCCGCTGATATCACTCGTCATGTGACTTCAATCATGGAATTTTATTGGTTCAGCCATGTGTGAATGATAAAATCTCCACAACTGACCTACTTGAAAATAAAAGTCTTGAATTCCGTACTGGAAAGGAGAGTGGGACATTTTTAAATCAACACCCTGTATAAATACATAATCAATTTGCGGTATTTGCAATCCGATGTTGATTCCACTTAGACTAAGGTCACAACTAATCATTACAATTGGTTAAAGAATAAAACAAACAAAAATTTCTTAAACCTGAAATGACCCTTATAACTTCCCAGTTGTACGTCAATGTAACCCTTCATTCGCAGAATTGTAGCTTATTATAAATCTCTTCCGTAGACGGAAGGGGACCACGGTCAAGCATTTAGTCTGAAAAGGATACTTCAAAGGAAGAAGGTATGAAACGGCAGCGAGTTGGAAAAATGAGCCACCGGAGTTTTCTACAAATTGGCACTTCCAGCTATGAAAAAATATCAGGAAATCAAGAAGTTCAAACACTTCTCAAAGAACATGCTCATGCAGTCCCACTTCACTGATGCGATATTTCGCTGATGCTGTCATTCAAAGTGTTTGAGGTGGAAACTTCTTCGTAATAGTTTTATGAATATCAAAGGAGTCTTGTTTAATTCATAGACAGAGAAAATTTCGTGTTATTTTATTACTGTTGTACAAGAAGCATGAAATTGGATTTTTGATATACAGGTTGTCCCAGAATGAAAGGGACAAACTCCGATGGTGGAATTCTCATTTCAATTTACACAAACAAACAAACAAATCCAATCCTCCAAAATAAGTATTAACTGAGTTACAGGGTTTTGAAAGTGATAGCAAAAAGTATGTTCTCCAGAATAACTCCATAACAGCTCAACTTTTCTTCATGGAATTTAGTATGTTATTTGAAAGCATTTAGTTCAAAAGGAAGCTTCAATTCTTTTGAATTTTTTTGAAAAAGTTTCCTTTTTTATGGGTCCATAATTGTTCAAGGTACGATAACCATGCAGGCATATGGAACCCAGAAACACATACTCTTCTCTAAATGTCAATAAATTGTTTGGAATTTCGAACAGGGCAAATGGGTAACCCTGATCACCCTTTCGCAACTTTTACGCCACTCGATTAAAATAGATTTTGTCTTCTTTCTCTTCATACTTAATGTTTTATATACAAAAAAGGACACGTTTCATTGCTGAAAATGTCAATGATTTTCAAGATATTCAAAGTTGAATGAATACCTACTTTGACTTCTTGCCATTCTTTCATCTTAAAGCTTACAATCTGAGTTATGTACTCAGCTTTCCAGCTTTCTCGTAGACAAAACTGTCTTGGACAGAATTTTATTTAATGCTCTTCCAATAATCGTTGAAATCTCTACATTGATGCACATGACGTTATTCAACATTCTCAATCCGCAAATAAAATTTTTCTACGCCCATGTCTGTAAACGTCAAAAATCGCACTGTCAACATTCCTTGTAAATGACATATAACAATAACATGCACGTAATGAGATCTCATAACATACACGTGCGTTTTTAGAAGAAAACTTAAATATCTTGGTTTAATTAAATTACAATAAAATTTTTATGCAATTTCTTTAAAAATAGGACACGTTTTCTTAAGTAGCATCCTATGAAAATAAATGTCATGTCGTTTATATTGTCAGTTTCTTGAGCAAAATATAATTGTATCCGAACATTTTCTCAACTTTATCTACGAATATGTCTGAAAGTAGTGAAAGTGATGAAATTATGAGCACTCCACCGAAGATTTTATTAACAACTATTATAATAAAGTTTAAATGATTGCGACGTTGAGCGTAGAAAAAGTATAGTACTTTACACGATTTGTAAGCCCATTACGCACTCATGAAATTTATGCACAAGCCGCTGCGCAGCTTCGTGCATAAACTTTTTCATTTCGTGCGTAATGGGTTAGTTACAACTCTTGTTACGTAACATACCATTAAACCGACTAATATTTGTAATTCAAACTTATTTGCATTTTATTAAGGTGGCAAAGATATTGCAAAAATTGAAGGAAACTGGTTAGGTTGAAAACGAATATAAAAATGTTAACGTTAAGCCTGTTGTGAAAAAAAATAGTGTGAACAATGTTTTATTTACCATCACTGTGACACCAAGACTCTCGACGAATATTATGGCAGAAAAGGCAAAAATATCTCAAACCTTTGTTAGACAAATATCAAAGCAAAATCATATTCACCTGTACACACCAAAATTTGTGCAAGTACTGCGAGACATGGATTATGTCGCTCGAATTCAATTTAATGCATGATAGAAGACAATCGTGATTTTTCAACAAATGTTCTATTTATCTGACGAAGCAACTTCTACCTCAAATGGTGTCATCAGTTCTCAAAATTGTAGATCATAATTTTATCATTGAAGCCATTGAATAAGCGAATTGTAGGTCACTTTTTTTACTAGGTTCATTTTTTCGCAATCCAGAAGACGATTAGCTTTTTAGTTATGTACATTTTCGAAAAAAATACCCTTATCCTACACGATCAATTGTCTTGGTGTTTTTTTTTCATTTCGAAGGTCTATAAGTGATCATTTTAATCGTTGAAATTGTTGACATTCTTCAGTATTTTTATAAAAAATAGTATATTATGCAATGAGCAACGAAATGATGCCCATTTTGCACGGGTATGAAATTTGCAGCACGAGCCGAAGGCAAGTGCTGCAATTCATACGAGTGCAAAATGGCCATTTTGTTGCGATTTGCATACTATACTTTTTCTATGACAACATATCGTTCACGTTTAATACTTGCACATTACAAAAACTTTGAAAGAAATTAACTGATGATCTTTCATTACTCCGAATTCGCCGCTAATGTGCTTTCTATCAGAATTAAAATATAAATTGAAGAAATATGTGAATATTTTCTTTATTGCTATTTATAATAGGTACACAGAAATAGAAGCCCATAAATGTATGTATCTAATTGAAGTTGAATGTGCAATTATTGAATATACACTGCCGCTTGAGGAATGCTTGCAGTTTCAAATATTTGGCAATATCTGTATCATTATAGATACCAAGAGTCGTTCTCAGCATTGAGAAGTGTGACCACAAAGTGGAACTTTTAAATTGTTTGGCTAAGTCGCCAAAATTAGCCATTAAAACGTTCTCGGAAAACGATTTTGTCTTTTGACCTACCTTCCATTCCAAAAAAAGGTTATAAGCACGTTGATACATACTCTTCGACGTTTCCGGTAATAAATTCAGTGTTGTTATCTTCGCTGCTTCTATTATATTCGGAGGTGTCAAATCTAAGTCGATATCAGTTTCCATTTTAATCAATAGTTTTTATAGAAAACAACTATGAAATTACTCGTTATCTACTAAAACTTTGACAGAAACGATCTGCTGACATTTCATCAATTTGTCGCTGGACGTCATAATTTGACAAGCCGTAGTCGTCCTGATTTCAGAGTGAACTTAGACCTAACACGAAATATTCCATTTCGCATTTGTTGCTTAGCAACTTGCCTAGCAACCGATGCAAAAATGAAATTCTGTACAAAATGTACTTGTTCATGATTGAAGTCACGGTTATACAATGAAAATTTATCGAGGTTGTCGTAGAAAAAAAGTATTTTATATTAAATAATTTATAATAAAATATTTAAATACATGATTTTACTTCCAAATTAATTTATTGATATCATTTTTATTCTTTTTTACAACCATTGAAAATCTTGGGAAAATCAAGATTCAGAGAAACTTGTTAGCTCAGTTTTAAGCGGTTTAACGATCAGTAAATTGTCCTAGAAAAAAATTTGTATGGTACATTTTCGTTAAGAGCTTATTTTTACTAGCGTGTTTGTTGAACTCTGCTTCGCCTCATTCAACGAACTTCCCGCTCATACAAGACAGTCCTACTTTGCGAACTTGTATCATTAATAACTATTTTGATGAGTAGTTTCATGTTAGTGACATGTGAATCGAAATTGAGTGAAAAAATTACTCTTTTTTGAAAAGCATTTCCCAACAAAATTCAATGTATTTGTAGTCAATTCATGCAAAATTTAACTCTCAACAACCTTGCATATTGGTTCACAATCGCTAGAATACACCTTTTTCCTGTTATTTATGAAAAAAAAGTGAAAATTAGCCATATTTCGCCTGCGCTCACCTCAGGGTAGGGGGAAACTTTGTATGTTTATAAGAGACGAATACAGAAGAATTCAAAATAACAATTTCCAGATTTCTTCCCGTTATGAGTTGCAAAAACACCAGATGACTGAGCTATAGGCAGCTGAAAGAATTGTAATTATTAATTTTTTGAATTTATTTCATGGAATTGAATAATTTGGATATTTTTTCAAATCCTAAATTCACTCATAACGCCACTTCATATAATTAACAGTCGATTGCAATTAAAATATTCACTAGCCATCAAAAAGTAATCCCTCAAATATCCAACCCGATGAATTCCAATAAAAACCATTAGCTTGCTCCAAATAAAGCGACCATTAATTTCGTATTCGCATCTCTAGTGTCATGTTGGGTCACGTGGCATTAACAACCAATAACAATTAGCCACAGATTCGGTACATTAACAACCCGTAACCAAAACGAAACAGTGTTTTTTGCCGGTCATTTCCGTGAGTGGGGTGCAATTCGCTCTGTACGAATTGATCCAGCTTAGAATGATGTTTGAATACATAGTGGCTCAAATTAAAAGGGTAGGATATGAGAGTTGTGTACTGCTGGAAACTGTCTGTTGTTTATGTTCACATATGTTATACTCAGCGTCGGATTTTTGGGAAAAGGGCCTACCGGGAAATTTACCAATGAGGCCTCACAATTGGGCTTTTACTAGGAATTGTTCAATAACTTGTTGTTGATAAAGAATGACGAACGGAAAGCGCCTCAAGCCATATATAACGTCCTTAGTCCGATTTCAATAAATTGAAAATGCAATGAAATTATTTCTTTTGTAGTAAATATAAAGTCTTAACGGTTTTAAATAATTTATTTGTGAACTTCTAATTTATAAAATCTTTTCTAGATTTTTCGATGGTTGTTCGAATAGATGGGTCTCGGCGTCGGTGAGGTTCTCGAAAACGCCGGCTGGCTCTCTGAAGCGATGTTGAGATATGCAAATGATACGACAGGTCCGGAGTCAGTTCGTTACACTTTGATACTATGAGAAGGCTCAAATTCCAATATTCTTCGACTCAGTAACTTTGATATAAAAGTTGATACATTCAGAGGTATACAGTTTGTCAAGTAACTGATCTATCTAATAATAATAAGTCTAACTATGGTTCTGTATCTATACAGAGTATACCACAACGCTATATCAAATAAACCTTTTTTAAAAGTCCCTCTTTTGAACTCAAAATATATGAAAACTAACAAAAATCTTTCAAATATTTTGGTCTCATGATTTGTCCACCTGTATTGGCAAAACCTGTTTTCCTTCTACTACCACTATTATTATCATGATAACCGTTAATGGTAACTGTTTAATTTTTATCAAATTCCGTGTCATTACTCTTCATTAGAAATCTTTCTCACCACCTCCATTCTCATTATAGAAATTTTCAAAAATTTTATCACCAAAAATGCTTTATTTCTAAATTTTAACGATGATACATATACATCGGAAAATGACTTTTTCCATATATTATCAATTGTTTGAACAAGTCTTTCATAGAAACAGTTTGACTGAGCATATGCGTAGGGAATGATTTTCTATGGTTCACTTCCCAGCTTTTCAGGAAAACAATCATACTCAAAACTGGAATATCATCTGATTCAAGAATATCAAGTTTACCATGTCTTGCAAAAATTTCCTTCAATTTCCATAATTGTTCGAGTTTATGGATAAAATCGAGAACACTATTAAAGATCGAAGAATCGTTTGAAAAGATGTCGTGGAGTTAATTTGAAGTTGAAAGTGAAGAATGTAGAGGCATAAATAGTTTGATTTTTCTTGGTCATAAAATTTCAGATCAGTGGATAGAAGCAGATTACGATGAAGTTCAAGCAATGCAAAAAAGTATAAATGCAAAAAAGACAACAGAAAGGTTTCTTGTTATTATACTCAAATGACACATATGTTGCTAAATTCATTCCGAATTTATCAAAAACAACTGAGCACTTTAAAAAATTAATAATAATGCATGCACAATGGCATTGGGAAAAACAACATGAAAAAAGTCTTGAAAAATTAAAAGCAAAGACTATTTTGCAATACTATAATATTAAAAACAGTGGAAAGTATAAAATACTCCATTATATGGAAAAACTTCTTGTATCCACTTACTCAACAATAGATTTTTTGTCAGTTTCGAACACTCACCTAAAACATCTTTAAGGTAAAAAACAAAACAAACAGGATTATTTTCATCAATAAAAACAAAAATTGCATTAAGACAAGCACGCCAAAAGACCATCAGAAATAAAAGGCAATACAATCGTCTACGTGAAAACAAAAAATTAAAATATTCCTGGAATTATACTGAGAAAAAATTGTTGAAGGCCGAGATCATATGATATAAAAATGTTCAAAACAAAATCATTTCTAGGAATCGGAAAAATATTATAATTGGAAAAACTGTATATTCCGATAAAAGTATATATAAAAATTACTCCCCAGATGAGGAAGACAGTGATAAAAATACAGCAGATTTTATAAATGTACCTAGTTCATCTTTTGGTACACCAGGTAACTTATATTAAAGAAGGTATGGTACAGAGGTGAAAATTCCAAAGAAATTTTCATATCGATAACAATTTGTTCACTTTTATTTTGTGTGAGCATATGTTCAATAAGCCCATAGACTATCATCAATTTGTTTCGCATCGATATTCATGCTATTTTCCATCTTTCTCTAAGAACATCTTTGTCTTTTGTTTTTTGTATGACATTGAGTGAACCAAGTGAAAATAAAAACAATTTCCAACGAACGGTCTTTCATTAACTATTACACCCATGAAGGATGTACTCGATAGGATAATAAATATTGTGGCAAAATAAAGTTGCCGAGAGATAAGATCAAAGCTAAAATATGCAGTATATGAAGTAGAGTAATCCAATTCTTTTTAACAGTTCTGTCCATCTATCCCTAAGCCGTGGTCCATCTATCCCGTACACATCCGGTATACAGACGGACCACGTTAAAAATGTTTCAAACTGTTACTCCTATTAAAGATTTTATCAAATCACTGAATAAATGACAATACCTGTGAATGAATTGTTTTGATATTATTTGGTTATTAATGTATTTTGAAATTGTTATTTTGATACAGTTGTTATTTTTGTTAGAAGTATAAAAATTGTTGTAAATAATTTTGAAAATTTTTGTTAGTTGTACTTAGCCCAGTAGTTTACTTTTACCTGCATTCGTTGTCTTTTAAATTTCCTCTTTTCCTAGCTCAGTTCGGTCCCAATGAACATAAAATCTCTCTCGCTCTCTGCATGCTATGGTTGCTGTGAAGTACTGTTCTTTTCTTTTTATAAAATATGATTAAAGTCAAAAGAAAGAACCAAATAAAAAGTAGATCCAAAATATTTCTAGTACCAAATTTGATTCCCCTTTTCAATTTTTCAAATTTTTCAAAAAATCTGAATAAAAACTAATGTTTTGTTGTCCTTTTGTCTACTGCATTTTGATGGTGTGGTTATTTATTCTTGGTTTAAATTTCGAATTTTTCTTTTCTAAAATTTCTGCAGTCTTCTCTTCTTCAAAATCTATAGCTTTCTGCGTTGTCGCGTTCTTTCGCAGTTGCCAACACTACGCTTTATCGCACTCATGATTTTTATTCGTTTTTACGGATCACTTTCTTATACTACTATTTCTTAAATCACTCTTACAACTAATTTTACTTAATACTAATTTCTATTCCTAAGAAGCCTTTTTCTTCATTTCTCATGATATATTTATTGAATTTTCATCTTATTACCTTTACTTTTTCCCCCGATGGAATTCACACATTTTTTCTTCTTTTTGTATATCATCGTCAGTCTTTTGTTTTGTGTCTAGTCTGTAAAGTTTGTTGTACAGTGTCTTCTTTTACTACTGTTTGTTTCAAGTAAAGTTTTTGTTAGTGTTTTCCATTTTAAAATTGTTTTGGTCTATTTTGTTGTTTGTCAGTCATTGTAATGTTTAATATGTGCTGTTGGTTTCTGTTAGCTTGTTTTTTCTGTGGAAGTCTGGTTGTCCTGTTGGTCTTGCAACAACTTGCAGCGAAAATAGCTTTCAATGTGAACCTGCTGAAGATTTTTGGTGGCTACTGGTTTGAGGTAGCTAAAATTAGCTATACAGATATTGATAAAGTATTACTGCATTTTTCTATTCACTTTTTGACTTCTGAAATTCAAATATTTCATACACCTCTCTTAATGGATTCTTTTAATATAACAGAATATACGAACTTTCAGTTAGAAAAGCAATGATTTCACAGACGGAATTTATTTTAACAAAAACCTGGTCCATCTTTCCCGAATTCACCATGCAGCATTTTTCCCGATATACGTAGCTATTCTACGACTATTACGGTAGTCGAAATATTAATGTGAGGAATGAAGCCGATCGTAAACTCAATGCCAGGCATGAAGCCGATCGTAAACTCAATGTCATGGAATTGACATGACCATATTATTGTTATTTTTCTTTCTCCTTTAATAAAGAACGAACATTCATATTTTTTTGTGCCACCATCTACATCACACCAACCACCGAAAAGGGAGAAAGAGCCCGACGCCTTTCCTGGAAGAGTGCCACGAAAAACCCATAAAAATTTGTTTCATCGAGGGTGGCGACGCAACGGCATTGCCACTCCGAGGAAAGTGACGCAACAATTACATCCCCACCGCTGTGACGATATGTATTTCCGGCAAAATCACGATGTTGCAGCATCCGGTTTTTTCTGGCTTGAATTAATTTTTACTTAATGCTATAATGCTGTGCCAACGTTCGCTGCTAGCTGGGATATGCGCGGGTGATTTCAACATCGGGGTGACTGATGAGGAATTTTTATTTATTCAAACTTATTTTGCGATTAATATGCGATTATATTCTGAACAGTCCTTTTTTTAACTGACATCAATATAATTAACGAAATTTAGTGTAATTTATTGTTATAATGTAATGTGATTGTATATAGTATAATGAAATTGTTGTTCTGATATATTTTGTTAGAAATATAAAAAAGTTCTAAATAATTCTTAACTTGAAAACTTATTTTGCCCAGTAGTTTTAACTGTATTACTTCTTTCGATTGCCTTTTTCCTAGCTCAGATCGAGTGCCAATGAACATGCTATACCCTTTATCTGCAGTGAAGTTCTATGCAGTTTCTCAAATTTTGTTATCAAAGAAAGAACCAATCAAATTGTATTCAAAGTTCTAGTACCAATTTTTATTATACTCTATTCCTTTCTTTGTAAATTGTCAAAATTTTCCCAATTTGACGAATATCAATCAAAAACTCAAACTCCTTGAGATTAGGTTCCCTAGTCTTGGAGAAACCTAACTTATTTCAAATTAATAAAAATTATAGATTTCGATTTTAGAACTGTTCTGGGGCATGGAATGAAAGTTTTGTTGGACGAGAGCTATCTGCTTCATAGTCTATCAGGGTAAATTTATGCAAAAAAAGTTTTGTTGATACGATTTTACTAAATTGTTCAATTGAAAATGTCTTGGAGGATTTTGATATTACGGAAGCACTGATATTGTAATATTCGCTGGAAGTTGAATACCTTGTTGTTGCTGCTGCGTCGTCTAGTAGATTTTCTCGAAATGGATTATTGTATGGTTGATGTCTGGTAGGTACTGGTTTCATTGTCTTCGAGTATGCTCTCTTCTTGTTAGTCTGCTTTGTTCTTGTTCATTATAATTTTGTAAATCCAAAAACTTCCTGTCTCGTTCAAAACTTTTTCAGCTTCCTTCTCCGCGTCGTTATTCCCGTTGTCAGCGCAACCAAATTTTTGTTCTCACTTGCGATTTCTCACTATTTTCCATGGATCAGTTCCCTCCTCCTGATTTTCTCAAATTCTAACAACAATGTATTTCTTACAAGCCATTCCCATCTCCTAAGAAGTTTTTGTTTTATTTCTTCTTTATTGATAATAATTTTCTCTTCATTTTATTCTTAGATCCTTTCTATTGAATTTTTACACTTTTGCCTGTCTCAATATGTCATAGTCAGTGTTTTGTTTTGTATCCTGTTTGTAAAATTTGTAATTCTGTGTGTTCTAAAATGAGTGTAGGTAAGCATTCAGTTGGGTAATCAATTTTAAAATCGTTTTTCCTACGAGCGTGCGGGAAAGTAACTTTTTCTCACGATTTTTCGTTTTGAAAGTTCTAATTTTTCGCACGATTTTTACTTTTAAGCACGATTTTTACTTTTCCGCACGATTTTTACTTTTACGCAAGATTTTCTCTTTAAAGCTGAATATTTTAATTCAAGATTAGTATATTGTACAATCAGCATGAAATGACATACATTTCCCACGAGTAGGTAGGTATATGAAATTTAGTAGTACGAGCGAATTATTTTTTTCATAACAGATTCTATCAAAAACACTCATGTCGTCATTGAATACACAAATATTGAAAAATTCAACAAAAATTGAACAGTAAGTACTCTCATTGATTTCAAAACAAAAACAAAATAAAGGATTCGAACCACCTACCCCCATTAACCAGCGTAGAACGACTGCTTCCTTACTTTGCCAACTGAGCTATTTCAGATACTAATGTAATTGCTATAATACCGTATCAAATCCTTTCAAATTTTAAATATCACTATTTATTTTGATAATGTCTTAATTACTTTATATTTTGAAATTAATTTTATGAAAATTACGGAATATCTGAAAGTTATTATCAAACAGTCGTTAATAGACTAGATTCGATCTCATATTACAAATCTAGCGGAAAGATAAAATCATGCGGAAAAGTTACTTTTCCGCACTAGTGCTGAAAAGTTACTTTTCCGCACTAGTGCTGAAAAGTTACTTTTCCGCACGATTTTTATATTGTTGAAAATGAGGATATTTAGGACTAACTAAATGATCTATGTAACTATTCTGTCTTATATGTCATTTTGTAGCATTATTATAAAATCTTGTTTAATAAAAACCTTTTTTTTTCATAAATAAGATGGACAAAAACACTCGTAGGAAAAACACTGTACCTAACTCTTGCGGAAAACGTCTTTTCCGCCCTTGACAGCTTGCCCGAACTCCGCTCCGAGTCGTTCGTGCAACTGCCGTCGCGTGCGGAAAAGTACTACTTTCCGCACTTGTTAGGTAAATAACTATTTCGGGTTTGTTTTGGTTTCTGTCAGTCATTGTGATATTTTAATATGTGCTGTTGTTTACTTTTAGGTGGTTTCATATGTGGAAGTCTTGTCCTGTTCGTTACGATAGTATTCAATCAACCTGCAGCTGAAAAGTTCTCACAAGGTGAAACTGATGAAATTATGATGACTATCGGTTTGAGGTAGCTAAAATAAGCTCTACAGATGTTGGTAAAGTATAACTACTGTTGGTATTTTCAATATTACTTCTGAAGTTGCAAGTATTTTATATTTCTGTCTTGACAACTGCTTGTATCATTACATTACATATCATGTATTGACAAGCTAACTGCCGAAAAACTCAAGGAAATGTTTAAAAACCTTCCTCCGTTTGGACCTATCCTGTTTCTATTGTATTTCAATGACTTGGGGAATATAAGAACTGCAGGTACATTTACTATATTTGCTGTTGATGTAACTATCCTGTGGCATGATAAGGATCTAGATAATCTTCATATTAAAATGACCCAAAATATTGGTGCTGTTGAAGAGTGGTGCGAAAGTAATTTGCTCACATTCAATATAGGAAAAACACATCTATTGTCTTTTCAGTGCACTATAACATACCTTCCTCTATGGAAAGATACCTTCTCATCTATTAATACCGATAAATTTTTGAGAATTCGTCTTGGCAATGATCTGAACTTCCGAATCCATGTTGAGGTGTTGAACAAAAAACTGTCCTCAAGATGTTATTCCTTACGTATGGTGTCTAACAAAATGGGCTTGAGACTACGGCCAAAATAGTGTACCATACACAAATTGAGTCGCATATTAGGTATGGTATTCCTTTCAGGGGAACCTGCAATAAACAGTGCTTCAAGATGATTTTCATTCTCCAGAAGCGTGCTGTTAGATAAATCTGTAAGGATTGGGCATAGAGTCTATAGTAAGAAACTGTTCAGATAGCAGAAAAACCTCACCCTATACCATCTCTTTATTTTATTTAACTTCATTTACGTCATGACTGTTTTTGTAGACTTTGTCAGTGAGGTGTGAATCTTCAGGCAATAAAGAATATTTTGATTGATTAATAAATGAACCACTCGCATATATAAGAAATAATGTCTGACTCAAGGTTGCTTTCTTGCCTTATTAAAAAAAGCAATCTTCCTCACAGGTGACAAAACATGTCTGAGCAACTACAGACTAATTTCTTTCTAATCAGCCATATCAACTATTCGAAAAAGTTCTAAAGTCCAGGATAACAAGTTTTTTGAATAAATATAATATTATCTCAAAAAAAATAGTACGGATTTAGAGAAGCTAAATCGACACAAGATGCAATGGACTAGTTTTAATTTTTTTATTATGGATTAATTCTAAAAATTTATGTAAAATGAAACAAAAATGTGAAAGAATCATTGAAAAATCTCTAGAAATAAAAAGTTATGAGACTGTGAATTTGCGCTTGGAAGAATATATTCATAGTACGCAGCGCTCTGATGTGTGACGTCACGTCACATGAACGAGGCGACTGGTATTCGCAGGGTGCTTACGAATTTATAGGTTTACAATGATTTGCGCCGTTCGTGTCGTGTATTGTTCATTACACGATGGTTGAAATTAAAAAAAATATCCTACAAATATTGTATTGTGCCTATGTGTGAAAGCACGACTATTAAAAAACCCAATAAATAGTTTTTTCATGTACCAAATGACATGAATAAGAGGAAGAAGTGGTGCAAACTAATGAGGCGTGACTTAATTGGACCTGAAAGTACTACATATGTGTGCTTTGGCGCGGCTAAGGATCTAATACGTAATTGTTTGTGTTGTGGCGATCTCAGACATGTGGCGTGACGACACAGACGAGTCGGAGACCAAAGACGTTCCGCGCTAAAATACGTAAATTTTAATAATCTATATCTCAGTCATTTATTGATGGATTAAAAATAAAACACCGATTTACTTGTTCTAATATATATTTCAATTCCGTCGCG
The DNA here is from genome assembly GCA_944452925.2 of Chrysolina oricalcia. Classification (NCBI taxonomy): domain Eukaryota; kingdom Metazoa; phylum Arthropoda; class Insecta; order Coleoptera; family Chrysomelidae; genus Chrysolina; species Chrysolina oricalcia. The sequence continues at coordinate 53,316,594 of OX101812.2, read as the reverse complement.
TCAAATATAGTATTTTCAACATCACTGAACCAGTCCATTCCATATCTAACCAATAAAATGTAGGGATATATACATAGAAAGCCACCTCCAATGTGTGCCCAATCGAATATACTTATAAACATGTTAAGAAGCCTCACACCAAAATTCAAAATATGTTATAGTTTTCGTGTAAACATTTGAAAAATTTATTTTGCTTAGGTCCAATCCCATCTAACGTATGGAATAATCGCCTTGTTTATATGCACCTGCGTATTTGTACATGTATATACAGGGTGCCCCAAACTCGATGGCCTTCTATCGAACAGTGGCAACAGCTTTGATATTTCAAATGGAATACCCTGTATATTATTGCATTTTTCGCTTTGCTATTGCTTTACAATTATTTCCATTCCATACTTTCCTATACCTATCTACAAATTTTCCTAGTCATAAATAATGGACAGATTATTGTCAAACTACATCCAAAATTTCAGCTTTCTATGTATCCAAATACTGCAGTAATGAAGATTTAATTGAATCTGATTCGTATAAAAAATAAGGAAATTGATGATTTTCTCGAAAGCCACTGGAGATAGGTATAGGGAAGTGGATAGAAATAATGCAAATAATATACAGGGTATTCCATTTAAAATGTCAAATTTGTTTCTACTTTTTGATAGAAACGGCAACGCCGCAACGCTGGAAATATTTTAGATCGATAGAGCAGAACTGATTATCCAAAAAACTAACTTTTCAAAATAATTCTACGTCCCTTTTTCCAGAAACGTCTGATAGGCCATTGAGTTTGGGACACTCTGTAACCTGATGACTAACGCGGAAGCAGATGAATTGAAAAAATTTAAGAAAATATGAATTTATATGTACCAAGTGTAATAGCCAAGAAATTGAATGTGAAGAAAGGGCATCCACCTAGAAATAATCTAGACGAAGTTATCAAAAAAAAATCCTGGAAGTTGAAGAGAAACAATATTGAAAGGAAAGAGCAAATAATCAAAATTCCATTTCAAATTCACCCAACGAAAACAAGAAATGATACACAAATGTCTTGAAGAAAACGCCAATTCTAGCAAAAAATCGTCTAAGATTGATAATTAAACATAAAATAAAATAAGACAGTCAAAATATCAAAATAAGATGTTCAAAAATATGTTAATCCAATGAAACATAATGTGGGAATAGAACTAATGATATAAATAAAAGAGCATCGAACAATTATTTAAACCAATTCAAAACAATCATTATCGGACTCAAAAATTACTGCTGTTGAGCAATTATCTATCAACTATAATATTGAAGAAACCAAATTGACACAGTCACTCGTAATAACAGGTTTGAGTGAAAATTACAGCTAAAGAGAAATAAATGACTCAGAAAAGCTAACATGAACCTAAATGAAAACGATAACTTCAAATAGTGCATACAAGACTGTCTAGCTATACCTAATGAATGGATATTTTATGTGGAATGCTCTGGAGGCAAATATTGGAAAATTGTTGCTACTCATATTAAAATTGGACGGGATACTTGTAGAATATTCGAAAGCATAAAAATAATAAGATGTCTAAGATGTTGCAGATTTGGTCACACTACGAAACAGTGTAAAAATCAAAACAGAGTCTGTTTATATTGTTCCGGTGAGGATGACTTGAAGAAATGCCAATGTGAGTACGAAAAACTTTTCGAATTTTATCATTTTAGGTCAATAAAAAATAAAATAGGTGAACTGGAAATTATCATACATGGGATACAAGCAAACATCAAAATAATAACCGAAACTTGGATGAATGCATAAGAAGAATCTTATTATAATTTCAACGACTTCAGAGCTTCCTATTCTACTCCAGTCATCAGCGGTGAAAAACTATAAAACCGTGGAACTTTGAGAATCAACACCGATTTTAATGAAAATTTGGATTTGAGCTATACTGACCCTCTTCTTCAAAATCTACCTTGTGCCGAACCGGGCTTTTTATTTTTTAAAGGTGAAACCTACCCCTTATTGCAAAAAAATAAAAAAACGTAGATTTTAGCATTTATTTGGTTAAAATAAAGTTTATTGATTATTTGTAGACTACTTGACATTCTCAAACAAGTTTATAATCAATCAGACAAATGAAACCCCTGTTAATCATCCCCTAAGGGGTAGTAATTTTCAAAACAGGATTAAAGATGTGTATTATAATTTGAAACGATTGAAAATTGCATCTTAAATACTTATATTGTTAGAATGAATTATGAATTATTAAACAATAATTCGTTTTAGAAGTTTTTCTTTATAATTACAAATGATTTTAAAATGCATTTATATTAAATTGAGAGCAATTCAATAATGATATGATATTAATTTTTTCATCCCTCAACCCTTATAAAAGGTTAATGTTAATTGTAATGTAAATTTGACACACATTCGCAACAGAATCAACGTTACCGTTACTTGTACTGGGATAGTCCATAGTATTTTTAAATTAACACAATATAATATGATGAAATAATTACCCCTAAAAGAAGCGCGATGCATAAGTATTACTGCAACTTTATTTTACACATTTATTAAAACACCTTGACTGCCTTGACTTTCCCATGGTGCCACAGAAAACGGGAACTGTGTAACATTGATATATGAGAAAAGCCTACCATTCAGTTATCGCTTCACATAGAGATTTCAAATTTGAAGTAAAGGTTTAGGATTGAATTATACGAAATTTTATTGAAACATTCCCGACATAATCCTACAGGACGAGTCAGAAGTGCTGACAACTTTTTTATAAAAAATTGCAATTCGTCTATTTTCATCAGCTTAACAATTTTCTCAGAATTTTCTCACAAAAATGTATGGTCTGTTGATATTCGTCCACTAGATGGAGCTAAAATCGAAAAAGTTTAATATTTGATTCGAACAATTCGGATGTAGTGAGTAGGGTTATTCCTGTCTTTCCAGTCCAAAATAATAATAATAAATAAGAAATAATATATATTTACTGCCAAATCTGAAGACTAATAGTTCACAAAAACAATAAAATTCAAAACGTAAATAAATTATTACGCGGTAATTCAGAACTGACTTCTAATGATAAAATGATAAATTCTGGTAAATTTTATGGACGAATAGACCAAGCCACATGAACACTTTCGAACATATTGAAAGTTTGATTTTATGGAGACGATTCGTCTTCTGAAATAAATTTTGTGGGTTTGTAACCTTCCACAGTCTGAAAATGAGTTATTCTGAGATCAAGATAATCTATAAAAGTGTGAAAGGGCAAATGAGTAAATTGTATATTGTGTAATTGGAAGATATCCTACTTTGAAGTAAACTTCACAAACTGGAAGTTTATGAAATATAATATCCAAATTGGCTCTTCATGTGGCGGTAGTGATCAAGTTAGCGGTTGCAATTGTTCTTTAGTAGAATATTGCTATTATTCAAAAAAGTAAATTCACTCTGATTTACAGCTTATTCATAAGATTGTCAAAACATGTACCTAAGTGTCATTCATATTATGAAGAAGTACTGATTTAACAGAATCTAAAGACTTTTGGGGAGACTTTAGTTTATTCATCAACTGAAAGGAAAACGTTCCAGTACGCCCGATAAATATCTAAAGACATTAAAAAAAGGTAAAAAAAAACTGAAAAAATTCGTGGGCTTGCAAATCTGAATAATACAATAGAGATACAAAATGATGATGAATGATAAACCAGAAAATTAAAAAAATATGATCAATTTTTAAAATGAAATAACGGACGAATTTGAAGCCATTGCCGAAAATGAAAATATTAAAAAATTTAAGTTTGAAAACGAAAAATCTGAATAGATGAATTCTGTTTGGGTACTGTAATTTTTTCTGCATATCAATCAAATTTGGTCGAATAACAATGGCACTTCTACTCAGTCAAAGCTTCATGAATGATCCTCAACCAATAGAAATGAAATCCAGGAATCTCCCAGACTCACAGGGTATATAAAGTGTTAAGATTATAAGCTACATGTTGCCAATTATTGGCCAACCGATATGTCCTTTCGAAACCTGTTCGGTCCACAAATCATAACAAAGAAAGGATTTCAATACTTCTTGAGAGTGTATAATTTTTTACTTTTACTAGCACTTTCAATAAAATGAGATTCATAACTGGAGAAACAAACATTATGTAAGTATCAATAAATCGCCAGTTCTTCAGAGGACGGTTGATGAAGTAATATTTCCCAGAAAAGGCTATTAAGTATGGAATGAAACTATTCAACCTGTGGTGAGGAAATGAACTTACCTACCTAGTTGAAATTTGAAAATATGTTTTGTGAAAGAACGTGTTTCTGATACATCAGTCGCAACAATGTGTTTTTTTTTGTCTGATAAACTTTTATATTCCAGAAGAGGACCCATTGCTCATAATTTTGATAGTAGAGTATCGCTGGCTACCAAACTTGTTGCTAAAATAACTCACTGTATCATAATTTTTTAGGCACTTAGGAAAAGTACCCATAACCGACGAAATCAAAAACAAACGTTTGCGAAAAAAAGATATTTGTTCAATAGAGAACGATATCGTAATTTTTGCCATTTAGTGGAAGGTTAAATAGAATATATTCGGTCTCAGTACCAAATACCGCCAAACACGGTATCAACGAGTCCGAAATTCCCAACTTAATGAAAGCGATATGGAAATCAAATATATTAACAAATTTAGATGAGCAATCGATGAACCAGAATCAAAATTGTACAGCATAATAAAAGAAAAGCTTCTGTAGATGTTTCTAATGTATCTGGATATGGCTATAATTAGCTACTTAGAAAATCACTGAATTTCGATATAACGCCTGTTCACCACAATAGATTTATTCTAAAATAAAAGATACCATCAACCAATCACAAATCCTACGTGTGGCCCAAGAATAAGATACACATCAATCAGTTCTAAAAGATCTTTGAATAAAGTCTTTCGTCTGCTCTAACAGTAGGAAATGCCGCGAGAGTCAAAAAACATTGTAACCTAATTTTTCATTAGTAAAATGTACCTACTTATATATTTTTCTGAAAAATCCATTTTATTTCGAACATCATCTATAGTAACAGACAATTCGTTTGTAGTATCATGGTAACAGACTGTGGGTCTACCTCTTATCGTAGTCTGCTTTCGGTGTGGTAAAATATTCTTGCATGCTTTGAGGTGAGAGAGAGAGAGAGAGAGATATACTTTATTGTCATCAAGAAAAAAAAACATTCTTATGGACAAAGTGCTCACTTAAATCTAAAAATTATATCTATAGGTATATAACGTGGACATGACATGACATTGAGAGAACAACAAAACAAAACAGTAAACATATATGATTGTAAAGTTAGGAGTATAAAGAAAATTAGAGGAGTCAGAGGTTAAAATTTGTCAGAATAAAATTCTTCCAGACTATAGTAAGGTCGATCACTTAATATCACTTGCACAGCCTTTCTGAAATGGTCGGTGTTGCTAATATTCCTTATATGCTCTGGTAAATGATTGAACATCTTGCAACCATTGTAAATAAGTGAGTCCTTCACTAGGGTTGAATTTGGCCTTGGTAGGTTAATATTATTTTGTTTGCGTATAGAGTAATAGGAAGGAGTACTATTGAATTGGTTAAAGTGTTTTTTTATTAAGCATACTGTTTCATGGATGAAGATGGCGAAGACAGTGTGTATTTTATGGGATACAAACAATGGTTTACAGGGATCGCGTGTCTTTGCTGTAGATAAGTATCTAATTGCCCGTTTCTGCAAGATGAGTGTGTTTTGCAGGTGAGTTTTATTGCATACTCCCCAAAATGGGATTCCGTATCTTAGGTGGGACTCTATCAAGGCATAGTAAGTTGTTTTTCCTGTTGAGAGTCCTAGCTCTTTTGTAACACGTCTCACAGCATAACATCCAGAAGCTAATTTTTTGTTTAAGTTGCAAACATGTTGTTCAAATTTCAGTTTACTATCGATGAATATGCCCAAAAATTTGGTGTTATCACGGCTCTCGATATAACTATTATCCAATTTGATATTGTTTATTTCACACTTGAAAGAGATTAGGTTGGTTTTTGTTACGTTCAAGATCAGACGATTTGAATTACACCACTGTTTTAAAGTTTTTGTATCAGTAAGGATTTTTCCCTGCAGAGAGTTTGTGTTCTTGTCTTGCCATAAAATAGTTGTGTCGTCCGCAAAAACTGTGAACTTTCCTGATATGTTTATTCCAAGCAGATCATTAATATATAATAAAAATAGAGTGGGGCCCAATATGGATCCTTGTGGTACACCACAATTTACAGGTGCCGTAGCTGACAAGGTTGTTGTTTTCACTATTTGGTAACGATCGGTTAAATATGATTTCATCCAGTCGAAAACTACACCTCTGAATCCGTAGTGGTGAAGCTTAGCCAAAAGTATCTCATGATCAACGCAGTCAAATGCTTTTGAGAAATCGCAAAAGACTGCCGCAACAGCTTCACCACTATTAATATTTGTATATACTCCCTGTAGGAAAGAGAAGATGGCATCACTGGTATTTTTTCTCTCCTGAAAACCGTACTGATTTGGCGAGATTATGTTATATTTTAAAGAGTATTTTGTAATTCTATTTTTAACTAATTTTTCTATGATTTTAGCTAGAGTGGGTATGAGAGATATTGGTCGGAAGTTTGCCGGCTCATCCTGATTCAATACCATTACCCCTCATTAATTGTGTTGTGAAGTTCACAATCATTTATACAGTGTTCGACAGAATATTTGAACCAGAAAGATAGAGAATTGAAACAAAATGGAGTTGAAATGGGAACGGATTTTCACAATAATTTGAAATTTTGAAAGTGGCCAAATTTGCGTGCAACGTAACCAACTTCCCATTTAAGCTCTCTAAGTCGATGATGTTTCATTCGGAGCATATAAAAGATCGATACCGTTCTCTTTTCAACCATATTCACAAACGATTCATGTGTTGATTTATCCTGATTCATCACTTACAACTAAAATTAGGAGTTCAATATGACCTGTATTCTATATCACCCAGTACAATGACAGAGTTTTAAGAAGTACCAATCCAAGATTAAATGTATTCAAATAGATTGCCACGACTACTGTGTAGAAAAAGTGTTTAAAGCAGCCGTAGTAGAGGAGCAAAATCAGCGGTCATTATGACCGCTATGGCACCACAGGAAAGTATCGTAGCGGTCATAATGACCGCTATGGCACTCAAGGTGTTAACTTTGGATTTAAAAAAAAATCAGTTGGTTATTCGGCGATAATTCCTTCATTTTTTAAACAAACAACTTTTTAAGAAAAGCATTTTGTGGAGAATTTCTTCACCGAAAGAAATAATATTGTAAGTGATAACAAAACGACTTCGTTAACAACTTTCTTGTTAGGGTAACAATACTTTTCAATGAAATATACCAAACTACTGATTGTTGTAATGCTACAGGAACAATATGGAAATTGTTATCAAAAGATTGTTAGTGTGACAATACATTCCAATTGAAAGAACAATATTTTATTGTTACAAGAACAATATGCAGATTGTTATAGAAATATTGTTATTTTGATAATACAATTCAACTGACCGAACAATGTTATTCAATAGTTTCGACAAAACAAAAATCCAACCGAATACTAAAATTTATTTCAGCAATAATTAATTGTCTTATTATCACTGTTTCAAACTGAGAAATTCAGTTATATATACGATGTCGCCTATTATTGTCAGCGACAATTCATTGGATTCCATCTCTCTTCATTCTTGAAACCGTATATCTGGTACATAAAAACAAATCAACGTATGACACAATTCTTGGACCCACCCGCCAAAACAACAACTTAAAATTACCCATTCCATCTTCCAACTTGATAAAAAGCTCAATAATTTACAATGCTGCTAAATTGTATAACCATCTTCCAGCAAGTGTCAAAATCATTGATTCCACCACTTTATTCAGAAAATCGGTGAAACATATTCTGATAGCAGAAGTATTTTATGATATCCAAGATTACCTCAATAAAAACATGAGTAAGGTTATTCTGGACTTTCATTGTCTAAAAAAGAACAAAGAAAAATTCAATTCTCTGCAATTTTTAATCACGACGTTTCAGCTGTTAAAACCTACAGTGGTTATCAAGTGTATAATGCGACAATCTCAAGTATACTTCTCATATATGCTGTGGATAATTTTGTGTCATTAGCCTAGGGGTAATTTGGTGGTATTCAGGTAAGCTTGTTAATTACAGTGCCAGGCCCCTCCGGTACAGCATTGTTAATTCTTATCGCAATTTCAATTGATCCATGCCACTAATTAAGGGTTTCCACACATTACGGATTTCTATGCTAGCTTGACTGAAGACTTTGTTGTTCATAATGTGTGCACTCTCTTTAAACTTCCTTCTATACCAGCCCTTTTCTTTATTGATGACTTCGGCTTCAGTCCATTTTATGTTGTGTTGGGTCGTCCAGACATGATCCGCTAACCCTGACTTTGATGTTTCTCCTCGTTGAGTGTTTCTCTTGTGTTCAGCGAGTCTAACGCTAAGTGGTCTCTTAGTTTCTCCTAGATAAGCTTCGCTGCATTCACAAGGGATGCGGTAGATGCAGTTTTTGGAGTCAATGTCAGCGTTACGTGGTCTCGTCTTTGTGAGATGGCTGCGGATAGTGTTACCTGACTTGAAACATGTATTTTGTATTTCGACCCAATTCGCTTTATTCGTTCCGATAGTCCTCTAACATACGGAACGCACAGGGTGACTTGTGTCGGCTCGTCTGTTTTCTTGTTCTAATCCCCCCTGCGGGCTAGAACCTCTTCTATATGTTTTTTGGGGTACCCATTTCGTCGTAGATCTTTCTTGATATTGTCCAATTCCATGGTAAGACTTTTATCTGTGTTATTTAATTTAAATTTTTAATCTACTTTAAATATACGTTTTTCTTTAACAATACATTAATTGTTATGTGAAATGTGTTTTATGTAAACTTAATTTTATTTTATTTATAAGATGTAACTCTTCAGACAATGAAGGATATTTTGATTGATTGATTTGAACTCAAAAGTGACGTTTTCACAAAATCACTTTTAACACTAGTGATAAAATACTTTCACCATTAGTGTTAAAAGTAAAATGACAGATTAGATGATGGATACTCAGTAATATAAATCACTGATCGAAACACTTTAATCAGATATTATAATAATCGAAACTCCTACTTAGAAAGAATTATTTATAAAAGTTCATATGTATTTGGCAGTTTGTGCAATTGGTAATATTAATCTCCTGTCAAGTTACTGACATAGTAGTATTCAGTCCAACTGTAGGTTCTGTATCATTGACCAATAATTAAATTAAAAAAGGAGATTCGGCGTGTGCGGTTGGAGAATATGCCGGCTGCGTTGTAATCCAAAGTTCTTGTGTTCGAATCAAGTGGTTATGAGTTTTTTATGGTTTTTTGCTTACTAGCAATAACTGATTATTTTTACAGTATTTATTAATAAAAAATTTAGTGGCAAGAGCTTTAACGTCATATTAATTAAAAATGTTTGCAACCCTTATTTTTGGAAAGGGATGAGTTCAAATGGGTTGGGTGAGCCACAATTGGTGCATGAATGCAAAGTTTGAACCGCCATATCTTCTTTAATTTTTATGATACAAAAATAATAAAAACACTCCTTCAGTAAAAAAACCCCTTCAATTAAAATTTAAAACATTTTTTCATGTTATGACTACTTTTTGGTTTATTAAAAAAAAAAATTACTTTTTTTCAAAATTATGAAAAAGTCGTTTTCAATTTAATCAATGATTTTTTCTAAACTAAGGGCAAAAGTCCGCTTCGGCGTAGGGTAGATATTAAAAGAGGTTAAAAATACTACCTCCAAATTTTCAAGGAAATCCTTGACCTCAAAATTCCAGGGGAAAATGGCCGTTGAGTGGACTATTCTTTTAAAAAACAAAGAATAGGAATACCATCAAGAGAAGTAAATGTTAAATTATCGGAGGTAATACCACGAGTGCTATCATAGTAATTCTGTTAGAAAACAACGAGATCAAATTGCTTGTCGTAACGGACTCGTGGTATAACGTAAAAGCAATTTGATCGAGTTCAAGATATCTGACAGAATTTCGGTAGTATTGTGAGCACGATTTGTGTTGAGATAATTTCACTAACTATCAAATAAGATCCATTCTCTTGAATTGTTCAAAAGTTATAGTAGAGGAGCCCAATTGGGGAATTTGGCATTCACTCAAGCGGCAGATTAACATATGGGGGGATACCTTGCACCCTGTTGAGTACCTCCACCATATCCAAGCCTTCTGTATAGGGTCGCGCTTGTGGGGCAACCGATCAGAATAGTAAAAAAAATCGATAGTTGGAAATTTTCGAGCGCGTCAGATTAAAGTATGGTGGGTTAATTACATGCCGAAAAGTGTGCATTTCAATGATCTGACTTTTGAGCGTGACGAAAGGGAGAGTCACAAACTTGCAAAAAAATACTTCAACTTGTCATTCTCAAGCGCGGTCGAATTTTTTTTATTTTGAAGGATATAATTCAAAGATAACGGGAAAATGTACTATGTTAAATATCATGATTTCATATTAATCACCATGTTTGCTGTTTATATGCAAGTGTTTTAAATTTAGAAAATAAAAATAATTTTTTTTAAAGGCCTCACAGAAAATTAGTCACCGGTTAATTTTTCTGAATTTTTGGTATGTTGTAAAATATGGCCTCCTGAACAAGAGTGTCCATGGGCCCAACTCAATCCTATAACTAGTTTTCGAGATACAGGGTGTCGAAGTTGAAAAATGGCAATTTCTTTAAAGTAGTATTGCTTGTAGGAAAACACCTTGAATGAAAGGGTTTTGAGCGACAAAAATTCTTACCCAAAAGGAAATAATTTCAGACTGGTTTTTAATTGAAAATATTGTTACATACGGGGTGAGTCAAGCATTACTCAAAATGAAATTCTCATTCTAGCCTATAAAATGAAGATGTAATCAAACTGAATAAAACACTGAAATGTCCATCGTTTGAATATGTCAAAATCAACAAATTTAAATTTTATGCTGAGTGAGTCAAAAATTTAAATTTTTTTGGTGACATTTGGTATATTTTTATTTCATATTTTGAGCTTCAGGGATACTCTTGACTATGAACTATTCAGCATACTGCTTGACCAAAATTGATATACAGTGTGACACAAACGCTAGGTGATGACAACACTTGCGAAAAGGCGTTTAGTTCGTGTAATTCACCCTGTAGTTAAAAATTTCGTTGAGTACACTATTATAATGTAAAGCTATGCTATGACCAGTTTTTGAGATACATAGGGTAATATATCAAGAGGGGCGACCGGCTGTACACCCGTTATTACAAAAGTTGTCAAAAAAGGTTTATACAATGAAAATGTCATACAGAGTAACGGTAAGAGACGCGTTAGCACTTACTAATTTTTATTTTGTCATAGTACAATGAAAGATATTGTATTTGATATTGAAATTTAAAAAAAATTAAATAAAACTCTTCATTTATTGATATTAATATATTTTATTCGCGGCTAATTTGTTTTGTATTTACATCCTACATACTGATTTATCTACAACAAATAAATTATAAAGTTTATATCAATGCATTCGTTTTCTCAATGCTTTTGAGGGAGAATGCAGGGTGCGTTTCTTTTTCACATTGTTAATCCACTAGATTCACTTCACGGTTCATAGGAGATTAAAATAAACAACAATAAAGAAACCAATAATAAACAAGAACAATTAATAGAAGGTAGAGGTACCTACTTACCAGTCTATAATATTACATGTATCTATTATTTCTAGACCATAGTCAATATTTTCCGGTAGGAGCCTTTCAGCATCATCGGTGATTTAATTTCGAATCGTGCATATCCTAAAAACCACAATAAATGCATCATGGTACGTGCCCAAAATTTGAGCCTCTGACATAATACACATGGAACAATATGCATATATGGGTATATGAAATGTGCAGTCGTGCAGTGACTTTTTACATTTTCCATACACTATCCCTGTATAACGTTAACCACCATGGTTCAAAATAATACAATTTTGGATATATAGGTTTGAAGTTCCTCATAAACATATTAATTCTACACTCCACGCTCGGAGGACAAGTTCAAAAAATACAATTACCAGCCAGAAATTATTACAGACCCTGTAAAGTTCAAAACAATGTTGGAAAATATAGAAAAAAACTTTGGTACTGATCGAAAAGCGTAAGGATGCCTCCGAGAATTGGTTGCGCAGTAGACAAAACCCGGGAGTGGGGCAGGAGCTCAATCGCTCTGCCTTGTTAAACAGGAGTTGATCTTTGTCGCACATCTACTCACGCTTTGTATCGTTTGCGCATCTCAGAGGCATCCTTACGCTTGTCGATCTGTACTTAATTATTTTTGTTATTTTCCGTACACACAAGACCACGTCCAATGTTATCTGTTCTCGCGCTACATTTTATCAACAATTAGGTACATAGATGACTGTGACAAATAATGTTTTTACATCAGTAGGTACATACCTACTATTGTTGTTTATCAATTGTTTGTTGGTTGTTTGTTTTAATGTCCTGTGTACCATACGGATTGGGTCTATTGGGGAAACCATGTGAAAAAGAGGCCACCTCAATATATTACCCTGTGTATCTCAAAAACTGGTCATAGCAAAGCCAATACAGTTTGACATTATAATAGTGTACTCAAACTAAGAGTAATGACGAAAAATTTGAAAATTCCATGACTAAATTTTATATTAAAGGGTGAAATATGAACTAAACGTATTTTCGCAAGTTTTGTCATCACCTAGCGTTTATTTCACTTTATATATCAATTTCGGACAAGCAGTATGCTGAGAGTATCCCTAAAGCTCAAAATATAAAATAAAAATATATACCAAATGTCACCAAAAAAACTGACTTTTCGACTCACCCAGTATAAAATAAGAATTTGTTGATTTTGACATATTCAAACGATGGGAATTTCAGTATGTTACTTGGTTTCATAACAACTTCATTTTATAGGGTCGAATGAGGATCTCATTTTGAATAATGCTTGATTCACCCCGTATGTAACCATTTTTTTAAATAAAAACCAGTCTGAAATTATTGCCTCATGGGTAAGCAATTTTTGTAGTGCAACACTCTTTCATTCAAGATGTTTTTCTACGAGCAATGTTACTTTAAAGAAATGGCCATTTTCCAACTTCGACTAGTCATCGGATTGAGTTGAATTCAGGAAAATTAACCGGTGACAATTTTTCCATAAGGCTGCTGCCTGGTACTTCATTGTTATACTTATCAACTGAGTATTTATATCGTTTTTGTAATATTTTTCAAACAATACACGTATAGTGGGTATCAAAAATATCTCTATTTCAATTTAACGCAACACAAAAAAACTGCCCCCTCCCCTGATTTTTTTTACTGGCAGCGCCCACGATCCAGTTTCTGTAAATTTTTTCGAAATCAACTTCATAGAAGCCGCACTTGCGAGATAAGGTCAATAAAAATAACTTCTCCGATGTTGCGCCGGCACTCTTCACGGCTAGTTGGCGAATATAAACGAACCCCAGTGTCGAGAGGGCGCCACGGCGCCATCTCCGAACCGGCTTCCGGTTCTTCGCCTTCCTCTCCGGATATCACCGTGACCCGATTTGTTTACCTGATTGTGCGTCTTTGGCCTTAAACTCCATTTAACGATCCGTCAATTGTGGTATTTTGTCGGGCAGGATGTTTGGACATATTTTAACATGCTTATGTTACAAATTCACAAAACACATTTTCAGAGCCATTTTGCAGTATTTTTTTACAGTCCAAGAGCCGCAGATGGGTTAAAGAGACTAAACTAACAAGAGGGTATAGTAAGTTCTAGCCAAACAGAATCTTGTAGCATCGACGCGTCATAGTGACGTACTTGGACATGAGTACAGAGTCGAACTCGAACCAAGAAACAAAACTGTCACATGTAACTCTCATAAACCAAAAGCTAGTCCGTCACTGTATATAGAGAACGGCGGCCATGACATGTCCAACTACGTCACATTTCGTCACAAATGTTCTTTCATGTCTTTCTATTAGTGTCTCCCCATTGTCTTATGGGGATTAGACTCTCCTTGTTAAATAATGTTTAGTCTCCTTGCAGCGTCTAGCAAACGTCTAGCCGTACCAATTCTACTTTTGATCCCGTAGTTCCGCATGCGCATTGTGACCGCGGCAAATTCAAAATAAAAATTCATCATGTGTGCACTGTGTGTGATATTTGACATTTAGGTTAAGAATGTTAAAATCAAAGTAATTTTATTGGTAAGATATAAACATCTCAAAGGCCATTTTTTATATTTTGAGTAATGTTTTTTTCAAACTGGACATATTAAACACAAGGTAATGTATAAAAGATCTTTTGAAATTACATATACGTTTTCGGTGGATAGCAATATTCTCCTTATCATCTGGAATGATTAATTTACTGATCGTTTTCAAAAGTCACACATCTCTTCAGAATAATGTTTTTATTGTGAGATGTTTTAGAGGGTATTCTGTTGGAATATAAATATAAAATACTGAAAGGGACCTCCGATGAGAGTGTAAAGAAGGCAGAAAAATTCTAATGTTGTTTATGCAGCGATGAAAATTTTGAAAAATCAAAAATATTGAATCATTTTATATTAGTTCATAAAGCTCTCATCCTTGAACTTAAATTTATTTAATGAGGATGAATTTTATTGCTGGAAAAGAGAAGTCGAAAAAGATAGATGAACATAAATATGGTTCTTACCCAACAAAAAATTCCAAAAAAGTAGATTCATATCATATGCCACCGATCTGGTGCATACAAAGAGGGTTTCTAGCATATCATACCTAAAGATATATACATGGAACCAATCAAATCAAAGGATACCGATTTCGTTTCGCTGTCAGTAATTGTTGTGAAGTAATCGAATGATTTTTAGACTTGTTAGGTGGGTTTATTTGATTTTTTTTTGTTGAATAAACTGTTTAAAATGACTTGGTGCACTATTTGTATAACAAATCGTTTTACGATATTCGCAATTTGGGAGGTCATGTAAGAAAGTTCCACCCAGGTTAGAACATAGGTGATAATTTTCCTCTGCACAGTGATAAAAAGATATAATAATACGTTTATTTTCAACGGGTATACACAAAATAACAGAAAAAAATCAAGGTAGAATATAACTACAAGTTCGATAAGCATTCGAGGAAAAGTCAAATAGGAAATAACAATCTTAATTCTGGTTTCGCATATAGATTGATAAAATAAAGTTGATATCACACGACGAACAATTATCGTTGAAGATTTTACACATTGAAAAAATAGGTGACTTGAGAAGTACATTGGTACGAGGAGCTGAGTTGTAAAAAGTAATTTCTTGGCGGGAAACTAATCTTCGTACATGAAAATTGATCTTGCTCAACAAATAGGGACAGTCTGTTATGCCATTCAATAGTTTATGGAGAGTGGTAAGTGCCGAGTAGTCGCGTCTTTCTTATAGATATTGAAACTGAAAAATATTCAAAAGGACTTGATGAGCATACCCTCTTTCGGGGTAATATCCATAGCATTTATAGAACATATATTCAATACATTTCCTTTGAACAGATTCTATACTGTCTTTTGCGTTATTATACAGGGTGATTCATTGTGAAATGCGCATACAGTTAGGGTAGATGGAAGACACCGAGGTCCTTCTACATAACCTACATTTTATGGGTCTATCGTTCTTTATAACCAAGATACAGGGTGATTTATTGATATTCCCCATTTTTTCAATTAATCATAACTCATGAACCACCTTATACATTTTTGTGATATTTGGTTTGTATGTTCTTTATCCACAGTAGTGTCGATTACCATAATAAGGAAAAGTGTTATTCCAGGTCCGGCCTTAAAAAACTTAATAAGTAGGTTTCGAGTCGAAACAACATTCTGTATATCAATGTTTAAAAATTTTATTTACAAATTTGGAAAGAGCAGGAAAAAATAAGTAAGACTAAAAGTATATGGTATTTCCGCATACAACTTTTCCAGAACATGTCAAACTGATTGAGAGTTCTAGAAATCTACATATCGATGAATATAATACTAAAAGTTCGTTCGCTAACCATATTCTGAATTATAATCACAACTTTGATATTAATAAAGATTTAAATATTTCACACGTTTGTCAAAAAGGTACATTGCTTAATCTCATCGAAATATTTGAAATCAACTCCGCTATAAGTAATCCGAATGTCTTATCTCTCAATGAACAAGTACAATTCGACTGCAAAAAGTTTTTCAATTCTCTTAAGTTTCAATAAACCAAACTATCAGTTCTTACCTTGATCCTCTACCCTTTAATTGATATTCTTGTATCTCGATCCGTATAGTTGTACAACAGTTGCTCGCTCTGCTCCGGCGATAGGGGGTTGTCTATCCTTGGTCTGTGTATGTTAGGCGGCCTTGCTCTGGGTGTGTTCAGGTTGGCTTCGGTCTGTCGCTGTGTGGGTCCTTCATTTCCACATTATTTCTTATGTGGTAGTTTGGGATGTGTGTGGCGGCGGGGAGAGGTTCTTTCTGTCTACTCTCGAGGCTTGGCTTTGCCTCATGTCACGGATGGGTGGTATTCTTCCTATTGCTCGGTGTAGAGGTATTAGTTGTTTCGCGTTCCCTTTGTTTCGCATCCCCATTGATTTTTAATGTTACTTTCATATTCTGCACGTTTGTTTATGAGTACAATGTCATTGGCCTGGATATGTGACATGAGTTCTTGTTGCCCCGAGCCTTGATTGGATAGGAGTTGTCTTCTATCAATTTCGTTCTGAATGGCGGGTTCTCCTGTCACTGTTCTATATCATCAATGACGTTACGTGTTTTCTGACAGTTCAAACTGCCAAAGGTCCTTTTGGCCTTCTTCATTCTTCCTCGTTGCTTGGCTATTCTGATGAGCACGTTTTACATAAATGTTATATTCCGCCCCATGTGGCCCCATAATTTACTTTCCTTTCGGAAGAAAAGGACACTAAGGCTCTATAGCCGCCCTCTTCTCTGTTTTGTTGAAGTTTTTTGATTTCATAATGATATTTCACATGATGGCCTATTAGGCAACATGTAGAAATACAATTTTTAACTTTCATAATATTTTATTGCAACAATTTTTCCTCTCCATGTAAGTACTTATACCTTGATACATTAAGTTATTTTGTGTTTCCTTTATTGTAGAATTATTATAAGCTGATGATGAGCCTATATAGGCTCGAAACATGTCCTTTTAACACTACGGTTTAGCTGATTGATAGTACTTGCCGTACACCATTACAATACCCATCAGTTGGTAATATTAAATTGTGGAGACGACTTTGTGTTTTCTTGCTGCATCGCTTAACTATACCACTCCACTTCGAGATACAATGGACTTCTACCACAGATTAATGTGTTTTGTTACCAGAACACGGTAGATTTCCAACTGTAGCACAAAATGAAAGTTACGAAAGGCGACATATCGATTTGGAGCAAGATATTCTTAATTTTGTACAAAATGATCCAAAAATTAGTTCGAGAAGAATCAGTCTCGCCACTAATGTTCCTCAGTCTACTGTTTGGCGAAGAATAAATAAAAATCGTCTACATCCGTACCATTTACAACAAGTTCAGAGACTACAAGCAGGAGATGAAATTGCTCGATTGGCTTTTAGTAGATGGGTATTACAAAATAATAGGATCTTATACAGATGTTTATTTAGCGATGAATCTCAAATCACCAGAGACGGTATCAATAATTTCAGGAATTCTCATGTGTTGGCCGAACAAAATCCGTTCGCCATAAAACAAAAACATTCACAAATTAGATTCTCCTTTAATGTTTGGTGTGGCGTTATTAACAACCGATTAATTGGACCCCATATCCTACCTCATCTACTAACGGGTGAAGTGTATCTGGAGTTCCTGCAAAATATTTTACCCATATTGCTAGATGATGCAGGAGTTGATGTTGGAGGTATGTACTTTCAACATGATGGGGCTTCACCTCATTTCAGAGTAATGGTGAGAGAGTTTTTTAAATGACAACTTCCCAAATCATTGGATAGGCAGAGAAGGACCTCACAACTGGCCTGCAAGGGGGCCCGATTTTAATTCACTCGATTACCATGTTTGGGGTTATTTAAAATCAAAAGTTTATTCAACTGAAGTAAACACTAGAGAGGACCTTCTACGGAGAATTGAGGACGCTTGCGACAAACTGAGAAATGACCAAGCTATGATTAGAAAGTCATGCTTTTTTCGGAATAGGCATTTTTTCTCATTTTTATGATTTTTTTCTAACTGTAGGGCAATGGACAAATGTTATGATAATTTTTTTAACCATACAGGGTGTTTGAAAGTTCTTCATTGATAATAATAATTTGTCCCAAATAAGGACATGTCCTCTCGTTTTTCAATAAGGTTGGGAATCCAGGAATCAGGAGAATAAGAAATAGATGATGATTTCATGGATTGAAGCTGGAAAAGTATCATTTGGGGAAGAAATTTATTTTTTTTAAATTTTGTGGCACCTCATTATCGAAACATCTAGATTTGACTCAAGTTAATAAGTAAAAAAGTTGTATGCGGAAAAACCAAACACTTTTAGTCTTACTTATTTTTTCCTGCTCTTTCCAAATTTGTAAATAAAATTTTAAAATATTGATATACAGAATGTTGTTTCGACTCGAAACCTACTTATTAATTTTTTTAAGGCCGGACCTGGAATAAGACTTTTTCTTATTATGTTAATCGACACTACCATGGACAAAGAAAATACAAACCAAAAATCACAAAAATGTATAGGGTGGTTCATAAGTTATGATAATTGAAAAAATGGGGAAAATCAATAAATCACCCTGTATCTTGGTTATAAAGAACGATAGACCCATAAAATATTGGTTATTTAGAAGGACCTCGGTGTCTTCCATCTACCCTAACTATATGCACATTTCCCAATGAATCACCCTGTATAATGGTGACCAAATGAGTGTGGCATATTCTAATTTACTTCTGATGAATGTGAGGTATAGCATTTTCAGTCTGTCAATATTAGCAACGTTAGACCAATTTCTATATGCAAAAATTAACCTATAATTTATCTTTTTGAAAGAGATTCTTCCCTGACTTCGTCAAGGATGGTTTGGAAGGGGATTTTAGGAGCAATTTTGGTAGCTATAGTTTCTCTTTCAGATTTAGACCTAATTCTTGATTATTGCCAACATGGCTATTCACAAATTCTACTTCACATCCTCCATTATTCAATACTGTAAGAACTATTTGAGTTGAGCAATATCCGTTAATTTTATTGGTCGTATACATCTCTAAGTATCTTATGCCAGATCACTGGCTTATGAATCTACTTTTTTTGAAATTTTTCATGGGGTAAGAACCATATAAATATGTTTATTAATAAATTGACTTTTCGTATCTTTTTCGTATTACCTTTTACGGCAATGAAATGCATCTTCCTTGGATAATTTTAAGTTCGTAAGGGGACGACAGCTGGTTAACGGAAAAAACAATTTTAACAATTTAACAATTCAAGGATGAGAGCTTCATGTCATGAACTACTATAAAATGATTCGATATTTTTGATTTTTTAAAACTCCCTTCTCTGCATAAACAACATTTAGCTAGACACTTGTGAGAGAGGTTGATCCCATCTAACTGAATGAAACAAATTTTCTATGAAGTTTCATAAACAGACGAATACGCCTAAAATAGCTTGCCTATCATAATGTGGTCATGGCAATGTTCAAATAAAATAATAATTGGAAGGGAAAGTTTATCAGGCTTTTTCTCAAAACAAAAAGGAAAGTGGTGTTTCTTGCGTACTTTTATCTCCTGAATACGAATCCGAAAGAATTTTGTGGTGGTCTCTAATACTTTTCGAGTTATGACCTTTTGAATCTTGAAATTCGACCATTATCAAAAACGATTCTTTCAGTAAAAAATCGCACTGAATTCCTCCTTCTTTTCGCATGCCTCAAGGAACACCTCCCGAGACAGTAAGTTCCAAAGCTTCGCCGTTCGTTGGAAGGAGTCAGTGTTGGATTGTACCACCAGGATACCGGAAAATTTCCTGATAGGCCCTCATGCTAGAGGCTCTCAACGTGCCCCCTAGTTCCCTCCCATTGTTATTTGTTATCAATGTTGATGAAATAGGATAACTAAATTTTACTATCTTCTTAATATTGTTAAGCGTTATGAATAATGCATCATTTATAGTGGAAAATATTTGAATATTAAATATTTCGACGTTATTCGCTATGAGTAATGTCACGTAATGTCAAATTCTTAATCCTCTTTTTAAGATGTCTAGAAACCCTGGTGTGTCGACTCATACCTGCAAAACTGTGGGATAAAACGGGAGACAATTCGCCTGCTTGATTAGGAGAAAACAAATGAAATAAATTGTGACCTGTTTCCCAAATATTCCGCATTTGCGTGTACCGCCACGGTCGGTTTTCCTGTTAGGGTAAATTTACAAGCACAGAAGTTTTCAAGTATTGCCGACGAATGAACTGAATAAAAAAACCTAATTAATGGAATTTACTGAATCACTACCACCAATCAGTTTTAATTGTTACACTTTCGACTTATTTATATAATTTTTTACTGAAATGCAATTAACTACATTAATAACCACGCATTTCATTTGGAAGTATTGAAATTAAGCTTCATGAAAATTCACCATTAGAACCTGTCAATCTTGTGCCAATATAATCGGGAATGGCGGGAGTCCGTGAGATATATTCGTGCCATTATTTTCATTAAAATGTTTTCTATTAATACAAGATACTATGTGATAATCTTCATGATATGGTGGTACTCACTTTCGGTACTGGATATAGATGAATTATTTTGTTCGTCTCTCTGGATTGCCCACAAATGATACAAAAACGGAACCTGATCAAATTATTATTATAAATTGTGAAAGGCTTTCGCGGCCATCGTCACTTACATGGTGGTTCTTCGGGTTGTAAGGCCGACGTGTGTTCAGAGAAGAACTCGACGTTTCGCCAACACGAGTGGTTAGCATTTTCAAGAGTTATTTTACAAGTTTCTGATTTCTTAAGTCGCTGTCAAATGCTTGACATTTGACAGCGACTTAAGAAATCAGAAACTTGTAAAATAACTCTTGAAAATGCTAACCACTCGTGTTGGCGAAACGTCGAGTTCTTCTCTGAACACACGTCGGCCTTACAACCTGAAGAACCACCATGCAAATTATTATTGTTCAAACTACACAGAAAACGATTAGATATTCATAAATTTTATTCAGACATGTTTTGCTACCACAGTAGCTTCTTCACTGTCTGATTGAATAAAGTTTGTGGAGAAAGAATAGTTTTCTGTGAATTTTATGAATGGATCTTCATCAAGTAACGGCCGAGTCAATCGGACAAATTGAATTATTATTGAATGATTGAATAATTTCTAAGAAAATATACAGCAAAATGGAAAAACACATTAATAATAGTCACCAATACAAGGAAATTGCACTATGAAATTTAGATTCCATCACAACTATTCATTTCTGAATGGTATTTGAAGTTTGTTGAAATTCCATAAAATTGACAACAGTCATCAATCACCATATCCCTGGAATATTGGCAGGACTAAAATTCTATAAGGGCCCCATCTCTGGGGCCGACTAAAGAAGCAGACCACTATTTCATTTGTATATTTGTCTTCTGAAAAATCAAAACAAAATCGAATCACTCGACACACCAGGGTTTTTAGGCAACTTACCTCTTTTCCTTCGTTTTTTTCTCTAAAACTTATAGTCTGTTAAAGCTTTCGTAGTCCTAGTTTACTTACAGGGCGAAATGATAGGTTATAGGTATGTATAGACAGACCTACAATTTCATTGTGAATCAAGTATGAAAAACCTTTGCACAAGTCACAAAAACAACTATATGATTAATTTGATCTGCACAATTTCAAAAACATGTTGAACGACATGAAATTTCAGTATAGTCCATCATTTTCAGTAATATATAAATATGTACATCTAAATCTCCTATCAGAGAGAAACGGTATGTTGAAGATATTACAAAAATACCAGTTAAAGTGAAAATGAAGTGGAAGAACATAAAGATTCGTTCACAGGGATGTTCTGGTTGCATTGTATGTTGTTTTAATGTTCTCGAACCACTTCACTTTATGATTCAAATCAGGTACAGTCTGGAAGGAAAGTTTTCATTGAAATTTTCGATTATTATTAAAATCTAAACTATTTGATATTAAAATGTATACTTACCCATCTGATATTATTTTACGAATTTTTTTGTCCATCATCATGAGTTCTTCAGATTTCTTCTCTTATTACAGCAATGAGTGTAACGATCGTATAACGTTCCCCTCTTGTAAGTTTTTATAGTGTTATCTTTTTATGACGGAATGAAATTTTTTTCTTTTATTAAAGAATTACTTCCACGACTCAATTTGTCTGTAGTTCGAATTCGTCTCTAGGTTTTCTGAAGAATTCATTGTCATTTATGGTTCTTATCAGCAGCTATATGATTATATCTTTGATATCTGTTCTTATACAGTGTACAGGGATACAGTTGAGATAGCAAATAATAAAACTCTGAATTGAATGTAAAGTCGAAAATGTATACGTGGCATTTTCATTAGAAATAAATGCAGTCACACAAAACTCTATCATCATCATTAAATTATTATTATCTCTATCAAATGCATAAAGACTCTGAGTTCAATTGACAAATCTATGATTTTGGGTTTGTTTACTTTATTAAAATTTGTGTATTATTTCTGAATAGTGTTTGTTTTTTTTACTATGAAAATTGTTGTTTGTAATTTGCGTTTCCTCATGTTAATGAACTATATTATTCATAATTTTCCGGTATACTCGTACAGAAAGTATGTGCCAATACAATACCTGATAATTTTCTCTGATTTTAGTTTTTTCTTTTCTTCACAATTAATTCCAACTGTTTTCGTAGTTCCATTGATTTGTTTTCCATAATCAGGTTGTTTATTGTTCAGCAATACTATTCTCCGATGCAGGGCAACCGAGAGCCAGTGCGGGCCCCGTGAAAGTTGTATGTTTAGGGCCCTTTGTGGCCTGGGCCCCGGGAATTTGTCCCGGCTTCCCCGCCTTTTCGTCAGGCTTGTCGACCCTGATGACCGGTATACTAAAACAGGAACAAAAATTTGAAAATTCAAAACTTTTATCAAACTTTTATCTCGCTTTTTCTCATTGTTCAGATCAGTATTTATCTTTAATTTATGTACAGTAAGGATTGCATCATATGAATTTACTTCAACACTCATCTTTGCAGTCATATGCTGAAATCTTGTTCATGTTCAATTATAGATTCCGGTCCATTGAACGTAGAGAAGCTACTAAAAATAATCGTATTCGAATGAGTTCTCTGAAATGTCAAAAACGTATAGAATCCATATTCAGAAAATTCTGTCGACTTGAAACTCACCTTCAAGAGTAGTAATAAATTTCACTACTCAATCACGATAATAATATACTCAGACATTTTGACTCAGACGTTAGCTACTAGAATAATCAAACTTTAATAAATCTTCACAGATGTACAAACCCTCTCTCAACCGTCATCGCCTGGTAACTCGTAACTCAACTGAACGATGATTTTACCTAATACAATAGGCCAATCAATAGAGCATTTTTTCCTAAAAAAATACTAGTAGAAAACTGACTGTACCATCACATGGAACACAGTCCGTAGTTATATTCTGTTGTTTTCGACTCGCAACTGTCATTTATTAATTTGTTATAAACATTTGAATATAAAAAAATTTGTTTTTATAACTATTATGCTTATAAAATGAAAACCAATAAAGCAATCTGGTAGCTCCAATGGAAAGAATTGTAGATAATTGAAATACAAACAAAATGGAATGTTTCATTACCCGATCGAATGATTGTTAACGGAGGAAAACCGGAAAAACCGGAAAATTTTACGATTTTTTTCAAATTTATATCTCCGCCATTTTTCAAGAAATAGGGTTGGCTCTTCTCATGAAAGTATTGAATCATGTCTACTTTATGTGTGCATAAAACAGGCTTTAACCGATCATTAGTTTTGGCACAACTGCAATTTCATTAGAGCCTGGATGCTCTAGTGATAGTTCGATTCCAATTCCTGGGACACATTTTGGAAGTAGAAGTTTAGTACCACAAAACGTATATTCTCATTTTACGCCAAAATGCTGCGGAATGGGTGAAAAATGCTTGCAAACGGCTGAGCTGGTAGAAGCGGTCGAGTGGAAGGAGAGAGCGGGAGATGAGGGGAAGTGTATTATCACGTAACCCGTTCATTAGAAGATTCCCCCTCATCTCCCGTACTCTCCTACCACTCGGCAGCTATCGCGTGCTCGGCCGTTTTCAGTCATGTTTGCATGCATTTTTCACCCATTTCGCACCATTGTAGCGCAAAATGAGAATATACATTTTGTAGTACTATACTTCTACTTTCATGATCTGTTTGAAAAATTGAAATCGGGCTATCACTACAGCATCCAGGCACGCTGCAGGTGCAAAAAATAATTTAAATTGCAATTGTGCTAAAACTAACGATCCGACAGCGCCTGTTTTGTGCACACATAAACTACACATAATTCAATAATTTCGTAAGAAAGGCCAATCCTACTTCTTGAAAAAATGGTGGAGTTAGGAGTTTTTCAAACAATTTCAAAATTTTCCGGTTTTTCCAGTTTTTCTCCATTGCTAATGATCCGAGCAACCAGATTGCTGTATTAGTTTTCATTTTATAAGCAAAACAGTTAAAAAAAAAACACACATTTTTTGTTATTTGAATGTATATAACAAATTACTAAATGACAGTTGCGAGTCAAAAACATAACAGAATATAACTACGGACTGTCTTCTATGTGATGGCATAGTCAGTTTTCTACTGGTACTTTTGTTAAAAACTCACTCATTTTATGCTCTATTCTTTGGTGTATAACTTTGTGTTTACCATTCTGTTCTATAAGTATTACTACGAAACGCAATGAATTCGGGTGGATAATTCCACTTCGAATGAAAAGTAATCTTAAAACTTGATTCGCGTTCAGATTCAGTGAGAATGTGGTTATTATTACTGTTATTCCTTATGAACACAAAATCGTCAGTAGTTCTTTTCTTCTATGGGCGGTAAGTCTGTACGTGAGTGGGCCCGTATCAGGCCCTCCACTGCGGCCAACTGCATATTGTGGCTTACCCTATGTTTATATTTTTCCCAGTATATCCAATCTCTTAACGAAATTGAGGAATATATTGGGAGAACAATTTACCAGGTTTTCTGGCCTTACTGTCGTATACCGCCAAATATTGAGAATATGGTATGGGCGGTAACTACCGTTATCAACTTCATTTGATAATACTGGTAAGTTAATAATAAATACGACTACGTTTTTGACTGGAGCGTATGATGACGAAGCATTTTAGAGCGATTTCTGCCGGAAAAATGTAGTAGGTATTGGAGAACTCTGAAAAATCTCAATAGGCTAAACTGTCATGGTATAAAGTAACGGTGATTTCAGTAATACACTAATACACGAAATATTCAACCACATTTGAATGTTCACTTTCACTTTTGTAAGAGTATAGCTTAATAGTCGAAGCTGTGATTTGTTCTACGATCGGATTGTCAAGTACTTCGATTTTCAGACTACCAAAGTGTGGTGAATCAGTCTGTCGGATTTTTCTGCGTGTAGTCATCAAGTGTGATTTTGTTTGCCCAATTTGTACTATAGAATGACACTCATACATTCCTTTTAGTTTTCCAGAACTTCTATGTGTCATGAACACAACAGTGGTCATTCAACTTTATGGTGATATCTTAAACAAGCTTTAGATCGTTGACACTATTGACACGTACGTCACTGATGAGTTCGATCAGAACCGGCGACTATCATAAAACGAAAGATATAAAATTCTCCATCGGGACAAGTTAAGATGTTATGGCGATCTTAAAAGTTATTACCGAACGTAAGAAGAAGAAGTACTGTCACTTTTTAATTAACGCAACTCGGCCGTGTATTAATAAGGTTACATTAACATTTATTGCGGCACAACGATGCGCATAAAAAGAAACGTTCTTGAGTTACTGGATCTTTACGGCCGTCGTCGTAATTGACTCGTCCGAGCTTTTCATCTTCAGCGGTGAAAGTATTTTCAGAAAAAAATCCAGTGAGTTTGTAAACAAATATTAGAATGTGTTGAACCAGATAAAAGTTTTCGGACTAGCGTAAATAATAAGACTTACAGGCTTTTTCTCGAAAAAAAAGTGGTGTTGCTTAAGTAATTTCATCTCTTGAACACGATGCCGAGTTATTCGAATACTTATCGAGTTATGGCTTTTTTAATCTTGAAAACTGATCATTTTCAAACACGAATTTTTCAGTCAAAAATAGCACAAATTGTCTCCTACGTTTCATCGACACTATTTTCAAACGCCAATCTATTCACAATTACAAGCACCAAAACTAAACAATTTACACAAAGAATCTACCTTTTTTACTAGTAATTCTGAACTAGTTGTTAGTACTTTTCATACTGTTACGGTTTGCAGGTACTACAATAATAATAAACAATAACACAATAAATATAACCTTTTAATGTTGACTTCAACCCTCTGTGTGGTTCTTCTTCTACATGAGCAATTACAGTTCAAGTAATTCCAACCTGGAAATGAAAAGGTGGAGAGAAATATTACCGCCAAAAGGTAAATTCAGGTTAGAGGAAGAGGAGTTTTCTATTGGCTTTTGACCTAAGAAGGTTAAGAAAGAAAACGTGTTCGCTCTGTTAGCGGATTTTCCGTTGTGAATTCCTGATAATTTGGAAAGATTTTATGAGTTTGAAATTATAGGTCGCTATTACAGCGGATCAATTTTCAAATTAAAAAGGGAATCAGTTATTTGATTTTACTCAGCCGAGTTAACACTTGAGGCCACCTATCATCGAGGTAGGTGACTCCGGCTAACGTTCAATCGACTCTTCGACTGACGGTGGTAGGTAATATTAAGAATGTTCTTCATTTTAGTGCCTTTATTTAGTTAGTCGCTATCCACCGGTGCGTCACTGGAAGGATATTGAATAAAAAGTACATTCCTCCGATACGCTAGCACCATCTGTGGAACTACTCCCACCCCCATAAGTGGAGTATCTGTTGTCGAAGAAATATCACTAGGGATTTGGATAGACAACTACTAGCCTGCACGTACTATTCCAAGTGAGCTGTATCTTACTTCACTTACAATCGACTGCGGTACAAACCCAACCCATAACGCTGAACATCTAAAAGCACGAGAGAAATAGTGTCTGAGTTTCGAATATTAAACGATTTGCCTACTAACATAATATAATGCATGTGAGCTTTCAGTATCGATACTAAAAGTCTCAACTGGTTTTGTATAGCACAATCACGCTTAGGTAGAGAGCTTGTTGCTGGTACTATTTGCTTGTAAATAGCTATTAATGTAGTTGAGGACTGCGTAGCTTGCCACGTTTGGTGAAGGGTCGCTTCTCAGCCTCTATAGTCCTCTTTAAAATATAACTCTTTTTCCAACCTTTTGATATATATTTTCTGAAATACCCACACCCTTAAAATAAGGTCAAATACGATCTGGAAGGTAAAATACCTGTAATAATGCTTTTGGTAAGTTGGTAACTTGGGACTTGCGCGGCTGACCATCTGCATTCGAATATGAGCAACAACGTCCCCTCATTTATATACTTCAATTGTTTAGTTTACGTAATATTGTACTACACTGGTTGTAGAAGAAAAAAATTGAAACCTATTTATCAATTTTTCAATAAAATTAATTTGAACGCAAAAATGAAGAATAAGTTATTGCTCAAATTTTAAATTCGAATACTTAGCGGCGCAAATTTCATGTGACCAAGTTACTACAAGAAAGAAAATTACTATGAACCAAGGAAAAACTAGGTTAGGTTTGATAGTAAAAGAAGGTCGTTTTTTGCGTGATACGTTTGGTATTGGTGCTTGTAAGTAAGTAAGCAAGTAAGTTTATTCAGTAATTGCAAGTACATAATTCAGTTGAGAGTGCTAGTACAAAATTTGATTACACAAAAAGGTCCAGTAAAGACATTATATTTTGATAAACCTAAAATAATAGATGTTCCTAAATAATATAATTTCGTAGCATTTCAGTAGACAATAGGCAAGTGCAAATTACGGCTAAGTACAGAAGAAGCCACCTAAGCAGAGCTTGAGTTGTGGAACATTCTTCTGCATGAATTTATAACATGATTAGTTGATAATTAAATTAGATTACAGAATTAGGCATCTGAATTTTACAATATCAATAGTACTTACGATGAAAGAGAAGAGGTCCTTTGTTTATTATCTATCTATCTATCTATCTATCTATCTAAGGAATGTCTAGAACAAAAATGTGGTGAGTGCGAAACCAGTTATGTAAGTAGTCATTCACAATCAGTTTTCAGTTTGGTGGGCTGGTGCAAATTTTATAATATTTTTGGTTAAGGTATATTCATGCATTTTGTTTCTCTGAAAAAGACCGGAAGTCAATATACCGGGTGGCTACGGAAGTATTGCCTACCGAATATCTCAGTTATTGTATGAAGTAGGTTTGTGAAATTTGGAGCGTCGATATAATGACATAAGAGCTAGAATTTGAGCAAATTGACATGTCGAAGTTAACTTCCGGTCTGACCGGAAGTAACATCAACTTTCTTATTTTAAATAGAAACCCTATTTTTTTTTCTTTTCGCTTTATTCAGCATTCAATTCCCTTTCTAATGACATATCACAAGTTGGTATCTAACCAGAAACTAGATCAGAAAAAAATTATTATTGAAATTCACCGAGTAGGCCGTGGAAGCAAAATGAAAGCCAAAAATTGAAAAGTTCGCTATGGAAACCATACGTCACTTGATAACAGTTGCTACTACTGTGATATTTTATTTTCATTCGTCGGCGTTATAAAAAGCCGCCAAAAAAAATATTGGAAAAATTGGGAAAAAAAGAATACTCTGTAGGTCCATAACTTAAATAAGAACATACAACTTTTTCTTGCCTGTACTATTCCTTTCTAATGATATAATAGAAAATAATTTTTTGAACTAAGATACCGAAAAATCCAATAATTATTCTTCAAATAACAAAATAGATTATCGCAGATTATCGCCATACGCAAAAATAAAATAAAAAATAATGTGGAATGATAAATTATATCCTGTAGGTTCTAGGTTAAATAGGAACATAAACGTACTTGGTCTGTGCTATCGTCCATAGATATTCTAATATCTACCTATGGACAATGTTTGTGCTATTCAGAATAATCATTCCATTGCAATAATCATTCGAACCAAAATATTAACAAGTAGGCTGATTAAGATGTATTTTGGAATGAAACAAAAAAGAAATGAGAGCTGTCACGAACGCTGCTATCCATATTATTTTGACGTTCGAAGTAGTGTTTTTGATTCTGCCATTTTAAATGGGTTTGGAAATCGAAATCAGTTAGTGGAATATTAAAAAAATGCCCCGTTATTAACGAACCGAACAAATTGTCATGCTTCTCATTTATGGTGAATGTTTAAAAAATTCTTATGCCGCTGAACGATTGTATTTAGAGCGATATCCAGGGAGGCAGCAACCGTCAAGAAGGTATTTCCAGTGGCTTGAAGAAAAATTAAGAACTGAACCTGATGTTCACGAAGACCAAGAAGCATTTGTTATTAATGAGGAAACTGAAATTAATGTATTAGCTTTAGTACAATATGATAGCACAATTTCCGCAAGGCAGATTGGCACCGAATTAGCTATAAGTAAGGACTCTGCTAGGAAAATTTTTAAAAAACATCGATTGAAATCCTTCAAGTATCAGTTGCATCAACATTCGTATGAAAATGACGGTGAAAGGCGCCTGGAATATTGTAATTGGTTTCTTCGACAAAATGCTGAGAATCACCTATTTAACTATTATATCTTGTTTACGGACGAGTCAAGATTTACCAACAATGGATTATTTAACAGGAATAATACAAGGTAGGTACTGTACTTTATTTGGATTATTGTCGATAGTCGAAGTGTAAAGTGCTAAAAGTGTGAACGGTCTTTTGTTCCAGGTACTGGGCGATAGCAAACGAGCACCGGTTTCAACAAGGCGGCTTCCAGGAGAGATTTGGTGTGAATGTTTGGGCAGGAATAGTTGGAACTCATATTGTTGGCCCCATTCTTTTTCAAGGCCAACTAACCGGAGAGAGATACTTTAATTTTTTAACGAATGAAATTTCGGAATTCATTAACAACCTACCAGCGGAAATAACTGAGAGAATGTACTTCCAGCAAGATGGCTAAATTCAAGGATAGCGAGAAATTATCTTCAAAATCGCTTTCAAGACTTATAACAACCCATGGTCCAGTCAGGTGGCCACCAAGGTCACCTGATCTTACTCCGTGCGACTTTTTTCTATGGGGGCATCTTAAAAATAGGGTGTATTCCACACAGCCTACTACTCTACATGAGCTAGAATTAAAAATTCGTAGAGCTTTCCAAGATATCACGCCCCAAATGTTGAGAAACGTTTTACATGAAAATATCACAATGTATTTTTTTTCGATAAATCTGTTTTTTCGTTATTTGAAGAATAATAATTGGATTTTTTGGTATTTCATTTCAAAAAATTTATTTCTAATATATCATTAGAAAGGAATGGTTATGCTGAATAGTACAGGCAAGAAAAAGTTGTATGTTCCTATTTAAGTTATGGACCTACAGAGTATTGTTTTTTTCTCAATTTTTCCAATTTTTTTTTGGCGGCTTTTTATAACGCCGACGAATGAAAATAAAATATCACAGTAGTAGCAACTGTTATCAAGTGACGTATGGTTTCCATAGCCAACTTTTCAATTTTTGGCATTCATTTTGCTTCCACGGCCTACTCGGTGAATTTCAATAATAATTTTTTTCTGATCTAGTTTCTGGTTAGATACCAACTTGTGATATGTCATTAGAAAGGGAATTGAATCCTGAATAAAGCGAAAAGAAAAAAAAATAGGGTTTCAATCCAAAATTAGAAAGTTGATGTTACTTCCGGTCAGACCGGAAGTTAACTTCGACATGTCAATATGCTCAAATTCTAGCTCTTATGTCATTATATCGACGCTCTGAGATATTCCGTAGGCAATACTTCCGTAGCCACCCGGTATGAGGCATTAGTATACTCCAAGAAATGCACCTTTCAATGGTAATTTAATATATTTAAAAAAAAAAATGTATTATACATTATCATTGTATCATGAAAGGGTCCCTGATGCAAGAAAATACTTTATTTTTCATGTCCCTCTGAAACCTGCATATCCAAAAGTATTATAGGAAACGTCAAGATGCGACTTTCGATGCCCATTGAAATTGGACCGAAATTCAGCCAAAATAAGAACCAACAAGAAGTATAGGAATAAATCACAAACTTTGAATGAAATAAAAAGAACATTACCTTGAAATGTTTCACAAAGCTCCAAGATACCTTTATTTCCATATCAAGCTTTTGTGACTGTATATACATAACTACATAACAAATACCGAAATTGAGTTGTTTATTATCTCATCACCTACCTATAATCCAAGTCCAATTGTGAAAGCACTCTCAGCATACAACACACAATACTAAAGCTTTCTGCTTGCACGTGTTAAATGTCTGGAAATATGTGTTAAATTTCAACAATTACTAATGCCATCATGTAGCCCTATGCACTTTATAGAGTTGCACAAGTTTGACTTGAATTTAAGTCAAACTCAAGTTAATCTATCAGAAAAAAAATTCAAGTCAAATCAAACTGGACAATGGTTACAGGTTTGAAAATTCAAACTGTTTGTCAAACTAGTTTGAAAGAGTTTGAAAAATAATTTATTTAGTAGATATACCTTAAATGGGTAAAATATTTATGTTAAATATAGTAAGTAGGTACAACAAATACATTTATTTCAAACAAAACGAAAATACATTATTTCAAACATTTTTTTTTAATCAACTCGAACTTGTCACCTCAAAATTCTTCGTGGAAAGTAAAGTTCTTAAAAATTAAGTGAAAGCAACAATATATTACATAGTAACCTCTTCCTGCGATCCTTGTGTGATATTTGTTAAGGATTCTTGTTGAAGCCACGAATTTAAACACATTAATGTTCTAATAGACTGGTCATTTAATCGGTTTCGTTTTTTTGTGACTGTCAAAGAAGCTCTCGAAAAATAGTGTTCTATGCAGGCTGATGTTGCTGGGGTGGCAAGAAAGTCCCTCGCCATGTTTGATAAAGTTGGAAATGCAGTTTCGTGCCGTTTCCACCACTTTAATATGTCCTCGGTACTGTCAGCTCGTGATTCAGCTGCGTATTTGTCCATTTCGTATCTCCATGAATTTTCATTTCTATTTATTTTTGGAGATGATTGGAAAAGTCTAAATCAAAATCGGTAACTTTATGAGACGTTTTTTCGAACACACTGACTGTACATTCAGTTTGGGTTTGGGGTGACTCTTTGTCAGTGTAAAGTGAATAATAATTTTTTTTATAAATTTCTTCAAATTTCTTGATGGCTTCATCTTTCAAGGATTGTCCCCATGTCGTTAGAGAAAACGTTTCAATTTTATGACGAGGATCCAAAATTAAAACGATACAATACATCCAATTAGTCCTACTGTAATGCTTAACAATTTTATCGCGAGCTGCCTGAAGGGCAAGAATTATTTTTGCATCAAGATCGTCTCTATTTTCTTTAATATCTAGTTCATGCGCCCATCTTTCTACTTTGTCGAGTAGCATATTGATCCCAATGACCACCATAGGAAGGGTAGAATATTTCTCTCCTTCTAAAATTGTAGTCAGGGTTTTGAAACTTTGTAAATACTTACATGTTCTTTCAATAACATTCCATTCTGTATCATGTATTCGAAAATGTAAAAGAGTATCGGTATTGTCACAAAGAATATTAATCGAACGTTTGAATTGTAACGCCCAGGACAGCATTTCCAACGTAGAGTTCCATCTGGTTTTTACCTCCAGTTTGGGAATGGTCATGTGTAAATTTAATAAGTCGCAAAATTTTGCGAAGTTTAATCTTAACATTTCGGAGTTTTTAATTTTTTTACAAATTACCTTAACCTTTGCAATTGTTGTAGTATTTTCAGATAATGTATTTTCATCATCACTAGTATCAGAGTCTTCGTCTTCGTTTTCTTCAGACGTTAACTCAAACACTTGCATTAAATCTCGAGCAGCTAAGTCAAGAATATGTGCAAAACACACGTAATGCTTATTCGCACCATCAAAATTTTCTATTATGTTTCCCAATTCTTTTAAAAACGTGAAATTACTATTAGTGTTGTCAGTAGTAATACCTTGAATAGAGTGTGTAATATTGAATTCAGCCGTTATTTTAAAAAACAAAGTTGCCATTGCAACGCCAGTATGTTGTCCTTTTGCGGGTACAAAATCTAATAAAAAATAATGTAATGTCCAGTCACTATCAATAAAATGAACGGCTACTCCATAGTAGCCCGTCATCGAATGGGAAGACCATCCATCCATCGTAAACGAAATTTTTGAGTCACAAGCATTTAAAAGTATCTTTACTGAATTTTTCAAAACATCAAATTTGGAAAATATTCGTGACTTCAACAGGTTTCTTGAAGGGACAATTAAGTTTGGATTAATGTAGTTGTATAATTTGTGGGTTATATCATCTTCAAAGAAGTTAAACGGCAAATATTTTTTTACAGTGTACTCCACTAATAGATCCATAAATTTATTTTTCTCTGTCTCCAAGTCCAAAGTTTTATTTTCAGTTTGCCCAGTAGAATTCTAAAACAAACAAAAAAATATTTTTGACACCATTTTAGAGAAACTAATCAAAAATCAAGAAATCTGGCACTAGAGCCCCCTGGTAATAAAAATTACAAGTACAATAAAACAAACCTCATATTTTCAACTATAAGAATAAAGGAGATGCCGTCCAAAAACTATTTTGACTCGATTTTGATAGAGACGACTATAGCGACCGCGGCGCCACGCGGCGGCGTTCGAATTTACCACGTGATATCGGGGCCTCTTAAGTAAATTTATTACGAAGGTAGATGGTAGCTGACCTCTATAAGGCCAAAAACCACTGGCGCAGTCATAAAAAAGCGAGCAGTGGGGTAACACAGTTGTGGTTCTAGGATTAATTGTGTAAAAACTTACCAGGTCATTTTTACAATTTTGGATCCAACGTTTTATGTTGTTACTACCACAAATACTACTTGTTCCAGAAGTTGTTGCTTCCTGCGGAAATATTTCTTCATACAATTTTTTGTGGCTCTTCATCAAATGTCGTTTTAAAGAACTAGTACCACTATTTGGCATTTTATACCGTTGTTCTTTATTTTTACATAATTTGCACTTTGCAATTTTCATTGTTTTGGAATCGCCTGCCGCAACATCAAAAAAATCTGTATATTTCTTTTTCTTGTTGATTAATTTTGCCTCGTCTACAGATTTTTTTTTCATAGTTTTTGCATGGGGGAAATCTTCAAAATCAGACTCACTTTGTTCTGGTACGTATTCCGAGCCGCTACATGAAAAAGGTTCAGGTTCAGACATTTCGACTTCAGACATTATCGCACAACGCACACACTTCAAAACAAACGTAACAAGCCAAGCGTATCCTTCTAAATATGAACTATAACCAATTTGCGGAGTAGCAGAGTACAGGTTCAGACATGAAAACAAATGGCGTTAGGGGTTGGGGTTAGGCGGTACGCTCTCAATTATTAGAATTGGAAGTAAACACGTTGCGCAATATGATATTCAAACTTCAAACTGTTTGAAGAAGTTTGATTTCAAGTCAAACCTAAAGATACAGAAATCAAGTCAAGTCAAACTTTTTTACATAAAAAGTTTGATTTTCAAGTCAAGTCAAGTTTGTTGAGTAAAATCAAACTAGTTTGACTTGATGCATCTCTATGCACTTTCAATGTCTTTTTACAAATATGAAATAGTTTTTTATCTAGATCTATATAATTATGGGCCTTATACCTATATTCAAATGAATCCTTTTACATAATGATTTTCCCACTTACCACACAATCCTCGTAAATGTGGCGGGCAGTTCTTCAAACCAGTAGAAGGGAGGTGGAGAAGTAAGGTTAGGGTCCACGTGGCCCCCTCACTAAAGACTCTGATACTGGCGAAGTAGCTTAGTATCACTGGAACCACAGCTGTAACGAACGATTGCACTTTGCGCTTCTTGCACCAAAACGAAACATAACTCATTCTGTCGAATCTCTTTGATAATCTAGAAGAATTGATATCATCTGGACTTGACATAGCAAATATTTGATTTGCGGTGTAATTGTGAAAGTTTACCACCAACTCGTATATCAAAGTTATAGGACGATTTTTTTCAGAAAATTGCAGTGAACATGAATCAGTAAACATTACACGTGGAAGTCACCATCAACTCTAATATTGAAGTCATAGTAAGATATTTATTTGAAAATTGCAGTAATTTCATTTGTGTAAGTTTTAGGCGGTCCGGGTTCGATCCCCGGTCGCGTGTCCCTGAGCTGAAGTGGTTCGGATTCCACTTTTATTTAAACTGAAGGTCCCGGATCACCCTTGCTCGCACAAGCTCTGCTTTTGAGGGGTTTTCTCCGAAACCCACCTGGGAGTTTCGTAAAAAACAAATAAAAAAAAATACGAAGGAAGATTGTAGAGACTTTTCATTTGACAACTGAAAAAATAGCTATTTGTGTATTAAGAGCGCAAAGTGATATATTGTCGCTTGACAAAGAGAGTTACCGCGCGACGCGAAGCGGAGCGCGGTAATCTTTGGAGAGCGACAATGACACTTTATTCTCGAAATACACACAAATTTTTTTCTACAAACGCAGTTTTCAGAAAAAGAAACACCAGATGCTTTATTCGACAAAAGTAAATCACATTATAACAAACTTTCATAATGTATATGCTAACCAAATTGCACTAAATTCAAAAAATACTAATCGCTTCTCAAACTACTAAAAGCATGACATATTAAAATTTACCTTTTTTAGTAGATATTCTCCATCGGGCGCTTCTTGTAAAAATTTGTGAATATCTTCAGTGGTGAATGTTTTGACTGGCACCACGTCATGAATTTACCGTATTGTAATTCATATTTCTTCCTTGATTTCTCTGGTAGGAGATTCAAAGTAACAATTTTTGCACTTTCTGCTACATCAGGAGGAGTGTTTGATAATTCGCTGTCACTATCATCAATCATCATGCAGAAATACGTTGGAGAAGCGAGCGTTTTCGAAATATTTCCGCTCTAGAGCGCAAATGCTGTCACAAAATGACATTTCACGGAAAACGTCAACTTTGCGTCGAAATCTGAAAGCGTGAAAGGCTACTTTGTTAAGCGTTTGTAGAAAAACATATTTACAGTAAACTCACACAATGTTTGCACAGATATATTACAAATGTAAAAAACATTCAAACTTGCTGCATTAGTTTTTAATTTACGATGTTTAGTGGAAAGTCCCCAAAGGTTGCAACGTTTAAAAATTCGAAAATAAAACCAATTATTACCTTCCTTGGTTTTGTTCACGGAGCATTAAAGAATTTTGTTTTTGTAGCATATCTGAAGATAGTTATCGAATGAATGAAAAAACACAATCGACTACCCGGTATACAAATTGTAAGAGGCGTTTACCCAAACATTTTTTTTACAAATAGTCAAGCAGTAAATTTTATCATAATCATGACAACGTCCAAATTTGCCAGACCCCCAATTCCCGATTGCATTTACATTTTAGTAAACATCCATGTAACAAAGTGAGTCTGTGCGTGGCTCCCAAAATTCTTATCTGCCGTAGCGCATCGTCGACGGGGCCTGTTCGCAGGCATTTTTCGGCGGTGTCAAAGACACCGAGTTACATGCATGGTTTCACTGCATGCCGTTTAGACGCCACCACCGCCTTTTTGGTGTCTTTCAACTCACGACTAAGCGCCACGAAAGCCAGTGCTGGTACGGAGGGCGATTGAGACATAGGAAAAATAGGGTTTTTGAATTATTTTGCCTATGCCAGAATCTAGAACCTATTCTACGAAGGCAATATTTTTTTCTTTATTTCGAGTTTCACCTCGAAACTAGCTTAGTATCGTGATACAACTCGAAATTAATAAAAAATAATGCTTGTCCTTCCTTCGCTAATTTCGTGATACAGCTCGAAACCAGGGTTCATGTTAAATCTTGAAAATATTGGTAATTTCGTATTGTAACATGAAATGATGGAGCGAAGTGGTCGAGGTGTTAGTGCGTTTGGCTTCCACCCAGACGGTCCGGGTTCGATCCCCGGTCGTGTGTCACTGAGCTGAAGTGGTTCGGATTCCACTTTTATTTAAACTGTAGGTCCCGGATCACCCTTGCTCGCACAAGCTCTGCTTTTGAGGGGTTTTCTCCGAAAACCTGGGAGTTTCGTAAAAACAAATTTTACAAATTTTACAAAAATTATGAGAGAAGGAAGGACATGCAATATTTCTTCTTAATTTCGAGTTGTAACTCGAATTGAAGCTAATTTCGAGTTGTAAGCAAAGTGGTCGTGGTGTTAGAGCGTTTAGCTTCCACCCAGGCTTTCCGGGTTAGATCCCTGGTCACGTGTCACTGAGCTGAGGTGGTTCGGATTCCACTTTTATTTAAACTGTAGGTCCTGGATCTCCCTTGCTTGCACAAGCTCTGCTTTTGAGTGGTTTTCTCCGAAGACCTGCGAGTTTCGTAAAAACAAATTTTACAAAAACAAATTCGAAATTGAACTAATTTTGAGTTCTACTCGAATTCAACACCGTAAAATGGGGTGCACAGGAACTTTGATCTTATATATACAAATTGTGGTAAATATTTCTATGAAGAAATCAGTTAAAAACTCGAGTATCACCTTCTTCTTTTTATACCTTCTCCCCAGAAAATAAATAAATGCTTTGTATGCCTACAACCACTATTTATGACGGAGTCTTTTAGGGACCAAATATTAACCAATAATGATGATATTTCCCAGTTATTCCTCGAACTGGAGCAATTGTTCAACCAACTTTAATTTGCTGAAAAAGTTTCTTCTATTTCTCCGATTGATTTTAAGAAGTCTTTGGGGCCAACTAGTTTTTCATCAGGACAACAAGATGGTTTCGAATTTTTGTGATACCTGTTGAGTACACTTCTTGAGCAGGAGAATAGTTTGATCAATTCCCGAGAATGCCCTGATGTTGAATCATTTACTATCTCTTCTTCAGTACAAAAATTTTTGGAGGGAAAATTCTTACAGTTTTGAGTTGCAGCGGATGCGGAATGAAGAGCAGAAACTCCAGTAACTTCTTTGAATTAGAGCTCGCGTTCCCCAATCTTTTGAAAATCCGGTCCGTACAGAACCTTATCAATCAACACTTGAGAACCGAACACCTAACAGATGATAGACAACTGCATTGCATATTCAGCGCTAAAACAACCGATAGAGATAAAATAACAAGTATTGTTGAAACACCAGCAAATTTTATCTTGACTTTGAACTTCAGTTATGATTCAGTATGCCACAGATGTATTAAATTATTTGAACGTGTCAAGCTGGAGGAACACCCCTATCTAGCCGACTTCCGTTATGAGCTTTACGCAGTCATCGTCCACTGTGGTTCTGGAGTTGATTATGGTCACTAATATACCTTGGCCAAGGACAAAACGGACTGGTATAAATTTGATGAAAGTTGCGTGAATAAAATGTTTTCTTCCGAATTGGACATTTTGGACCCTATGGAGACTATAAATCCTCGTTTACTGGAAGGCAGAGATTCAAAATTCGACGGACCTCTTTAGAAGTTATCATTTAACTAATTCCAACTCTTCAGGTGATGTGGTGTTGCAGGTATTTCTGGGTTTCCCTGCAGCAGTAAAAGCGAATGCGCCATCGAATCAATTTAAGCCGCCCGTAGCGCCAAATACTTTTTTACAATATTTTTTTTGTTAGTGTTACTTTATATAATAAAGTAATTTTTTTTATATTTCCTTACAGAAAATATATATAGTGTTCCTCATCACCCCGCATATACATTAGGAATATCAGTTAAAATTCACTTCCGTTCGTATTTAGACATTGAGTAGATCAATAGGAACGAATAGAATATGTGGGGGGTGATCAGGAATACAACCTTCCGAAGAAAATAAATTAAGGTTTTGTAAAAAACTTTATTTAAGCTCGATAAAAGATCAAATGACTTAAATTGCTTTCATAACTGACCATGTTCTTAAAACGAGCTGATTTGTTTTGATTGAGTGAGAGTTTTACTCTTTTACAATGTCCTAAGCAGGAATAAATGCCTCTTCTTCCGTTTGGAACAAATTCAAAGCGAGAGGGGCCTTTTTATCAAAAAACTCCAACGTTACCTGTCTCCTTGAAGATACAACTTTACTAACGTATAACCTTTGTGTTTTCTTGGTTTTGTCATACACTTCAACGACTAGGAAGTCTCCCGGACTGTATGAATGCTCAGGGTTTTCAGGGCTTTCTAGATCTTCAAGCTTCTCTTCAACTTCAGGTTCTTCCTCACATGATAACTTGTACTCACTATCACTATCTTGAATCTTCAGACTGACGAATTTTCTTCTTCTTCTTCAATCTTGCCCTTTTTTAGGGCGCCCATTAACCTTTTTATATGCACAAAAAAACGAATGTACCTATATATTCACCCCACACATTTTAATTCTGCGACGTCAAAAACCAAAAAAAAATTAAGTGAACAGATTCATAAAACTGAAAACACAAAATCAAGATATCATCTAAAGGGCGTTTATGTGTTGCAAAAATGCTAGTGTTTCACATAAGGTAGGAGTAATTTTATACTTACAGGATATATTTTAGAGAGGCCACAATTAACGTTATAAAACAAGTGAAAATTACACTTCTGTGATACATGAAAGCAGTGTTGCCAACAATGTGAAATTTCATTTCTCATCTTGTTATCAGGATAGATAACTTACTAAATGTACAGAACTGTTAAATGACCACTATTACAATTCCGAACACAGTTTTTGATTTCCAGTGAGGTTTCGTTCCTAATTGTTTTCGGCACTGATTTCGAGTTACAACTCGAAATTAAAGAAAAAATTATCGCATGTCCGTTCTACGCCTTTGTACTATTCTATTATACAGTGTCATCTCCAAAGTGCGCACCATATGAGAAACTTCTTTATTATAGGTTTTTTATTAAGAAGTTATTCACGTACCAACAATATATGTATAGTATACCTGTCACTATTTCACATCGCAGTATGTTGTTCATCCGGCAACATGCACAGTTCAGTTTTTCTTACAACATCGTTGACTGCATTCGTGATGTGCTCCGGTTTCATGAACCTCAAACCATAAGTAATCACAGTTTTTGAATGTTCTGTTTCCCCAAAAGGACGATGTTTGTGAACTTTGTTCTTCAATGAACCCCAAAAAAAGAAATTCATTGGAGTTAGGTCTGGAGAGCATGCTGGCATGGGATACTGCGAGTAAGGTCCACTCCATTTCCCATTAAATCGGTAATTCAAAAATTGTTATACTGTTGTACTACAAACCGACTACTCTTTCTCTTTATCTACGCTGCATTTGATTTAAAATTACTGGTGAGGTTTTCATCAAAGAAAAAGGGACGAATCACATTATTAGTTCAATAGTCCGCATAAGACATTTATCTCAAATGAATATTGGTTCCCGCACTCTACATTGAAATGAGAGGTTTTCTCTAGCTTGCCACATACAGTTTTGTGAATATTGATTCATCAGTCCATGAAATATTTAATGCGAACAGTGAATTTTCTTCATATTCTCCTTGATACCAGGCAGAAGGTAAATGCTTGCAACTACCTGAAAGGAAGATATGTACGAGAAAGCTATACTTTGGAAAGATACACAACCGTTATGCAAGCTGAATTGTTCGCCATTCTAATCGCAGCTATGGAGCAAGAGGTAAAAGAAGGACCCGAGCAGGGACTTTCTAACTGTTTGAATAGTCAGGCAGCGCTGAGAGCCATCTGTCATCGTAAACCAACCTCAGCACTTGTGCAGGAATGCGGAGATGCTCTCGAAAAACCAGATGGAAGTTCAGCTGATATAGGTTCCTGATCACAGAATTGTGCGCAGAAACGAGGTGGCAGACGAACTTACTAGAACGGGTTCCTTGACGCCTTACGGTAAGCCTGAGCCTGTACTAGACATCGCAAGAAGCCTTCAGCCTTGAACGATCTTTGGAGGGATGATGGCGGATCCAGGTAGTCGAAAGACTTTTTGACTGGCTCCAGCAAGTCAAGGACAGCATGGCTCTAGGCAGTGACCGCCAAGCACTACGCCTCCTTATAGGATTATAAACACGGTATAATAAGATAAAAGACATCCCCACATGCCGCAAATGTGAAGAAGACTAAGAAACTTCATCTCAGTTCCTCGTCAAATGCGAGTTATAAGGAAGATTAGGATATGAAAAGAGACACTAACCGACTTGAAGTGCACGGACATACTGACCTTCATCAGGAGGTCACGAAGGTTTGAAAAGGAGAATTAGGTGGAGGAATGCAAATATGTGGAAAACACCTGCCAAAAAAAGGCAAATGTGGGCCTACTTGCCAGGCTAACAGTTCTTTCCATAATTTCTTGTTATCTGTTCGCTTCTGTACAATGCAAATTTTGAAATCATTTACTTTCGCTTACAAGATATTGTCGAGTTTGCTCCTACGGTGCAATATGTCTCTACTATCATTCCGTTATAGTATTATCCACTTTTCTAAGCTAATTGTGTGATTTTTTGTGTGTGTCTGACATTTTATGTATTGGAATCTTTATTGTTGCAGATGTTGCATATGGAATATAATATATTGCCTTCCAGTCCACTGCTCACAGTTTAATTTTCAGTTTGGGATTAATCAAGAGATTTGAACAATATACTTTCTCCAATAGGAATACTTGATGGTATCCTTTTCGATCATACTTGCAGAATGGTATAACTACAATGGATTGTTGTTTATTACGATTGGTAGTTATTGTACAATAGTTGCTGCTGTAGTTGCTCTTCGA
This sequence comes from Chrysolina oricalcia, assembly GCA_944452925.2. Classification (NCBI taxonomy): domain Eukaryota; kingdom Metazoa; phylum Arthropoda; class Insecta; order Coleoptera; family Chrysomelidae; genus Chrysolina; species Chrysolina oricalcia. Next base: position 53,274,440 of record OX101812.2, on the reverse strand, counting down.
CAGTCATTTATCATGGAGACACATTTCAGTTCAATAAGATGACTTGACTGTTCAATAGTCTTCCCTAACTCGCACAAGTCTTTCGAAGACTTCTGAAGGTTGTAAGGGTGCAGCCGATTGACAGAAAAAACAAATTTTAGAACAACATTTTTTACCAGTGATAGATTTTTAACAAAGGTATCAATATTACAAGAATGACACATGTATTCAACATCCTCAAAGCTCTGTATAAAGTTTTTTAACAAAAACTAGTCAAAAACTCACTAATGAGAACTGTTCTAACTGAAAAAGTGAAACAATTGTCTAAGGACTTGTTCTTACCGGAACATGCTACTTTACGTCCCTTCTTTGAAAATTAGGTGAGACGCCACTGCTCGAAAACCGAATCCTACTTAGAGCAGTTGAATTCAGCTTCATTGAAGAAGGTTTCCACAACTCAGAATATTTATGCAAATCGATAGAGTCGAGAATCGCTTGAAACTTCGATATACGAATATTGGAATCGGTACTCTTTCAATAAGTTTTCGTGCCGTCAAGTTGCCTAATTGTGAACATCAGGCGGTAATTCGCAACATGTGAATATCCCGGGAGGAAATATTAATAGAAGAGATGCTCTGTGTAGGAAGATGCTATCTGGGTGTAACCGGGACTACTAATAGATGCTAATTAAAGGAATTATGTTTGACTTAATTGCTCGAGTGATGGGGACGGTTTCAAGCAAATTATTCAATGTTTGAGATTATGACGAGAGTATTTCAGATGATGATATTATGATTGATTTATTCAGAGGTGTTGTAGCAAGATGAAAACATGTTTGTATGCAAGTATAGAAGAAACAAAACTGAATACTTTTCTACACAATATTTTAATAAGGATTAGGAGCAAGTGTCACTCTGAGAACTTACTATTCAGTAACATCCAATGCTGATATAGACTGGTGCCAAAACGAATTTTAAACGCTCAAAATAAGAAAAAAAGTAACAGGCAAGGACCAGGTGAAGAATGTTGTTGAGGTTACAACTATAAGGAAAAAAAACACTCAAAATGGTGGAATGGGGATGTAGTTTAGGGGTTGAAAACGGTTTTTTGGGATTTGCAGCGAAACATGACCTTTTTGCGAAAAATGTTCAATCAAAAAGTTGTAGATAATAAAATAGTCAAAAACTTTTGTATCGAACACTTTTCGACATAACCTCAAATTATCCTGAAATACATCGATTTATGTTTTCGAAAAGTGGCAGCCACCCCAACAATTTTACCTCATTTAGAAGGTTATTCAATTGTCTATAAAGCCATGTCTATTTTTTTGAATTTTTGCGTCAAAACAAAATTAATTTTCAATATGTTAAAAATTACCACGAATACTATTAAATTCGCTGTATATTCAATGCACCCTATTTTTTTTTTTTTGGTTCATTTACCAACTGTTGTTTGTCATACGTGACACACAGCTATATAGACAATTGAAAACCCTTCGAAATGAGGTATCACTTGACCGCCTATTTCATTTACAAAAATTGGGGGAGGTGGCTGCCACTTTGATGGGGGTGAAGAAGCGGCGATTTTTTTTTTAGGTCACAGAGTATCTTTTTGAAAATATGAATTGACGTGTTTCAGGAGTTTTCTTGAAAATAGATAACAACGTAGAAAATGAATTTATCCGTTACTTTAAGACCTCATATTATATTTTTTTATTGTATAGGTAGGTACATTCTTTCTTTTATTCAACACACCATAGATATATCTACCAATTTGAGAAATTCGTCTCCTCGTCACCAAAGCACTTCATTATGTTATACTCGATTTAAGTTTCGCTAATAAAACTAGCATCATCAAGACTGATAATAGTCTCCAGATGAGTATTTATAGCAATAAAGTGTTTTGGTGAAGTGGAGATATATTGCTCAAATTTTTAACGTTGAACTTTTCCAAAATCCTTAAAAAATTTCCATCCACTTCTATACCTTTATTAACCTCTGGCTGAATGGCAGACAGATTGACCCCGTATTATCTGGGTAAGAATCGTCTAGCACACTTCATGTAGGAAGTAGAAAAAAAATAATTGAATATGCGGTGTTCAGTCGTAAAACAAAAATTCTATGTTTTATTAGTATAAACAGATTCTGTCCTTATCTTCGTTATCTTACGATATTTCGGTTATTTCGGGTAATCACAGTTCTCTGAATATTAAATTCCAATATAGCAAAAAACTGAAAATATTTTCGAATATTACATTGCATATCATAAACTAACATTAATCATTATCAATATATTATAAAGATTTATGGGCTGGTCTTTCTAATCAGTACGATTGTGCTAAAAACAAAAAATAGTTGTATTATACAACAAGCCACAGGCTTTCCATCGTCTTGTTAATTCTTGAAACAGGGCAGAGACCAATTAAATTCAATTTAACTTATCATAGAATATGGACTATTATTCGACAGCTAGATGCTTTCTATTCAGGAAAATGTCATTTTACAATGATTGAACAAGTACTTGTGGAGTTTTTAGTGCAAGGAGACTAAACATTATTTTTAACAGGAGAGTAATCCCCATAAAACAACGGGGACACTAATAGAAAGGGATCAAAGCGCATTTGTGACGAAATGTGACGTATTTGGACATGTCATAGCCGCCGTTCTCTGATTGGCTAAAGCTTATCAAACCCTCGTGTTAGTTTAGTCTCTTTGTTTTTGGTGTACGTCGTTTTTTTTTAAGAATTTGAATTTTTGGGAGTGTCACAAATAAACTCAGCAACAGCCAACATTCTCCAAAAAAAGTAAGTATATGTTAAGAAAAAACGACCAAAGAATTTATTGGTTTCTCCATAATTTGGGATTCATTGATCGAAAGTTACACGTTTCAAAACATATAATAACCTTTCGAAATCAAAAGTTTTGATGCGATTAAGTAATTTTTCATATGTAGGTACTCAATTCAACATATGATATCGGTGTTTCCCACAAAACACATCGTGATTTTGAGGTTTTATTTCTCAATTTCATTAGATATTTAGATAGTATGAAGAAGAAACCTGACTGTAATCTCGTAAATATCATGTAATGATTTTAATAAAGTTCACTTACTTTGTATTGGTGATGCAATGCACAAAATACACTCATTACTTATTACTTGCAATACCTCAATACCACAGTTGGCCACAAAAAAGAATGAACAGGAACGTGTAGAAGCTGACTTTACCCTGTGGATACGTAATTTTACAACCAACGCGAAAATTTACGCCAAAACGGATGTATATTCCAGTTGCAGGTGGATCTGATAGTCCAGGGATATTCACACAATTATTTTCAGTATGTCGAAGGAAATTTTACGCGCTGAAGAAAATCTCATTTCAAGTGCGTATAAAAACATCTTGTAGTTTAAAAATTGAACGATAGAAGTAAGATTCCCATGATTCTGAAATGATGTTCCACTCTAAGAATTGAAAATACATTGCAAATTTAAAACTATTTTCTCAGTAGCTTAAAATTAAGAAAAAGTATCCTCTGAATCATGATTTTCTCAATAGTTTCGTCTTTCTTCATTATTTTTATAACAGAAAGTAGTTTATATTAAATTATTCATGATAGAATATTGGAATATATATTTACACTACAAAATTAATTCAATAATATCATTTTTATTCTTTTCTACAACTATTGACAATCATTGAAAATATTGAGAAAATCATGATTCAGAGAGACTTGTCGGTTTTTCTCAATTTCAAGCGGTTTAAAGATCAATAAACAGCGATGGTACGTAGGCTATTCGAAAGTAGACATTTCAACAATTGAAATGATCACTTATAGACCTTTGAAGTATAAAAGAAACACCAGAACAATTGTTCGTGGAAGATAAAGGTTTTTTTTCGATAAATGTACTTTACTCGAAAACTACTAGTTTTCTGAATTTTGGAAAAATTAATCTCATTTGACACCAAATAAGACATATTTCTAAAAAATTTCACCTACATTAAATCATTTATATGCGAGACAAAAATTAAATACTAAAAAATCGTTTTTTCGCCATTTTGACAGTTAATTTGAGGTTATGTCGAAAAGTGTTGCATTCAAAAGTTTTATATTTTTCATTATCTACAACTTTTCCATTGAAGTTTTTATTCTGAATCAGATATGCCTCTCTCTAAGCAACGAGTTCCAAAACTTTGCGATTAGTCGAAAGTTTAATTTTTGGGAAAAGTTGTTGGGCAAGTCTCCAAAATGATAAAAAAGTGGTATGCAGACTGAATATGCATCCTTTATCAAAACTAAGCTGAGATGTCACTGCTCAGAAAACGAATCTTACTATTCTTAATAAAGACCATACGTTTCCATATACTGAATAGATGTAGCCGGTACTTGATGAAAATCCACGTTAATCTTTATTGAAATTTCAAATTAAGATTGTAGCGCTACCGGCGGCGGACGATGAAGTACTTTCTACGACATTGATTTATAACCTTACTTTTTCTTCCATATAGATTTCATTGTTTACTTTGTTTATTTCGTGTATTGAGTATTTGAAATGTGGTTTAGGCCCTTAAAACATTGTTAAAACTGTGATTTCGATGACTTTTGCCTTTTATTAATGTTCATTTAAATAAATGATTATTGGTGTAAGGATTAGTGTTAAGGTGTTAATAGTTACCTTGTTAGAAAACAGCTAGTGATAAAATACTCCAATCGTTTTCTTACAAACAAAGACAAATTGCCCAATTAAAATTAAGTTTATTGGAATTTCTGAGGTATATTGAAGGGACCGAAAGTTCTCGGTGTGTAGTAGAAGGTGAAGAAGTCCTCGATGCAGACCATATAATATTATATGGAAAAAATAAATGGAACTCTTCAGTGACAAATGTGTGTGCCCTCTGTCTCCAGACAAGCGCTCTGCAATCCGAGCCTCATCGAGTGGAGAACTCAGAATTATAGACGGTTATATTAAAATTATGCAAATGTAAATAAGTAAATAAAAACCTACCTACCTTTCTTAATATAATCTTCTTGTTTAAAATAGAGCGAACACTTTCATAAATTTGCTTATTGGTTTGCCAATCCGAACCTTTAATATCCAGGCTTTTCTTCTCCGTTTCAAAATAAACCTTTGGGTCATTTTCCTCGGGATATCTTTGAAAAGTTAATTTCTTTTGGCCTAGGAATTGCAATGTGACACAGAAGAATAACCATTGTAAGATGCCATTATAAGACCGGAAGGGTCGCTTTAAATTAAGATGAAATAAAAACGGTTCAAAGAAAGGATCTATATTCATAAAAATCAATGGTAAACAAACGATAGGAAAGTGTGGTTAGGAAACAATGTCGCTGAAACTAGTTTACATTAAAGCCACCAGAGTGCGTATGCCAATAGTAAAACTTTAACGTTAATTATTTGCACAAGTAACATCGACAGTGGCTTCGTCATACAATGGACTCTTCAAGTCGAATTCTATACTTACTTGTTATATTTTGCAGTGTTACAACAATTACATTTGTTTGTTCATTTCCTGATTACAGGTCACTAATGCAGTTATTTATATCTGGTCATTATTTAGATTCTGAGAATTATTTGTGAATCTCTAAATTCTAGAATTGATTCAGGTTGTTTCTGTTGAAATATAGATCGGTAGCTAAAGCTCTATTCATTTTTCCGTTCGAAAAACTGGTAGGTACTGCGATCAGATATTATTTTTTCGAAAGTTCTACCTATTGTTCCAATGTAAACATATGGATACCACACTTAAGTGAGTACCAAAAGTCAATTTAATGACTTATATTTTTCTTTTTAAATCAATCACAAAATTTCAGAACAATCTCTGTGGGTTACAATTGCAATTCGAATTTTTTTGCACTATCTTGCAGCGTGCCTAGATGCTCTAGTAATTATCCGATTTCAATTCTATACGTACTTAATATGTTCACATTTCACATTTTGCGCTACAATGATGCGAAATGGGTGAAATTTTTTTTGCAAACATGATTGATAAAGACAACAATAAAGTGCACGGCACGCTCTGTGACTGGTTACTGTAATGGCAGTAAGTTTAAATTACCGACAAGAAGAAGGCAAACTGAGTTCAAAATGCGTGAGTTATTAGCCAACCTAATTAACGTAAACAGATTAACCATTCAAAATTGTTAGCGATTTAACGACTATTTATCCAAAATTATGAATAACCTAACATTGGTCGGAGCGCTATGCCGTGCATTTTTTTGTATAGCGATTGATAACGGCTGAGCTTGGGTAAGCGGTCGAGTAGTAGGAGAGACCGGGAGATAAGGTAAATTCTTCTAATGAACGGGTTGCGTGATAATACGCTTCCCCTCATCTCCCGGTCTCTCCAACTACTCGACCACTTACGCGAGCTCGGCCATTTTCAGTCATGTCTGCAATCATTTTACACCCATTTCTCAGCACTATAAAGCAAAATGAGAATATACATTTTGTGGTACTTTACTTCTACTTTCAAAAGCTGTTCAAGAAATTGAAATCGTACTATCACTAGAACACGTGCAGTAAAAATTCAAATTGCAATTGTGCCTAATGGTCCGACAGTGCTCACATAAAGTACACATGATTCATTACTTCTTGGGAAGGGCCAACCGTACATCTTAAAGCATCTTGAAAAAATCGCAAAATTTTCCGGGTTTTCCAGTTTTTCTCCTTTACTAATGATCCGATCAGCTAGTAAAAAATCTTATTTTGTTTGTATTTCAAAACTCCACAATGTTTTTCATTGTAGCAAACAGATTGCTGTATAAGTTTTCATTTTATAAGTAGAACACCAAAAATCACGTTTCTTTGCATTTGAATATTTATAAAAAATTAGTAAATGATGTAATAGATACATCCCATAGGGAAGTTGTCAGATATTGTATTGTCAAATACTGAACTTTTATTAAAGTACATTTCGATTCATAGTTCTTTCCAAACTCATTACATGGCGCAGTCGTGTTACTAATCAGAGAGAAAGAACTATGAATCGAAATGTGCTTTAATCAAAATTCAGTATTTGACAATACAATATCTGACAACTTCCCTAGGTGATGTACATATACAAAGTATTTCATAAAGAACTAATACAATATCCATTATACCAAGTATAGTCAAAGGTGATTACTCTAAAAGATTGGAAGAAAAACAAATCAAACAGAAATTTTATTATGATCGAAATGCAAAAGATATAAGTGAGTTGAAAGAAGGAGACACTGTGATGGTTATGAATGATAGTGGTGAATGGGAGCCAGCTATAGTGTTAGGGATTGATGAAAGTAGACCTAGATCTTACAGAATCAAATTGTGTGAAACTGGTCGAGTGAGAGTGCGGAACAGAAGATTTTTTAAGAAAATTTGGCAAGATTTGGATAATAAATAAGTCAGAATTGAAAATTGGGATGGTTTGCAGCGGGAACCATCCTTCCATCCAAGAAGAGAGGCAAGAAGGGGCAGTGGAATGGTTGAGACGAATGATGAGGAAGTTGAACCAGAGGAAGAAATATTAATAGAAAACACACATCCAAATCTAGTTAGTTCAGAGACATCAGAAGAGACTAATTCAGAAATTTTGAGTAGTTCAGAAATGGGTCAGTATCGAACTAGGTCAGGAAGATTACTCGTAAAACCAAACCAGTTCACAGGTTTTGCATGAGATGTAATTCAATTCAGTTATCGTTATAGTCGGTTTTTATTTATTTATTTTTGAATATAAAGAAGGGATATGTAACAGATATTGTATAGTTCTTTATACTTTTTATATAAAGTACGAATCAAATGTATGGAATAAATTCATTATTTCTGATTATAAACATACCGGGTGGCTACGGAAGTATTGCCTACGGAATATCTCAGTTATTGTATGAAGTAGGTTTGTGAAATTTGGAGCGTCGATATAATGACATAAGAGCTAGAATTTGAGCATATTGACATGTCGAAGTCAACTTCCGGTCTGACCGGAAGTAACATCAACTTTCTTATTTTAAATGGAAACCCTATTTTTTTCTTTTCGCTTTATTCAGCATTCAATTCCCTTTTTAATGACATATCACAAGTTGGTATCTAACCAGAAACTAGATCAGAAAAAAATTATTATTGAAATTCACCGAGTAGGCCGTGGAAGCAAAATGAAAGCCAAAAATTGAGAATTTGGCTATGGAAACCATACGTCACTTGATAACAGTTGCTACTACTGTGATATTTTATTTTCATTCGTCGGCGTTATAAAAAGCCGCCAAAAAAATATTGGAAAAATTGGGAAAAAAACAATACTCTGTAGGTCCATAACTTAAATAGGAACATACAACTTTTTCTTGCCTGTACTATTCAGCATAACCATTCCTTTCTAATGATATAATAGAAAATAATTTTTTGAACTGAGATACCGAAAAATCCAATTATTATTCTTCAAATAACAAAACAGATTATCGCCATACGCAAAAATAAAATTAAAAATAATGTGGAATGATAAATTATATCCTGTAGGTTCTAGGTTAAATTGGAACATAAACGTACTTGGTCTGTGCCATCGTCCATAGATATTCTAATATCTACCTATGGACGATGTTTGTGCTATTCAGAATAATCATTCCATTGCAATAATCATTCGAACCAAAATATTAACAAGTAGGCTGATTAAGATGTATTTTGGAATGAAACAAAAAAGAAATGAGAGCTGTCACGAACGCTGCTATCCATATTATTTTGACGTTCGAAGTAGTGTTTTTAATTCTGCCATTTTAAAAGGGTTTGGAAATCGAAATCAGTTAGTGGAATATTCAAAAAATGCCCCGTTATTCACGAACCGAACAAATTGACATGCTTCTCATTTATGGTGAATGTTTATAAAATTCTTATGCCGCTGAACGATTGTATTTAGAGCGATATCCAGGGAGGCAGCAAACGTCAAGAAGGTATTTCCAGTGGCTTGAAGAAAAATTAAGAACTGAGCCTGATGTTCACGAAGACCAATTGGTTGCTTCGACAAAATGCTGAGAATCACCTATTTAACTATTATATCTTGTTTACGGACGAGTCAAGATTTACCAACAATGGATTATTTAACAGGAATAATACAAAGTAGGTACTGTACTTTATTTGGATTATTGTCGATAGTCGAAGTGTAAAGTGCTAAAAGTGTGAACGGTCTTTTGTTCCAGGTACTGGGCGATAGCAAACGAGCACCGGTTTCGACAAGGCGGCTTCCAGGAGAGATTTGGTGTGAATGTTTGGGCAGGAATAGTTGGAACTCATATTGTTGGCCCCATTCTTTTTCAAGGCCAACTAACCGGAGAGAGATACTTTAATTTTTTAACGAATGAAATTTCGGAATTCATTAACAACCTACCAGCGGAAATAACTGAGAGAATGTACTTCCAGCAAGATGGCGCCCCTCCGCATAATTCAAGAATAGCGAGAAATTATCTTCAAAATCGCTTTCAAGAGAGACTCATAACATCCCATGGTCCAGTCAGGTGGCCACCAAGGTCACTTGATCTTACTCCGTGCGACTATTTTCTATGGGGGCATCTTAAAAATAGGGTGTATTCCACACAGCCTACAACTCTACATGAGCTAGAAGTAAACATTCGTAGAGCTTTCCAAGATATCACACCCCAAATGTTGAGAAACGTTTTACATGAAAATATCACCAGTCAATAAATGTATTGAAGCTGAGGGAATGCATTTCGAACATTTGTTTTGAATTTATTTTATCTTTAATCCTATCAATTTGAATTTTTTTTTTCGATAAATCTGTTTTTTCGTTATTTGAAGAATAATAATTGGATTTTTTGGTATTTCATTTCAAAAAATTACTTTCTATTATTATTATTTGGCGGCTTTTTACAACGCCGACGAATGAAAATAAAATATCGCAGTAGTAGCAACTGTTATCAAGTGACGTATGGTTTCCATAGCCAACTTTTCAATTTTTGGCTTTCATTTTGCTTCCACGGCCTACTCGGTGAATTTCAATAATAATTTTTTTCTGATCTAGTTTCTGGTTAGATACCAATTTGTGATATGTCATTAGAAAGGGAATTGAATGTTGAATAAAGCGAAAAGAAAAAAAAATAGGGTTTCTATTTAAAATAAGAAAGTTGATGTTACTTCCGGTCAGACCGGAAGTTAACTTCGACATGTCAATATGCTCAAATTCTAGCTCTTATGTCATTATATCGACGCTCCAAATTTCACAAACCTACTTCATACAATAACTGAGATATTCCTTAGGCAATACTTCCGTAGCCACCCGGTATATTGTAAAATTCCTCGAACACGTCGATTTTCTTTTCCGATTGGCCAATTTTTGAACCACACCCTGAATATATAGGGTTATCCGCATTCGAGTAAAAATTAATTTAGTGATATTTTTAAATGGAACACCCAGTGTATTTTTCCATTTTTGGTTAGGGATCGTCATTACAAATCCAGTCATACCAGGTTTGATGGGATTATGTCAAACGGCTGCGGAGATATGAGCACAAAACTTCTCCATATGCCCAATGAGTGCGACAGAGACTTTTGACCTTCCAAATCGTGTGAAGTCTCAGTCATACTCATTGGGCATACGAGGAAGTTTTTTGCCCATATCTCCGCAGCCGTTTGACATGATCCCATCAAACCTGGTATCACTGGATTTGTAATGACGATCCCTAACCAAATATGGAAAAATACACTGGGTGTTCCTTTTTAAAATATCACTAAAGTAATTTTTTCTCGAATGCGGATAAGCCTATATATTCAGGGTGGGGTTCAAAAATTGTCCAATCGGAAAAGAAAATCGACGTGTTCGAGGAATTTTCCAAAATATGTTTATATTCTGAAATAATGAATTTATTCCATACATTTGCATCGTACTGTATGTACATCACCTAGGGAAGTTGTCAGATATTGTATTGTCAAATACTGAAATTTGACCAAAGTACATTTCGATTCATATTTCTTTCCAAACTCATTTCAAATGACAGTTATGAGTCAAAAACATAACACTGTCTTTTATGTGATGACACAGTCGGCTTCCTACTAGTATTTTTATTACAAAAAAAACCTCCACCTATATTTTTTTTGTCAGTTTTAAATGTAATACTCATATTAGAAAAAAACATGTTTTTATTCAATCAATCGTTAGTCTTTGGATTGTCTGAACTGTACCTGACCTCTTTCATAAAATTGTAGGCAATCTGAAATCTTGAAGTAGGTGACGCTAGTTAGGCTGGAGTCAATGTGAGCTTATTCTAATATTGATGTTTGTCATTGTCACACACATGGGTGTTGATGTGCATAATATCGAATGAAGAGACAGTCCATGTCATCTGAATACCACAACTGATTGAATCATTAGGTGGACATAGTATCTGCGACATACCAGTCTCATTACATTTTTCAACTAATGAGCTGTTTTCAAAATAACCGTTTCTGTCATGCACATAAGATTCCAATCTGGAATCGAAGTTAAATTCATTCATTATTCCAATCTGAAAAGACAATTTATCATTGCTTGAGTGGAAAAAAGAATAAGTTGAGGTTATGACTGATTACCTTTCTATTAAAGGCTCGTTCATACCCTTGCGAATATTCGCAATTTTTTTGCGATTCGAATCATACGGCGAAAAAATTTCGGTGAAAGATGAATCAGTAATGCAGTACCTAATAAACAACCCCTAATACTGAAAAATTGCATGTTATAATTCATCACTCACCGCAATTTTTTCGCCATATGAGCCAAATCAAAAAAAATGCGGAGGTCCGCAAGAGTATGAAAGAACCTTAAGTCGTCTTTTTACCCAATAATTTTCGCATTCCTATTTCTCAACTCATTTTTCAACTGCTTAACCCCTTCCACTCCAGGATATCCACGTATGGATATTTTGACTTAGTAGTCTGGGTACCAGAATATCCACATATGGAACTCGCACAGCCCCAACAGGGGGTCGCAGATAAACGGGGTTTTATTCAGTCTTCCTAGAATGAAGCAAGGGTGTGCCAATGGCTATTTAAAAAATTAGAAGTATGTATTTCATCCCCTTGAAACCGAAAATCCCCCCCTCCGTAAAAAAATCAAAAACAGTCCCTTACAATACCAAATTACTTATTTGGTATGACGAAGAAGCTTTGCAAACTGTAACTGGAGTGGAAGGGGTTACAGTCCAACCACCATAATTATCACACATTTTACCAAAAAAAAGAACTCTCAAAACCAACGAAAATAAATCAAAATACTAGTAAACACAATAATTGTCATGTGAATAACACAGGATGTCAAAAACGAAAGGACTCCAACTACATCAGCGCCGCTATGCAAGAGCAATTATTATACAGGGTGTTTACTGCAATACCAGCGGTGAATTACATTGAGTTGAATGAAGTATATGGATTAAGAAATCCCCTTCTCTTCGCTACCTCGGTTTTGAATCGGATGGAAAGTACGCTAACTTATCAGATTGGTTTAGAGCTTTCGTGATACAAGCATTCACACCGCTAACGGACGTATAGCAAATTTCTGTGATGTTGAATTACCCTCAGTCGTAAACAGATACGCAATTGAAACGTTTTCTGAACATTTGTACGGTATATAAAAGAGGTTTGCTCCGTTTGTCTTCAGTCTCACACTTCTTATGATGACACTCATGAATGAAGGTAAACAATCTCAGAAAGCTGGTTTGGATCAAAAAGACCGATGGGTCATTCAAGAGATTAAATTTTCCCATGTATCATTAATCAAATGAAAATAATTGAGTGACTATCATTATTATTCCTTACATTAAATTATATCATTCATCACTCTACTATTGCTTCATCCGTTGAAGCATCCTGGGTAGCAGAAGGGTGTACAAAAGATATTTTAGGTGGTAGTGCATTTACACCCCCAACTATTACTAGTACTTATGCTACTACTAGGTTGAAATCAAATTATGTCACATACAGGGTGTATCCTGAATGATGTAATTAATTTCAGGTAGTTAAGTTCATAGTCAAGGCATCACACGTTGAAAGGTAACGACAAGTTAGCTAGCTGCTGCACAAGTCTCTCGAAGACTTCTGAGGGTTGCGCATGGGGTGCAACAGGATGACGGAAATTACAATTTCAATTTCAAAAATATATAATAATTTTATTAATGGCTTATATTGACAGGAAATGAAACATACCACCCTATCAAGAGAAATCTAATTCGCTTCTTGTCCTTCCATCCAGTCTTCACGTAATAATATTACTACAACAAAATGATAGTAATATAAATATGGCTTCAATAACATTCAAATCGCAATAAAGCATATACAAAACGAAATAGAGAAAATGGAAAAAAAATATAGGAAAGAAAGAGAAAATATACACTTGCGATAACATAGAAATATTTACTTGGTAACAAAAACTTCTTGTAGGTATGATCAATATTCTGTTGATTAGTTGAGTTGAGTTCTTGCTGAGAATTCATGAAAGGTAATTAAGAAGCCGTGGCAGTTTGTTATTGAAAAGATGAAACTTCATTTTCATTACCCTACTAGACACTTCTTTATTAGAGATTGGAAGCTTGTTATAATAATAATCTTTATCAACCTTTGTTTTCCATATGAAAATAAATAAGGTTTTTAAATAAATAAATAAACTCAGTGTAGTACAACAGTTATCTCAAATTGAGGTTGTGCACGTCTGTCCTGAAAGTAAGTTTGTGATGCAGGTAAATAGGCCTTTGTTATTTGATGATTTTATGAAAAAGAACATATGAAGAGTTCGACGCATTTCCATATTGACTCCTGTTATTAGGCTCACGCAAGAATTCTGCAGCCTTTGAATCCCGAGTTTCCCTACATTTAGTAGGTTTTGTCCGCTGAAAACATCAGCATGATTTATTTTGCAAGTGCATGCAAGAACTAAAGTTTCACATAATATTTTCTTCACAATAACATTCAATACACTCTCGCTAGAGTGAATCAATTTAAGATGTTTGAAACAGACCCGGAGAATCTTAAGGTATGGTTTTGCTTGTGCGTCTGGCGGTTGTGTCCGAACGCAGACGCTGGCTGCAGCGACTGGCGGTGTGGTTGGGTGTTTTCTTTTAATCCGTCGGACGTTTTAAATCTTGGAAGCCTTGTGCACTATATCAACGTGTCAAGAAGAATACACGCGTATTTGCTGCTCTGATATTGGAAGAGAAAGAAGAGGAAAAATATTTGAAATTATTTAAAAAACGTCAGAAAACACGAGACGTCTTTAAAAAACTATCCACAGAAGGCCACCATGGTATGCTGATAAGAAATCAATTAAATGAGGATGAAAATAAGTTCAGAGCAATGGTTTCGATTTGTGTCAAGCCATATGAAAGAAGATCTTCACAAAATGTCAACGCGATTTGTAAGGCATCCCAAAACCCCTGGAGAAAAATTGACCAATACTCACTACGATGCTGATATTGTTTTTACAATGTTTCTTCTGCTAACGATGGACCAAAAATCATTAGGGAGGAGTTGATAGTGAGGAAGTATTTTCTAGATAAGGGTAAAGACAAATAGAGACTCTATATTTCGACTCATTTTTATACGCCTTCCGATTCATTTATTGGAAAATTCATGTAAAGATGTGTTTTATCTGCATTTGTGTATATTGGAGTACGAGGCTTGTTTGGTAAGTGACTTTTTAAATTTACCGCGCAGTAACTTTAAATGCAACACTGCTGCTGTCAACCACCATCTTTCAATAGACTACTGTCAAATTTTGAGCAAGCTGCGACATTTGGTTTGTGTTTGACAGCAATTAGAAGCAGACAACCTCGTGAATTTTAACAAAAATGGAAAAAAGTGAATTTCGTGTGTTGATTAAGCATTATTTTTTGCGTAAAAAACCATAACTGAAACCAAGGAAAGACTTGATAAATACTATGGGAACTCTGCACCATCAATTTCAATGGTTAAGAAGTGGTTTACTGAGTTCCGTTGTGGTCGTACCAGCACAAGTGACGCCGTACGTTCAGGTCGCCCAAAAGAGGTCATCACGCCAGAAATCGTCGATAAAATCCATGGAATGATATTGGACGATCGGAGAATAAAGGTACGTGAGGTAGCTGAGGCTGTAGGCATCTCAACTGAGCGAGTACATCACATTTTACATGAATATTTGGACATGAAGAAGCTATCCGCGAGATGGGTGCCGCGATTGCTCACACTCGACCACAAGCGCAACCGTGTGACCACTTCAAAGGAGTGTTTGGCAAAGTTCAATCGCAATCCGGGCGAGTTTTTACGCCGTTATATAACCGTAGACGAAACATGGATACATCACAATACCCCAGAGACCAAGGAACAATCAAAACAGTGGGTGTCAACTGGTGAACGTGCACCAAAGAAGGCTAAGGTGCGTCTGTCAGCCAACAAGGTTATGGCCACAGTTTTTTGGGATGCACGCGGTGTCATTCATATAGATTACTTAGAGAAGGGTAGAACGATCAACGGCGAATATTATTCAGAGCTTTTAGACAGATTCGATATTGATTTGAGGCAAAAACGACCACATTTAGCGAAAAAAAAAGTGCTGCTTCATCAAGACAATGCACGAGTGCACACGTGTGTAGTCACTATGGCAAAAATTCATAAATTGGGCTACGAACTACTACCCCATCCAGCATATTCTCCAGATTTAGCCCCTTGCGACTATTTTCTTTTCCCAAACCTGAAGAAATGGCTGGGTGGTAAGAGATTTGGGTCGAATGAAGAGGTTATAACCGAAACAAACGCCTATTTTGAGGGCCTTGAGAAAACCTATTATTTGGAAGGAATAAAAAAACTGGAAAAACGCTGGACTAAATGTATTGATCTAAAAGGAGATTATGTTGAAAAATAAAACGCTTATTTGCCAATTTTTTTTTTCTTTATTCAAATAGTCACGGAGTTACCAAACAGCCCTCGTATTACATAGACAGTTTGGGTATTGCGAAGTGTACAAAGTGAATATGCGGTACTCCATTTTTTATTACCCGGACTTCAGATTTGTTATTATTAAGGAAAATAAAATATGATCTGGGACACAGGTAGTTTCTAAATAGATTTATGAAGTTTACAGAAAATCCAAAGTAATGTAGATGGTTCAATAACATATATTACATGATTGAATCTGTCGAAGGCCTTCGAATTATTTAAGAGAACGGGATTTATAAGTAATTGTCAACTGAGGCTTTATGAAGTTGATCAGTCACTTTTAAAAGTGCGGTAGCCCAGCTAAAATCTGTGCGAAATCCAGATTGACAGGTTATTAATATATTGCGATCCTCGACATATTTCCTAATTTGTTTGTTGATTGCTCTCTCGAATACTTTGGATAGAGCGCATAAACTACCTATCGGTCGAATGTCACTGTAATTTTGAATTTTTGACTAGAGGTGAAATATCTGATTCTATCCATACTGCAGGGCAAACGCTATTCAGGATACAAAAGTTGAAAATAGGGACGATGTGTGGTAGAATCAATGGACAACAGTATAACATCCTAATGCTTATGCAGTCTGGTCCGCTAGCAACTGATTTCATTGATATAGTAACAATTTATACAGTGTGTCCCACTTACCATGCTCACCATGGGTATCTTTTTAATGGTGAGAGATACGAGGTCGGTTAAATGACACCAAATGTGGAGTTTATTAAGGCCAACTATAATGTGAAAAAATATTTTGAAAAAATTTATTCGTTTTTGTTTTCTACGCAAAAAACAGATTTTGATCATTTTCATGTCTCGTCCGTAACTTCTCTATTTATGAAAATATTTGAAAAAGAATTTTACATTCTCTTCTAGAATTTGAGATATCAGCACCAACTTTTATTTTTCAAATGTAGGTCATAGCTCACTATGACTTAGTTATGAATAACTTTTTTTTCTCTTACAGATGAATATGTCACAGTAATAGCTTTTTGTTGATTACAACGGAGTTAATCGTCATTTATACAAAAACAAGAACTATTTTGAAGTCGCCATCTTGAATTTATAAATTTTAACAGAAAATTCATGATCTCCGACCTCAAAAACCCCCATATACCAATTTTGAATGGAATTGAATCATAATCACAAATCTCGTCCGCCATATTGGAGGAGCCGCCATTTTTTATTTTTCATTTCAATAAAAATTCCTTAGTGTATTGTCACCGGAATTATGATCATTTGCCAAATTTCAAGTTATTAAGACCACCAGAAGTGGGTCAAAATTCACGTGCAAGAGGCATGAAAATTATCAAAATCCGCTACTCGTGAATAAAACAAAAACGAATAGATTTTTTCAAAAATTTTTTTTTACATTATAGTTGGCGTTGATAAACTCCACATTTGGTGTCATTTAACCGATCTCGTATCTCTTACCATTAAAAAGATACCCATGGTGAGCATGGTAAGTGGGACACACTGTATATTTCATTTTCAGATGTGATCGAGGAGTCGAAAGAATCAATTATACTATTGATTATGAATATTGATTGAGAGGAAAGGGCCACGCACACTTCTTATGCCAAAAGTATTTTTCTCAAATTGTACAAAATTTCAATATGTTGTTGAACTCGACATAGTCAACAATAGTTACCGTGGGCACACAAAAATTCTATGTGTAGTTTACGAAATATAGAGTGTTAAAGTTGTAAAATGTCACTTTTATACCATTATTGACTGAACTTGAATGCGGGTAATATCTCTGAATTATTAGTATGTCTTCTTGCTCTACACCATAGTATCAAACTTGGCCAGTGCAACAGTATGTTTTCTGAGAATTTTTGAAAACAATACACAGGGTAGATCAAGACTTTATCTGAGTTACAAAAAATTAAAATAATATCAGAACGAAGCATCAACCTTATAGGTAAGTCGGACCGTATCGAAATTGAAGAGTCTGTGTTGGATGTATTATCGGCTAAACCTAAAAAATAAGAAGCAGTGAAAGAAGAGCAATCAAAAATAGTATTACATACAGTCACTTACATCTGAATTTTCGGAGCATATTATCAGATCCAATAGCGAACAGCTGGTGGTTCCGATTCTAGTTGGTTCATTTACTATTTGTTTAATACCATAATTATATATTTTATTTGTTTTCAAGTAATGCTACAAAAATAGGTTATTTATTAATTACTCGAAAGTGTTTTTGTCAATAATTGTGATGAAACTTGGTGTGCGTGTAAGCAGTTACAAAGGACATCTTTTCATTGAATTACATTTCAAATTATAGATAAAAAAGGATCATCTGAATGATATTTATGGTTAAAATTATTATACCTACGTCACTGGTCATATTTATATTATTTATTTATTTGTTTGTTTAGTACATCATTCTACAGCCAGGGCCTTTTACAGAATGAGGCAAAACAATTTTGAGGGCTTTTCGCCATATTACACAATAAAAGAAAAGTAGAAAATCGTATAGTAAAAAATATAACACATGCAGAAATTCCGTGTGTGAACTGAAAAAAACACAGTGAGAAAATAGTTCACATACGGCACCACAGCAGTGATAGAAAGAATTTAATATATAATAAAAAAGAAGAAAAATCATGTTAGAATAGCTCGCTTGATGTCGATTGGCTTACAACGAAAAATGTCCACATTACTCTAAATTGACAAGTGGTCTCGACATATAGTATACAGAGGCGAGAAATGAAGTACATTCGTTAGTGGAGCGAGAAAGTAAAATGTAGAAATATTACGTACAGGTAGCCGAGGCACATGTAGATTTATTTTTGAGAGCAAAAATGGACAGTCAATTCGTGAGACAAGGATTTTATGCAAAAATATTATTCCTAAATATTCAAGACGTTTATACAGAGAGTTGACTTGATATCTTGAGAGCAGTTGATCGTGTGGAACGCCACGATTTGGATAAACTCCATCACATCTGAAACTCATGTACTTCAAAAATCGCCTCTGAATATTTTCTATGTTATTTATATAAGTGCTGTATCCAGGATTCCATACAACTCTGCCATATTCAAGTTTCGATCTCTCAAGTGCATCGAAGAGGAGTAAGTGAGTTTCAGTTTCAATAAACCATTTGGAATTTCTGATAATAAAACCAAGTATTTTTAAACCAGTTTTAGCAATGGTACTTACGTGATGTTAAAATGTTAACTTTGCATCGAAGACTATTCCTAGATCTTTGAACTCTGCCACTTTCTGCAGATGATGGCCATTTACGGTGTAGGTTGATTCAATTGGTGTTTTTTTACGAGTATAGGTGACGACATTACACTTTTTTATATTCAGAGGTAAGGAATTGACTTCGCACCATTCATTCAATATATTTATGTCGTTCTGAAGACAGCAACTATCACTCAGAGAGATGATTTGACGAAACAGTTTACAGTCATCTGCATATAGGAGGATTTTCGAGCCAATGCCCATACAAATGTCATTTATAAAAATTATTATTAATAATGGACCAAGTTATACTTCTTACATACTTACTTACAATGCAAAATTTTATCAATCGATGGATTGATTGATTCCTATTTATGCCTATCTGAACTCTTTGGTATACACCCTGTTAAGTAGGTTGATTACTTTTAAATTATCGAATGTCAAGAATTCACTGTTAATCAATATATTAACAGTACCCAGTATATGTAATTCCTTATCGCTTTTCTTCATTCTCGAATTTTCAGAAGAAACAATAAAGAAATCCAAGATCCATCACCGAGAACGCCATCGAGAATCATCAAAAGGACACATCATAGTCGCCCGTCGTCAGGCGACGCTAGAACGCTCGGTTAAAGCGAGCAGGCTGCGGCAGCGAGACAGTTGAAGGCTGGACCACCCCGGCATCTCGTTACAGCGGCAAAGACCAAGCATCCACAGCCGCCTCAGCCCGAGATGCGCTTCACGACGTTCACGATTCGAACGGAATAAATCATCCTACTACTACTACTGCCCAGTGCGGTAGGGGAAGGCGAAACAGTCGCGGCAATCCGAAGCTCGAGCGCCAACTTCGATTTCGCTTTTACGGATAGTTTCGACGGACTTTTTGTATTATCGTTTATTGGTACTCTGACAGGTGTGAAATTGCTGTGGGCGGCGTACAGCAAATGAGATGACAGGTATCATTACTCATATGTTTACTATAATGACTGAGGATTTGGTAATGGTGTACCAGCTGACATGAAATTGTTTTGTTTTGACGGACGATTATCTCCCGTTATCGTTATAGTCAATACACATACAGGGTGATTCCTAAGTTGAAACTTTTTTTCAACTATTTATAGAACTCGTTAAAATAAACAGCTTTTTTGATTAACTTTTTTCAGAAAAATGAAAAATAAGCGAATAGGTGGATAGTTGCATGGCCACCAAGGTCGCCGGACCTAAATCCGTGTGACTTTTTTTGTAGGGGTTTATGAAAAGTTTAGTTTGTGACAACTTTGAACACATTATTTAAGTTAAACAGAAAGTTGGACACGTTTTGTAATAGTGTATTATTTCTCATGTTTTTGGAAACAGTTATTATAAAAAGTTGTTTATACAGGGCAATTCAAATTCGACCCCCACCATTGGGATCTCCTAAACTACAGGAGATACATCGAAGCTTAAATTGGGGCAAAGTTGCGTATTCTGGTGCTCAACAAAATATTGTTTTGAAACTTGGAAAATTCCGAGTATTTCCGGAAATATCGGGAAAAAACTGAAAATCGGAATTTTCTGCTTCCATATTTCATTCTTGGCTTTTGAAACGCACCGTACCTACTCAGCCAAGTGTTTGCCCAAAATTCCGAATAATGTTCTATCCGGCTGTTGTCTTTCCGGATATAATTCAAAATAAATTTGTGTTGTTTTCGTACTATTCCTATCAAATTTATAATAAAGTTTCAACATATCTCGTTTTTCTTCATTTCGACTGAAGTATTTGTGCAAACTTATGATGCTTAATGAGTTCTGACAACTAGTGTTTGTTAAACAAAATTTTTCGTGGAGTCATGACCATCTCAGATGAAGTAGTTTTTTTTAATATATGTGGTTTCAGAAGTGCAAATCATAACAAATTATACATTAATGAAATCAGAATGAGAATCACTATTTTTCTGTGTAAAAAAACAATATGGTGCCCATAACGGAAAAAAAAGTTGATGATGAATGCCAGAAGAAGAAACGTCGGTAGTAAATCTGAACATGAAAACGTGTATCTGAAAAAAAGTATCAATGAAAATGTACTTTTGGTTTTGAGCTATGTCTTCAAATAACGATAGAAAAAAATAAAAACGAAAATTCCTATTTTCAGTTTTTTCCCGATATTTCCGGAAATACTCGGAATTTTCCAAATTTCAAAACAGTATTTTTTTAAGCACCAGAATACGCAACTGTGCCCCAATTTAAGCTTCGACGTATCTCCTGTAGTTTAGGAGATCCCAATGGTGGGGGTCGAATTTGAATTGCCCTGTATACAGGTTGTCAATTTGAAAATTTCCCATCCTTAATATCTTCCTTCCAGTAAATAATATGAGACTGTGGTCAATTTTTCTTTCAATGAATATTTGTAGCTCTCGTGGTTCAAACCCCTAGCAGGAGTAGATGTGACCCTTAAAATCTTAAATGGGATGGGTGGTCAAGTGGCACATCATTTTAATGGGCGTTTATTCGCTTTCCAATGGTACCGTGACTTCTTATTTATTAATAAGCAGTTTCCGAAAAATAGCGTTCTAAACTATGATAAATGTATAAAAGTGTGAAAATGTTTAAATTTCTTCCAGAAAGAATTGAAATGATTTCAATTCATGGAGAGATTGGAAAGTGCGCACGAACAGAGCTGGGTAATTCCTAGTCAAAAATTAATTAATAATTACAATAACTTTTTTCTCGTGTAATTTGTAATTGTATATAAGTACTTCTTTTCTTGAAGTAATTTGGAATTGTAGTTACAGCAAAATCTGCGTAGGAATTGTAATTTGTAATTATTTTGTTCAATTAATGTAATTATAATTACTTCGTATAAGTGCAAATACTTTCTCCAATTACAATTAAATTTATAAGTAGGTACAGTTACTTTTTCTAATTACTATTAGATTTGAATGCGTGTTTGTTTACGAGATACACTTGTTCACTTTTTCTAAAAACAAGATATTACCTGTGTGGAAAGATGGGAATTGGGTACCGTTAATTACCTTTATACCTGGTACCGTAAAGGGTCATATACGAGTTGGGTGCGACGGATTTCTTGAATAATGTTAACGGCAACTGGGCGCAAGGACTACCGGTCGCAAGGACTACCGGGCGCAAGGACTACCGGGCGCAGGGACGACTGGGCGCCAAAAAAATATCTACTGATCATAATTATTATCATAAATTCATTTTGAGTTTAGTATTTTATTAGTCTGATCTAACCTGATCAAAGTAACCTAGCTCGCAAGTTGGGAGCTTGGAAGTTGAATGAAAATTCATTTTAAGTTTTGTATATAAAGAAAAATGAAATAACAAAATTTGAATTTGTAAATGTAAATCTTTATTAATGACTGTGGCTTACTGGCACCCAACTCCCAAGTATCTGGCACCCAACTCGCATGATAGGTTTTACTACCTGGCTCAGCCGGCACCCAATTCGCAAGCTTCGACCTGTATGACCTTCTTTCTTCTAGGCCACAATGGTCAACACTTCCATTGACACTTTTTGAAAAACTGGTTATAATAAAGAGCAACAATATAAAAGTACTGTGAATTATAACCAACCCTCGCAAATCGGCGTCATTAATCTGCATGAAAAGTAAAAAATATTAATAATTTTATACCAAACATTTTTTTAAAATAATGGTGTGCACTCTCATTAAAAATGGTCTGATACCTTGTCCAAAAATCAATAGTTTTCAACTTTAAAATAGTTGGCTGATTTTTATAACATTTCCCTGTTTGAAGACTATTGATTTTACGAGAATAATCTATGCACTTTTTCACCAGAGTTGATCACAAGATGCAAAAAAAATAGTTTGGTGTAAAACTGCCCCAGACCTATGACGCCCGATTTATGAGGTATATTTATAATTTAAAAGTACCCAAACTATTCTGCTGATGTAACTTTTTTGTTCCTAGTCAATAAACTATTACGTTTTATTATTATCAAGGTACTTATTCCATTCTATACTTATATTTAAAAATTTGTAACTTGATTTTTAATAAATATCTATTGAAATACATGTTTTGATATATTTTTACTGCGATACAATCCATTTAGTTGAACACAAGCAATTAGTTATTTTTTTGTAATTGTTATTACTTTTAAATTACCTGTAATTATTTATACTCAGCTCTGGCACAAAGGACGGCATTTTATTTGATGAAAGAATTCCGAATCGTAATGTAAGTCACCAGTATCTGCTTGATTTGGTGACAAAGTTTTACGAAACTAGTTCGGTGACAAAAAAAGAATTATCCCAGAGTACTAAATGAAGAAGCTCAAATTGGAGTTTTGGGAACATTTGCTGCAGAGCCTACGAGCTCCTTACGAATCAGTAGCAGAACAGACGGGAATGTTATGCGAGACTGTAAGAAAAGCACTGAAACTGCATAAAATTCATCCACATAAAATGCAGATTCTTCAAGAGCTCCATGAGGATGATTATGATAAAAGAATATAATTTTGTGAAACCATGTCTCATCGAGTCAATACCATCCCTAATATTGATAAACATCTGTTTCAACGATGAATATTTATTATATCTGAATGGCAGTTTTAATAGACAAAATTGTCGCTATTGGAGTGACGAGAACCCGTATATTTTTCGGGGGGGACATACACAACACTCACAAAATGTAATGTTTGGGCTGATATTTTTGGAAATGCCATTATTGGTCCTTTATTTCTTGAAGAAAACCGGACTGTCAATATGTACCTTGAAATGCTTGAAGAGACTCTCAATCCTCTTATAACTCACTAGCTAGATACTCAAATTGATGTAGACGGTAATAATGTATTTTTGCAGGAGGATCTGTTACGGTTACAGCAGAACAGTGCTCCACCTCATTATTTTCTTGCCGTCCGACAGTGGTTCAATGAGAGATTCTCGGATAGATGGATTGGCAGAAAGGGATCAGTTGAATGGCCTCCGAGATCACCGGATTCAACTCTCTTAGATTTCTTTCTTTGGGGACAAGCAATTTGGGATTTTTTTATCACGATATTGCAAATTTCAAACAAACTTGTACTTGTCTATAATGCGAATGATCACATTTTAATGTGATCTTACCATCTTTAAAAATTGCACATTTTTTGTATCTAGAATATTCAGTGCCAGTTGTATATAGTGCGGTCCGTGGGTGTGGAATAAATTAATTTTTAGCGTTATTATGTATTTGTTTAAGAAAAACTGAAACAAGTCAATTACTATTCTTAGTTTGACAATTTCCAGTGCGGAAATATTACCTCCTTCCTGCAACCCATCTGCATTATTAGCAACCCATCAAAATTTTAAATGTGAAGGTGGGTCGTGTGGTACCTTGTTCGACAGAGATTTTCATTATCTGTTCACCACTATTAAGTTCTTCAAATTTGGTACAATCATAACTGAGGAAATTAATTTTGAAAATGTTAAATATTTATATTTCACATAGAATGAAGGAAAGAATGTAACATGATGTTTAGGAAGTATTTTTCAATTTAATAAATTGTTCAGAATGACTTCCACTCTCATTTTGTAGAACCTTTGCCCATTCGTCCTCACCCAAGAACAGTGAAATCTCGACTCACTGAAAAGTATGTTGATGATGTATTGCTAATAGCGACTTTTATTTACATTGTGTGTTTCAAGGCCACCAAGCACAACATTCTTATAAACTGTTGGTACGAGGAGAGTTTGCCAAATTCGGAAGGAAGAATAGGAAGTGTTCAAACTGCAGCTACTATCATCGTCAAGAATGCAGGATCTAAAGTGCATGGCACGAAAAGGTATACCCTCCAGAATCTCTTAGAACTTTTACAGGTACCGTAGTGATGACCAAAAAGAAAGGGAACATTGAAACATGGAAGAAGAAGTCACAACAATGTGACACTAATATCATATTTGTATCTTCTCAGTGAGTAGGAGTTGTAGGAGTTCTGCATAAAAAATTTGGATCGCGCAGGTTAATTAATAGATGTGCTTAGTTCGATGGGATATTGCCTAACATATTTGGACTCTACACTCTTTGAAATGTCTTCCATCATGCAACCAGCCCAGCTGATTTGAAACATCATAGACTCCAATGTGCAAACTATGAGTGGATACTTACAACACATTCCACTCAGTGGCTTACATAATGAGTTACTCCAAAGACTGTATCTAGTCCCTGGCCCAAACAATGAGCAGTTGAAGATTATACCTAGACTAACTAATTTTCTATTTTCTCTCATTTTTTTAAATTTACAGTAGAAGTTCGTCTAAAACATTTCATTTTATTTATGCTAAGTTATTAATCTGTATGTATAGCAACATTAATTTTTCTCGACAATAATTAGCAGATGAAGCTAAAATGGGAGTTTCGCGGTTTTTCAAAAACTGGCGGGTTCGCCGATTACACACTCACATGCGTTTGTTTAAGCGTTAAATATGACCTAGGTAGGTTGCGCGTTCATAAACTTACTCTGAGTGAGGGCAGCTTACTCCGAATCGTTCGTAAACGTATTCTAGCTTCATGGAGTATGCATTGACAATTGTTCAGAAACCTACTTAGAGTAAACTCCACATACTCTGCTTTTAAAATGAGTAATGATATACTCTGACATTAATGACAATGTCAGGGAACTTATTTGATGGTCTGGGTTTGTGTGTGTTCACAGTTCGAACATTCCGAAATAAGAATAACCAGAATAAAAGAATTTATTGATCGTATTTTGTATTCCCACGATATCTATTTCAGTATACTTACTATCAATTGGCAAGGATACTGTTATTACTGTTACATTCATGAGTTCTCAAAATTGTAAAATTGTATAAGGGTTTTCAATGTATTCACAAGTCATTAATAAAGTAATAAAGTAATATCGGGGGGCCCCGCGTTCCAACGCCTGTCTTACCGTAAACATTTTTAAATTTAGATAGGAGCTTAAAATATAATGCCTTAAACGCGAAGCGCTCAGGCTATGTTTGGTATAGGTTTAAGAGTATGATACCTACCACGAGAAACGGTGGTATCAAAATCTATAAATATAAGGTATTGTTGGGGAATAAGGCCCGGCCGTAAATAAGGCCCACTGTCTTTTTCCTTGAAGACTGGCAAATTTTTTCAAATCTGTCAACATGGTTGGTTTCATCATCCGAGTGGTAAAGCTTTATTAAAAGATCGTTGACTTCAATTCGCCATTAACAACACTAGATGATTGTGCAGTATTAGGCTGCACAGATTATAAGTTCACAAATAGGTGAGACGTCTTTATTAATTCAACCTATTTTACCTGAAGAAACAATAGTTCTCCATCAGTTACTATAACATTGGTACTATCTTTCGCACTGAGAGAAAAATTAAAAGAATTGTTAGTTTTTTTGGAAATTGCATGTTTGAGAAAAAGTGCTCGCCCGGTAATAAGGCCCTACCAACGGTCGCGTAATAAGGCCCGCGGGTAATATGCGAAAGTGTCTAGAATGTGGAACTTGGTTACAAGAAACTTGCATAGGACTGACGACTGAAGATGTTGAGGATTTTTAATGTAGGGAATGTTCTTAAAATTTAGTCAATCAGTTTTTTTTTTAATAATTTAATTTCATTGTTTGAGTTTTGTTAAGTTTATCACTTTTTGTAGAAAATAATGTTTATTTTTATTTTTTCTATCAGAGTTTCATTGAGTTTCTACCATTTCTGATTGATATAAATGATCTGTATATATTTATATTTACAATAAATAAATATATTCTGCATAATTTACTATGGGCTTTATTACCCTAATAGGCGGGTAATAAGGCCCAACAGCAAGTTGTTGAAACTTGTATCATTTTGGTTACTAAGGTGTTGAAGGAGACGAATATTGATGTTAACATAGCGGTAAACATCACAAACAATCATCTCATCAAGTTTCGGATTTTTTTAATGAAATATAAAGGATACAGAAATTTGCAATAGTTAAGTGGGCCTTATTACCCAACACTACCTCAATTTAAAATAGTACTACAGTTCAAAAATTGAGCGCTGGCCACACAAGTTATATTACTTGCACTGCACTCGCAAGTTGGTAGCACTGCAAAACGAACAGGGGAATTCCCTGATATTGTCTACTAGTCGTAAAACTCGAACAAATAAAATAGGATTATATTCTATTGACTATCAAACAATAAGAAATTGCTGTACATTTACGTTTGGCACAACGTAAAAAAACTTATTAAAGCACTTTAGATGTGACTGATGTGTGCCATTCTTGAGAAAAGTTGTTTTGACATTGCCTCAAGACTTTGATTTAGCTTCGAGTTTTCTTGATTACGTGAGTTGCTACGTCAACAAGAAAACAGTTCAATTGTCTTTTTTCAAACACAGTAGAAAAGTTTTTGTACGTACAAAGGCAAAAATATAAACGAGAATAATTTCACTTAAGGAAAGATATTTTATTACATTGTATGTTTTGCATGAATAAAATTGAAGTGTCTGTAATTTCAAAATAACAACTTTTCATATAATGCAAATTAAAGTATATAATGTACTTAAAACAAATCATCAATATTTAAATCTCGGTGAGAAAAAAAAATCATTTAAAAAAATAATTGTCTAACCGTAGGTAATATGAGCGGCAGATCTAGAGATACGGGTCGGCACTACGCTTCTAGAAGTGCTAAGCGTAAAGCAAAAGATGAAAAGGAAAAAAACGAAATTGTTCTGTCAAAAACACGTAAGCTGTTCGAGTTTTATAATGTTCAGAGCGATCTTGCTGAATCTACAGAAAGTAGATAACAAAATACAGAAGTTGTATCTTACTGTACATATGACAGACTACTGTTTCTGATGAAGCTTCATTTTCTATAAGTGATGCTGTAGAATTGAAGAGACAGCAGTTCCTCCTAATTCAACTATATCATGTTCAAGCCAAAGATAAATTAAAAGTACTTTTTTTTGGATTGACGTGGCCTTTACTTGATGGAAATTCATAGTATATGACACTAAGGTGAACACGATTAAATTTCCACAGATTTATTTCTGTGGAAATTTAATCGTGTTTACCTTAGTGTCATATATTAAAAGTACTGCCAGTCTTCTCGATCTAGAGTCGTCGTGTTCTAACCAAAAAGTAGTCGATATAGCATATTATTACATGATTCTAATGTCACTACAGATTCAAGCAAAAAACTAAACGAGAGTAAAATATACTCCAACGATATTGGTGAATGGCCGAGCAACTTCGATGGAGATTATTGGATTGCAAAAAGACGCAGCGAAGTGCAACATATGAATAGTGATTTTTTGTATTCAAAGAAAATTTACGAAAACGAAATAGACTACAAACCCATATAACGATTTTGGGGGGTCATTTTATACAGCATGAAACATATTCAGAATGATGCTGCTATATGAAAAAATAACTTTAGGCACTATGCCATCAATTCTTGGTGGGACAAATGACTGTAATAATAATAATAGTAATTTTTCACCTGAAGTTGTGCTCTACCGACAAAATATTCTTGTAGGGCATTCCTCACGTTGGTGGATTATGAAATAATAATCTCATAGAACCTACTGCCGTACAAAAATAATGAAACCAAAATCCAGGAATTTTTTTTTATTTTTCGGAAATTGAAAAATTTTCCTGGCCTTCGGTTCCATTATTTTTGTACGGCAGTAGGTTCTAGGAGATTATTATTTCATAATCCACCAACGTGAGGAATGCCGTACAAGAATATTTTGTCGGAAGAGCACATCTTCCGATGAAAAATTACTATTATTAATATTACAGTCATTTGTCCCACCAAGAATTGACGGCATAGTGCCTGAAGTTATTTTTTCATATAGCAGCATCGTTCTGAATATGTTTCATGCTGTATAAAATGACCCCCCAAAATCGTTATATGGGCTTGTAGTCTAAAAATAAGCCACGATTCTGCCAAAAGTCATTTTTCACCAATAAACATGAACAACAAAAGATATTTTGGAAAAATCCTCAATAATGGTAAGTGCTTACAAAGATGATTTGAAGAACAGCCTAGGCGACGAATTAGTGCAGTTTGCTGAGCTGCTGAAAATACCTGTGGCTACTGTTATTGACAGCAACAAACAGCCCAAACAGGAGCTGGAACTGCAATTCAATAAACTTTTATTAAATAATTCTTTAGAATCGTGTTTTCCAAACGTAGAAATTGCCTTGCGAATTCACTTGTCTCTCATGATCAGTAGTGGCGAACGTTCTTATTCAACATTAAAATTTATTAAAAATGAGTTAAGGAACACGATGGGCTAAAAACATCTTATGAATAAAGAGCATGAGTTGCTTAAAGAAGTCGATATTGAAAAGTGTTATCTCTTAATTTGCCCATATTAAATCCAGAAAAGTTTATTTGTAATAGTTTTGTTTCATTTAACACCCTAAACTTGAGAACCTGATGCAAACCAAGGGCCCCTTGACAAAATTTTCTACAGGTCCCGCGCTAGGTTAATCCAGCACTGGATGTAGGTAAAAATAACCAAACGAAACCTCAGTTTCATGAATCACTATTGTCATCGACACATAAAATTTTGCAGAGTTTCTGAACGACTATTTGAGAGTAATGTTCAACGTATACTTCTAATCACGTGATTGTACTATTACTCTACTATCAGAGTTAGTTCATGAACTCAGCCCTAAGGAAACTAGGTCATCATATTTCAATCGATTTTGGACAAAGTTCTTATCTCGGCTCCTCCGCACTTTCAAAATGGCGTTTCCTGCAAAGTGACAAAAAATTACCATTTTTAACCTCTAGCAGCTGTTTGGAACATCATAGGAATTAAGTCGAAAAGTGTGAATTGTGAGAAATTTCATATAATTGAGAGATCAAATGACTTACCTGTGAAGGAAATTAGATCATAATTATACGAGGGTTCTGTCGAAATTATTACACCTGGTAGTTATGCCTGAGAGTATCTTCTTCATACCACGTTCAAAGAAATATATCTAAAAATAAAATTTAGAGCTGGCACCTCTATTGGCCAGTCATCCCTATCAACTAATCCAATGACAACCAAACTAACTTGTTCAAAGGAGACCACAACTAGATCGCTGCATGGTCGGGTAAATTAGATAACTGCAGGACCTTGACTTGTCCGGCATTTTCCAAAAATGAGATTTTTTTATAATTTAATTGGGAGGGTTTGTAATAATTTCGACAGAACCCTCGTATAATTATGATCAAATTTCCTTCACAGGTAAGTCATTTGATCTTTCAATTATACTTCGGGTTCTGTCTTCAATTATTACACCTGGTAGATGTTCACAGTATTGCGATATAGTTGTAGGAGAAAATGAAGCAAATTGTGCGACTTCAATTATTGCGTCTCCATTCATAGCCATAAAATAGAGAATAATTGTAAAAACAAAATCAAAAAGTAAATATTTCTTGTTGTTTATTAACTAATAATTTATGTCTGAGCCTTTTAGCATTCCCTTCACAAAAGTGTCCTTTCCTGCTGCTGAAGGTTTATTATATAAAAATGATGAATGTCTGAAATTTTTGACCAGCCTGCTATTTTCCGAATTTCTTCCACACTGACTCCTCCTCTGAGAGCTTCTGATGTATATGCGTGATGAGTGCTATGCTGCTGAAGATTGTTGTGTCGAGCCACTAGGTTCTAACATTGTTTTCACCAAACGGCTAATGGTTTGGGTTGAAGCTGGATGTATTGGTTTTCGAAATGTTAAAATGAGTTTATTATTATACTTTGATCTCAGATCTCTTGTCCTTGAAATAAGTGAACGCTATACCTACTCCTAGTTTATCCATGGAGAATGGCAGTATAAATAACAGCTGTGGACTTTTTCTGCTACTAGTCTTAAACCTGTAAGGAATGAATATTTCCAGTCTATCGTCATATTCTCGATTTTCTGTTATTGGTTTCAATATCCGCAACCGTTTGCATTATGTGAACTGATATTAGAGCCAATATGGTCACGAGTTTCAAGGATAGATCCTTTGTATGGATAGCGATTCTGGGGGTGATATTTTGTATAATTGTAAGATGACAGGATGAAGGCCCCCCAGTGTTCCAAGTGTTTGACTATTTAAGTTTTGCTGTTATGAATGCCTTTTAAAAATATTTTTATAAATTTTCCAACTTTTTCATCAACTGATAAGATTAGTGATAAGGCCGATTTGGAACTGTTCATGCTTCAAAATGAAGCTGCTTTTTGGTAATGTTGGTTTAAAAAGGTATGAGTCTATTCAAATTATAGCAGATGGAGTGAAATTTCATTCATTGCAGAACCTTCACCATTTTTTGTAGCTTATTTCGTATTGTTTTAATGTGGTTTTAGATACAGCTGATATCCTAGCATTCAATCCTGTTGCAGAAAATCTGTAGATGAAGGATTCCCTGACAAAAATTCTTTCCACCACGGAAATGCTCTTTCACACAGGTGGAGTGGGGTTCTGAAAGGAGAGTGCATGAGATCAATGTTTGTCTCAAAAATCAGTGGTTCAGATATAAGCAGGTTTGGAAGTGTTGAAAATCAAACTTGTGTGGGACATCTGGGTACTACCGCTATCCCAGTGCTCTTTTTTCCCAAACTTAATTCATCGAAGAGAAGGGGGGTATGCATGAAATTGTAAATCGTCCCAATTGATTGTGAAACTGTCCACTGCCATAGAATTAGGACATTTGGAATTGAGTTTATTGGCAAACGGGTCTTAAAGTGGATTTCCAATTCTTGAGCAAATATACTGGAAAGCCTCTAGCTCATCTGACAGTTCATGTCTCATATTCAGTTTCTACTGATTTGGACCTAGATTCGGTATCGTCTTCGAGGTTCTATTCTGTATTCATATAAGATGTAAATACGAAAATGTTTTTGTTTTCACAGTAATTCTAAATATCTCAAGTTATACAGTAGAGGTTTTCATTCTGAACTTCCCCCATTCTGTTGATATATGAGATTGCTAATGTGTTATTATTGATTCTCATCAGTAGGGATATGTATATCAGAAATAATTTTTGTGGAGCTTTTAAGTGCATAAAATGCAGCTGCTAGCACTAGTTGATTCCTGAGGTTTTTTATTTCTGTGCTGGAATAGAAACCATGACATTTTTGGCATCCACCTGATGATGAAACATCTGAAAAAATCTACAAAGATTATCTTGAACTACATGTGAGCTCAGGTTATTCATCAACCAACTCAAATCTGGTTTGAGATTTTTTTGTATACATACATTTTGGTACACATTTTTATTAATTTTTCATTATCATCGTTTTCTAATATTTCTAAGTATTTTTGTTTTTAAATGCAGCCACCGATATTTAATAGCCGGGCACATGATGTTACTCCAACAAACCTATAAAAATTTCTGATAGTAAGTACAGCTACCTTTTATCGAGATTGACTGTGCAATGGAACGAATTTTTTGTTTCCTTTTTTCTGTTAGGGATAAAGTCAAATTTGATGCATTGAAAATAAAGCCTTAATGTTGGTATCCCTCAGCTGGCTCTATAGATGACTTTTATCCCGGTTTATGATCAACCATAACGAACAAACACAATAATTTTGTTGTTTCTGAAGTATGTTTTGTGCATTGCAAGAGAGTTACTTATTATAATTATGTCATCCAGATATGCCACACAAGTAATTCCTTCCATGTGTAAATGTTTCAACACAGGTTTCAGTTTGGTAAAAATGTATGGCGACATATTCAGGCCAAATGGCATAGAAATCTATAGAATTTTCTAAAATATTCAAAACTAGGAAATTTCCCAAAAACCTTATCCATGGCGACTGAGAAATATGCATTTTTAAGATCAATAGTATTTAAGAAATTGTTTCTCCTTATAAGACATATATAATCGTCAAATTTGATATGGGGTGGTTCAATGTATCAATTCAATGATTTTGAATTTGGTACAAATCCATTTTATGACCCTTCTGGGCTTTGTCTCAAAGAAAATGTTGAACTGAAATCATTTATTTCAGGACAGCATATGGGTTGAAAACACTAATTTTGATAAGTTTTTCAATAGTTTGATTGAAATTATTGGCTTCACAATTATTAATTATTAGGCTCACATTTTTGACAAGGCTCTGTAGAAAATTAAATTTGTTCTCCTGTAAGCCATTTCAATATTTTTGTTGATCTTACCCAATCAGGTAAATCTTTGAGTCGACTAGCATACCTGGTTTCTACCTTAAGTTCTCCACCTACTACTATTGATGGTAGGAACTTGTTTTCTCAAACTCCCTCTGTTGACAACCTATAACAGATGCACCAGATTTTGGAATTGTCAACTTCAGTTCAATAATATGTTTTTTCAGTTGTTGCAAATTTTCCACTTCCTTCGTGTAATTGTCCCCAAACAAGAAAGATTGTATGGATGACATCATAAATGGCCTTCCTCAAATTTGGATTCAAGGAATGAAAACCTGCGATGTTATGACATTGCATGAAATATTCATGATATATTCTGACATAGGCTGAGTCAAGTCACCGGACAAGGCACGCGCGTTCAGTATGAAGTATGACTATGAGTCGGACCGATCAGATGATTGAAAATATTGGTCACATACAAACAGTTCTAATTAGGTCGTCAAGTCAACCAAATGACCGCGCTGGTCTAATCATATTAGTCAGACCGGAGACTTGACTCAGCCATAATCTGCCAAATCCATCACTAGGGGGTTTGTTTATTCTGATGGCTGCAATTTTTTTTTTGTTCTTTGGCATCGACTGCTATGGTCAGTAGCCATGTATTCTTGTAGGCTTTGTTTACTAAGTCCACCTTAGGAACAGCACTGATAATTGGAACAGTGAATCGCGCTGGACTCACCCTAGTCGAGCCACGAGATTTTGATAATTTAATCGGTTAAATTAAACTAAAAAATCCCAGTCCATCCAGGGTTCGAATTCCGAACAGTTTATTGAAGGACATTGCTGTCAGACCCCTGCCTAGCTTTTGCTGATTTCATCATATGAAAATGTTATCTGCCAACCAACCCTGAATATCAGCGTTTAATGAAAGTGGTTCAAAGCCCTTGCAGTTATTGAAAATGATGCCTAACAACTACGAGTTTAACTCTGAGGAAGCAAGCCTCAACTATACCTGAGCCACGTTTCAGTCATCGGGAGTATTCGTCCGTTCAGAAAAATTTCTCATCCGGAGTTCGAGAAAAATTTCCTTCTTCCATGTTTTGAGTTGCATTTCCGTCAGGCGGGTTTTGATGCACATCGTGAATTCTTGTAGGTATACTCATTTTCTTTTTCATACTCATCACCACTATATTCTGTGGCGGAATTTGAACTGGTTTCTGAACCAGCACAAAATTTGTTAGTATTCACGTGTAACACTAACAACAGATCCACATGTTCATTGATTTCAAAGAATTCATGTGTAGATGATGGATTCATGTGAACCTAAACCCCAGGGACATATGTATGCCCTGATGACAGGAAATTTGAAAAATTAAACCACTCAGTTTCTATTTCTTAAAATATTGAACACATCAATGACATAGTGGGTTCATGTGAACCTATACCCCAGGGACATATGTATGCCCTGATAACAGGTAATTTGAAAAATAAAACCACTCAGTTTCTATTTATTAAAATTTTGAACACATCAATGACATAGTGGGTTCATGTGAACCTATACCCCAGGGACATATATATTCCCTGATAAAAGGTAATTTGAAAAATAAAACCACTCAGTTTCTATTTATTAAAATATTGAACACATCAATGACATAGTGGGTTCATGTGAACCTATACCCCAGGGACATATGTATGCCCTGATAACAGGTAATTTGAAAAATAAAACCACTCAGTTTCTATTTATTAAAATATTGAACACATCAATGACATAGTGGGTTCATGTGAACCTATACCCCAGGGACATATGTATGCCCTGATAACAGGTAATTTGAAAAATAAAACCACTCAGTTTCTATTTATAAAAATACTGAACACGTCAATGACATAGTAACAATATGAAAATAGCTATTCAGTACTCCGTGGCGCATTCGCTTCAATAGTTGCAAGTTGCAGGTAATATCTCCTTTCCAGAGCACATGCTCATTTTTTTCCCATAAGAAGAGCAATAAATTACAGTGCCAATGAATCACGCGGATTGTGCAGAGAAAATCCTATATCCCAGGGACATATGTATGCCCTGATAATAGGATGTTATGTCTCACTTTAAAAAATGTTTCATCATTTTCCAACTAAGAGAGGATAAATTAAGTTGCAGCATCAATGAAAAGGGTCATGTGACCCCACACCCCAGGGACATATGTATGCCTTGATAACAGGTACCATTTTTACTGGTTGGAAATCATATGAATTCTCAATTTTCCAGTTTTTCTTTGCTCCATTTTTGCTGTCAATATATATGACAATCAACGCCATTTTTAATGGATTCTCCTAAAACGTCAATTCAATTAAATTTGGTGATAAATACTCACTCGACGTGGATTGCAGTTCCAGCAGAAGCCTTTTCAACTTCTTTCTTATTGTTTCACCATTTTTGTAGCGCTTTCTCTCATTTTTCCTAATTCTTCCCATCTTTTTCTCCGTTTTTCTGGTACGGATTCGTGAACGTGTGTTCATCGTGCGATACCACAGACAAAAGTGAGTTTGGTCGTCATTGGATCAGTTGATAGGGATGACTGGCCAATAGAGGTGCCAGCTCTAAATTTTATTTTTAGATATATTTCTTTGAAAGTGGTATGAAGAAGATACTCTCAGGCATAACTACCAGGTGTAATAATTGAAGACAGAACCCGAAGTATAATTTAATTCTGTGTGGAATAGTCATTATCAAAAAAAGCATCGTTCGTGCGCTATAAGCGAAAACCGTCAAAAAACGTGTTTTTCCGAGCTTACTGAAGGAAGCTCACCACTGTTGAGGTGGCAAAGTTGAAAATCGGATTCAGCGAGTAAAAATACGTTCCGGAATTTTTTCCTGGGAAACCCCCATATAATTGGGCAATTTTTCTTTGCTGCTAGCAAAAAGTTTGTGTTACTGTGGATGAAATAGTCCTTGTTGAAAAGTTGAAAAAAGCTCTGGAAGTGCAAAGAAATGAAAAGTTTGATAATTATTGTGGTATGCTTCATTTTGAAAAGAAAGTACCAAACCTATCAAGCAATTCCTGTAGTTATCTCCCGAATATAAATACTTGATAATAAAGATTGCAGTAATAATGGGCCTAGCTAGCAGTTGCTGGATCTAATGAGTTACCTAATCTGTAAGATGGTAACGTAGAAATGACCAGTGCTGATGTAACAAAAAATATAAAAGCGGGAAAAATTGATAACAGCATGAGACCTACAGGAAGAGGAGCAGAATATTGTGCGAATAACGGGAAGAATAAATTGGAGTCGAAAAAATGGACAATGGTGGAAGGGGTGAACTTGTAGGAGTTGAAAGCAATATTTCACGGTTTTTCGAGAATTGCAACGAAAGTTGACTTCTTATCGGAAAAAATTGGTGCGCAAAGTTGTTGGAAAAGAAAGATCTACAACTTTTGTATCAGCATTTTTCCACATAACCCTCAAATTTTCAGGGAAAGTCGAAAAAAACAATTTTTCAGTTTGAAATTTTTTTCTCGTACAAAAATCAATTTTTTTTCACTAAATTAGGTGGAAATATAACTTAACATGTTTCAAGTGAGCTGTGATTTTTTTGTAGCGGAATACAGATTTTTCCTTTTTTTTCGACAAATTCCTAAAAAACGACCTCATTTTCAACAAAGTTTCACCGATAGAGTTCGTCTTTTCAAGCTCGCTAGCTGGCAGTATTTCCGTTGTGAAAGAGTAGCACTGATGTGAAAATTTTTTCCAGAAAACGCGAAAAAATTAATTATTTATTTATTAAAATTATTGAAATTGATAGTTGAAACCTCTCGAAAATGAAATTTTTATGTATCCTCAATAAGTACGAAAAATAAACATGAACATAATCAAGGATTTGATTATGACAGAAGGGCGAAAGGAGGTGAACTTTTGGGGATGGTTTCTTACCATTTTCTGCGAAAATTAACCTCCTACAAAAAAAAAGTTATGAGAAAAAGTTATAGGCAATAGAAAGATCTACATTTGAATTCAAGAGTTTTCCACGTAACGTCAAATTTTCCGGAAAAGGCAGAAAAACAGTTTTAATTTGGTTTTAGTTTTTTGTATGCAAATTGTATGTTTGTCGCAAAATCAAGTGGAAATATACCTTTTTATTGCCAGAATTGGATGGTTTTTTTGCAGCAAAATATTTATTTTCCTCGAACCTCTTTGAAGTGCTCGAAAAGGGGGCGGGTCCTAGTTAGGCTGTTGCCAAAACGAATTTTAAACGCCTAAAATAAGGAAGAAAGTAACACGCAAGGAACAGGTGGAGAATATTGTAGAGGATCTAACTTTGACGAAAAAAGTATTTAGTCACGAAAACACTAAAAATGGTGAAGTTAGGATGCAGTTTAGTGGTTGAAAACGCTTTTTTGCGATTTGCGGCGAAACGTGACTTTTGTTTCGACATAACCTCAAATTGACCATTAAAATGGCGAGAAACCAATTTTCGAAAATTTGAAGAAAAATCTTGATTCATAAATTGTAGATTTTTTTATTGTTATGCTATTTGATCCCCCATGCCATGTGGAATATTTAAATTGATGTGCTCTCATCCACCCCCTTTAACGGGCAACCACTATGTCTTCTATTTTCAATAGTAGTATCGGTGATATCATTCAATGGTTTCTGTATCGGGTTATGAATCTGTATAGTGCTAGTAGACTCTATTTTATTCTCTGATTTAAAATCGTGGATTATATGTTTAAATTTTCATTAAAACAATAGTTTCCATCGATCCCACACTGAGTTAAATAACAATAAAAAGCTCTTCAACAGCTATCCACAGCGATCAATGTAGTGAGAAATGGTCAGTGGATATGTCACATTGAGTAATACTATAATTTGGAAAAGTCATTGGGTATCGTATAGCTTCTTATAATTTGATATTATATTAAAAGAGAATTATCGGATGTTTCAGTGAAAAACTATCTCGAATATTTTTGCGAACAGGTAGAAGCCGACTGTATTCATAGTCGCGTCGGTCAACTGCTGTGTTCGATTTTCGAGAGGTATACATTACACTTAATCCCCAAAATCTCTTTTCGGCAACTTGGGCCATCTCCGATGGAAGATAACAAAGGCTATTACAATAATGATCTTGTTAAAAGCCTTGTCGCCACCTTCGATATCATAAGTAGAAAGGAATGACAATAGAGAAGTGAAACTTGGATGGAAAATTCGATGATGAACATTTTCGGAATAGGTAAAGAACCCCGCACCATTCTTATGGAAAATGGGTCCCGGTGAAATTCAATGAATTTTTGATATGATGTAGTTCAAGTCAAGCTGATCAAAAGTGTCCATGGGCCCAACTCAATCTTATGGCTAGTTTTCGAGATACAGGGCGTCAAAGTTGGCAAGTGGCCATTTCTTTAAAGTAGTATTGCTTTTAGGAAAACATCTGAAATAAAAATGTTTCTAGCGGCAGATATTGCTTACCCCTACAGCAATACTTCTAGATTGGTTTTTGATAAAAAATATTGTTGGATACAGGGTGAGTCCAGCATTATTTAAAATGAAATTCTCAATCAACCCTACAAAGTGAAGATGTGACCAAACCAAGTATCACACTGATATGCTCATCATTTGAATACGTCAAAATTGATAAATTCAACATTTTGTACAGGGTGAGTCAAGATGCGACAGTTTTTATGGTGACATTTTGTATATTTTTATTTTATATTTTGAGCTTTAGGGATACTTGACCACCAACCATTCAACATATTTCTTGAACAAAATTGATATACAGTATGAGACAAAAACTAGGTGATGACAAAAATTGCAAAAAGGAGATTTTTTATAACTCATCCTGTAATTGATTTGCTGAATTTTTGATATGATGAAGTTCAAGTCAAGCTGATCAATAGTGTTCATGGGTCCAACGTTGAAAAATAAACAGTTTTTTCTCTACAGGGTGTTGAAGGGTACCGTTTCAAACACTTTGATCTATATTTGTCGATTCGTTTCATTTATATTAAAATATTTTTACATTTTTCATTTCTAGCTTCTCACAAAGGAAAAATTCCTGTTACGTCCAGGGAACATCGTGTGAAGCAAAAAAAAATTATTAATTTTTAATTTTTGAACATTTCAATTCCCAGGGAACAAATATCTCGGTAAAGAATTCGAATGCTGGGTTGTTCAGTTCAAAAACAAATAAAATATAAGAGAGAGCGAGAGCGAGAGGAAAAGAGGAGAGAAAGAGAGAGGGTGAGAGGGTGGGGTGGTATTGTGGGTCTTCAGACATCCAACAAAGTGTTATCGCAATGAAACTATCGATAGACGACCACATGCCTCGTTGGAAATCAATGGTATTGTGAGTTGTCTAGATGCCAATTCCGTGTAGTGCTAGCTTGGAGTGCACACCGACCACCCGAGGTGGAGCTGTAGGTTTTCCGGGTTTTCCTTCAGCTGAAAAGTGAATAATCCACCAAAAATCACTAGTCGTCCCGGAGCACCACGGCTAAAATAATAATAATAGCCGTTCTCTGCCCGATCAGGGTACGCTCTACGAGTGTTCATGAGGGAGTATTATTATTAATAATAATATTAGCAACGTCCGGGGAAATACCCGTAGAATAGTAATAATAGAGGAAACGAACAATACGAAAATAACTTCTGACAATCTTTTTTCAGTGTTGCAAGTGACTTAAGGCTATGACAACTATGATTTCCGAAGAAAAAGTACATATATTGAATCATTTGATATGGATTTCAGTAATAATCTCTTAATTGTTTATATGATTCTTAACATGTTGTATCAATTTCATGGTATAGAGATTTTTTCTGCAAGTTGTTGAATGTCACTACGCCATTTATTACTATTTCAGATATAATAAAAGAGTTTCATTGAACAATATCTAATTTTTATGCTCGACATGAGCAAAATATTCGATACCCCTCTACAAGACTCACAGATGTTATATCTGATGCTGCTAATAGACGTCAGCAAGTTAATCAATATAACCTACCGGAGCTCATTGATATCTAATTTATTTTGTCATATTTAAACAGTTTGGATCCAACAATTGATCTCCCTGCTTCAGGTCTAGGTACTTTGCTTATTGTTATTTTCATTCTTTTGTATTTTCAGTGTTACCTATTCTATTTTCCTTTCAAATATTCGTGGTGATGTTTTCTTTGGAATTGAAATGTTTTTATAAATGTATGTTAAGTTAGTATTTTCTTTTTTCTTAAATATTCCTGAATTGAAATATCAGTAGAAATGCTTAAAATATATCAGATTTTTTAATATTCTTTGTTCAACTTTTTTTCAATTGGTAATGATCGAAGGGTCAGTCGGTAAGTAAGTATAATTATCACAGAATATTATTTTAAATGGATCAGTTCAATAATGGTGTCTGGTTTTCGTCGTTATTTCAACATTGGTAATTGAAAATGATTCACCCAGTACACATTGAACATCCTTTACCAAACTCTTGAAGTGAGATATGAAAACAAAAAATATGATTATAAGCTCGGTGGAATATGTGGATAACTGAGTTAGTCTTATCTATAAACCTTCAACACCTGGTAGAAAAAAAACTGTTTACTTTTCAAGGCTTACGAACACTATTGATCAACTTGACTTGAACTTCATCATATCAAAAATTCAGCAAATCAATTACAGGATGAGTTATAAAAAAAATCTCCTTTTCGCAATTTTTATCATCACCTAGTGTTTGTCTCATACTGTATATCAATTTTATCCAAGAAATATGTTGAATGGTTGGTGGTCAAGTATCCCTAAAGCTCAATATATAAAATAAAAATATTCAAAATGTCAGCATAAAAACTGTCACATCTTGACTCACCGTGTACAAAATGTTGAATTTATCAATTTTGACATATTCAAATGATGAGCATATCAGTTTGATACTTGGTTTGGTCACATATTCACTTCGTAGGGTTGATTGAGAATTTCATTTTGAATAATGCTGGACTCACCCTGTATCCAACAATATTTTTTATCAAAAACCAGTCTAGAAGTATTGCTGTATGGGTAATCAATATCTGTCGCGAAACACATTTTTATTTTAAATGTTTTCCTGAAAGCAATACTACTTTAAAGAAATGGCCACTTACCATCTTTGACGCCCTGTATCTCGAAAAGTAGCCATAGGATTGAGTTGGGCCCATGGACACTTTTTATCAGCTTGACTTGAACTACATCATATCAAAAATTCATCGAATTTCACCGGGACCCATTTTCCATAAGAATGGTGCGGGGTTCTTTGTAAGATTCGGTATGAAAATGTTATAACTACACTTCCCCAAGAAATTATTGCACCACCAAAATTAGGCAAAAGTTTAAGATAAGTACATATTCGTCAAAACTACTTGTCCGATTTTGACGTTTTTTTAATTGCATGTTATTTTCTTCTGAACATTGGTGTGTGAACTGTATGCGCATAAAAACCTCTATTTTATAAATACCGGGTGGAGCAATTATAGCGTGTTTTATTCATAAAAATTGTACCGCCCTGTAGAGTGTAACAGTTACATTATCAAGTTATAATTAAACTTACACTTTGGCCTTATCTTTTTTCAACATTTTCTTTTTTGATTCACTTCAATATCTTTCCTATTACTCGAGAAACACCGTTTTATAGTGTGACATGATTTTATTAAATTTAATCAGCATTATCAGCACGTGGCAGGGTATATCTAGACCTCTTAGTAGCAGGCTTTGGAGAAACAAAGAGTACCAGTAATTGTCAAACACAAATGCATAGTGTCATTGTTAGTCCCTTCGTATTTTTTTGCTAATTCTTTTATCAACGAATATGCAACGAGAAACACGAAATCTTACACGCGAAGAATGTGCTCAAACTGTAATATTTTTTGAGGAAGGATGGAGTTACCGAATAATTGGTGGACGTTTTCATATTAGTCACACAACCGTTTCACGAGTCATACAAAGACACAGAGAGACTGGGAGTCATGGTCGCAGGCCGGGACAAGGAAGGAATCGAATAACAACTCCGATCCAGGATCCATTTTTAACACTTTCAGCATTAAGACAACGTTTTGTAACAGCTCGGACACTTCAAATTCAGCTTCGAGATGCTAATGGTCTACAAGTTTTTACAGAAACTGTTCGTCAGCGACTAAGGGAACATAATTTGATACCTAGAATTGCTGCTCGAGATCCAGCTTTAACTAGAGTAGATTGTGAGGGGCAGTGCAAAGTAACTACTATATGCCGCACCAGTGTGGCATACAGTCGCAAATAATAAGAAACTCACACAAAGGTTGTCCAGAGTACAACGACAAATGAGTATTAGAGTTTGTAGTTCTTACAGAACCGTATCAGAAGAGGGGGTGTGGGTCATCGCCGGAATACCTCCAATAGAACTTCAAATCCAAAAGCGACTGGAGAAGTACAATGGGATCCCAAAAACCACTGCGAGAGCCAACCTTATGACTCAATGGTAAGAGAAGTGGGACACAGGAAAGTATGGACGTTGGACATGGAGTCTCATCCCAAATATCCAAAGATGGATTGAGAGATCGTTTGGGAAGCGCTATACGGACATGGATGCTTAAGGAAATACTTATATGAGCGTGAAAGACCAGAAACAAATGAATGCATGTATTGCAAAGGAGTTGATGACGTTGGACAAACGTTATTCATATGTAGCGCAATATCAGCGGAAGAATAACAAGATATTCTCTGCATCGAACATGATGGAAGATTTGACGAAATCGGAAAAAACGTGGAAACAAACATATGCAGCTATCAGATTTGTAATAGAAAGGAAAGAGAAAGAAAGCAGATAATAAAATTGACAACCCTTACATTGAAGTATAATGCGAAAGCGGATTCCGGTGTAAAGGACAAGATGAAAGTAAGAGGGGTTTTAGTTGGTAGGAATCTGACACTACCGTGAGGTGTCTCATGTAATATTTCCCCTCCTCGTAAAAAAATGGTTCACGTATAAACAGAAGACTCGATGATACAATTCGAGAATGGTGACCGGCCTAATTATGGCACTTCTCTCTTGTTTTTATCTTCAAATGTGGCGATTGAAGATTTGATGGAATGAAAGTGTGCCAGATTGTTATTGTATTTTATTTTCTAATAGTCTCTGAAACAAGCATATCAAACAAAATTATTATTCCTTCTCGGAGAGTCGCGGACCTCCTCCCTGGAAGCTTTCCTGGTGCAACTTTTGACAGATGGCCCAAGGGTTGAATAATCATTATAAACTAGGCATTGTTCGAATTCTGCTTTTGGAAAATACATTTCATACAAAACGGAACATAAGAAAACGTTGATCAGACTCAAAAGCTTGAGTTATTGGTGGCACCAGCATAGACTCGAATATTTATCTCTGATGAATAGCCTATTAATAAACATCACGAGAAAGAATAGCCCCTGTCGAAAAGAAGACGGAAAGACACCAGACGTCCACAGTTACAAAGCTCGCGATGTTCATTTTTTCTTGTTTCGCGTTTCGCCTGTTTTTTTCGCGATGGCGCCACCGGCATGCTGCGACCTCTTTGACAGCTCCGATGCCGACAATTATAATGGGCCCGCTCGATTTCAACATATGTAAACACGGCAAATAAATTAAATGCGAAACGAGAAGGCCATGCAAAGACGGGGCGATCTGATGAGACACATCAAGATCATCGGCGGACGCGCACAGCCTTCCTCGATTCCTAGGAGACGTTCCTTTTATGTTATTTTTATGTTCAGCGAATTGATCGTTTGTTCTGTTCTTTCGGCTTTTTTCCCGAGAATAAGACGTTCTCGGATTCGGATACTGGGACAAGATAATTTTCTTTCGAGAGTGTTATACAGGGTGATAGGTGATTTTGAAAGTTTGTAGGGAGTCGAAATGTTTTATCGAAGCGACTTGTCTACTATCACTGCTATTTCATAACACTTGTGGAAATAGGCTCGAAGAATGTATCAAGAATAACATTGTTTAAAGATTATTAAGGTGGTTAGGCAATGCCTGTGGAATCGGTATTGAAGCAAAACGCGAGTGCCATCTGGTGTTATTAGTTATCAAATATGAATATTTGACGTCATTTTGGTGCTGTACTGATGCGCCAACTGTAATAAATATGAAAATTGAGATAAACTACAAAAAACTGTAGAAGGTTTCTACCTGCAATTTCAACATATTTCACAAAGAAATATCAAAGTAGTGGAAGCAGAGTTGGATTCTCCCAATGATCATCATAATGCTTTGAAAACTTTGTTATTTTGTTTCAACATATTATTGAACAATTTTCAGTCGAACAAAATGTCTCATTGTCAATAGGGAATATGCAAGTGATTTAAATTTACTTCATATTTTACCTCCGATACTTTATTGTCTTGATATTACACCTACACCATTAGTTTATCATTTAGTTTGTATTTAACTCCATAAAACTTTAATAAAAAGTGCATAATAAGCGCGCGGAATTCAAATTTGCGAAACGCATCACCATTGGTCGAAACGAAGAATGACGTCACATGGCACGTTATGACATTTATCTTTTTAATAGAAAATT
The DNA here is from genome assembly GCA_944452925.2 of Chrysolina oricalcia. Classification (NCBI taxonomy): domain Eukaryota; kingdom Metazoa; phylum Arthropoda; class Insecta; order Coleoptera; family Chrysomelidae; genus Chrysolina; species Chrysolina oricalcia. The sequence goes on along the minus strand of OX101812.2, from coordinate 53,229,760 downwards.
TGTTTTTATTTATAGATTTGTAGTGTTTTCCATTACATTGTGCGATTTTGGTCTTGTGACAATTGTAAATTATCAAGAGCAATGACTGAAAGTGGTTTTGTCAAAGTACAATCCGACAATACCTAAACTGATAAGTAGTAATAGTTTATCAAATGATAGTTTTCCTTTTGTAATTTAGGTGAGACAGGTATAAACAGAGTTATCTCCCGCTTGATATAAAAAACATTTATGCATTCAAAACTTACTTCTGATTAATTCACTTCATGTTAACTATCGAAATACAATGTACTCACATTGAAATGATCTTCACAACAATGTATATGTGATATTGGAGATACTTCGCCTCTTCTCATAACCTTACACCAATGTTTACGTATTTTCGCATCTCTTGAAACAGAATAAAATACTTTATTTCGTGTACTTATAATTGTGTTTTGGCATTCCGGTACTATACAATACCTATAAAATGGTTTTTTAGCATTTTCCATTATCGTAATAATAACTGTCAATAGTGTCAATGGCCATAACTATAGAAAGACCTGTTCATTGAAGACTGCTCTGGTTGATCGAGATCACTTTCACATATGTTCATCTCTCTCTAACACTTGTACTGCATTTGTCTTACTCTTTTATAAAATATCATCGCGGATGATTCGAGATCACTTTCACATATGTTCATCTCTCTCTAACACTTGTACTGCATTTGTCTCACTCTTCTATAAAATATCATCACGGATGATACCGAATGCAGGTGGTGCTTGGAGGATGAGGAGTCAGCCACTCACATCCTCACGGAATGCCCGGCAGTGGCAGCAATACGGGAAGCACACCTCGGGAGCATCGTACTGAACCCGGAGAGTTTGAGGGTGGTATCGGTCAGAAGGCTGGCCTCTTTCGCTCGCGAGATAGGCTACCTTCAAAACTGAACCATCTCCCAGCAGTAGTGGGTGCATAACGGGCCCGATTGAGAGGCCTACATGCTTATGGCTTCGTCCGCCCACATACCTTGTTCTATCTATCTATCTATAAAATATCAACTTCAAGCAAGCAGAGCAATCAGAGTACGTCTCAACGAACGACACTGAAGAAGAACAACCACTGATCGCGCCATGTGACGTCATCCACAGCGCGCGAAAATGAAGGCGTTCAAATAGGTCAAATTCAATCGGTATTTTATATATTATTTTGAAAATTAACACCAAGACTTCCAACCTTATTTATAATTTTTACTATGTTGTAACGAAGTAAAAAATTGATTAAAAAATTTTTAAAAAATATGCATATTCCCTATTATCAAGGGCGGGCTGAAAAAAAAACATTCCAGATCATGAAATAATGATAATATTTGTCTCTTCAGTACAAAACTTCAATCCAACTGTAAAACCTCTAGACTGGATGACAATGCCACAGCATAAATGTTAATAATAACATAATAACATTTTTGTCTGTGAGGTACAAATTTTGCAATCGATTTTAGACTAACTTACCGATGAGCAAAGACTTGAAATTTTGAACATAACTTGGAACTGGATGACAGAACAAACCTAAATTATTCGTTGAAGTGATATTGAATCAAGTTTACGCAAGAATCTTCAATCCGCTCTCATGTTCAGATCATAATTTTTATGAAATGTCAAATGTCAAATGTCATCGCTTTCTAAATCATCGGTGGTTTCTGAGACTTTTACAATTATCACAATGATAATTGTAAAATAATTTTTTTATCAAATATCCTATATTGTTCTAAATGCCACTTTTGTAATCCGGTAATTCCGTTAGTCTTGTTTTGATGTATTTTTAATGAATTCTTGCGAATTTGTTTGCTACAGATATTGGACGATCATTTCCAGCATTATATCTTGGTCCAGATTTGAATATTGGTGAAATAATAGGTACTCTGTTTGAATGATTCTGGAACTTCTCCCATTTGTATTAATGAGTTTATTATACAGTACGATGCAAATGTATGGAATAAATTCATTATTTCTGAACATAAACATATTTTGGAAAATTCCTCGAACACGTCGATTTTCTTTTCCGATTGGCCAATTTCTAAACCCCACCGAAAATATATAGGTTTATCCGTATTCGAGTAAAAATGAGTTTAGTGAAATTTTTAAATGGGACACCCAGTGTATTTTTCCATATTTGGTTAGAGATCGTCATTACAAATCCAGTAATACCAGGTCTGATGGGATTAAGTCCAACGGCTGCGGAGATATGGGCAAAAAACTTCTCCATATGCTCAATGAGTCCGACAGAGACTTTTGACCTTCCGAATCGTGTGGAGTCTCTCAGTCATACTCATTGAGCATATGGAGAAGTTTTTTGCCCATCCGTTCGACATAATCCCATGGTATCGCAGGATTTGTAATGAAGACCCCTAACCAAATATGGAAAAATACACTGGGTGTCCCATTTAAAAATATCATTAAAGTCATTTTTACTCGATTGCGGATAACCCTATATATTTAGGGTGGGATTCAAAAATTGGCCAATCGGAAAAGAAAATCGACGTATTCGAGGAATTTTTCAAAATATGTTTATATTCAGAAATAATGAATCTATTCCATACATTTGCATCGTACTGTATATGCTAATGGTTTTGCAATTTGGACAGCAATTTGTTTTATTGTACTTTCTTTTGAGGAGTTAGAGCCTGGCGCTGCATTATTGTTTCTATTCGATGAATTATATTGTATATGTTCAGCTATTGATTTCCCAATGTCACAAGAATAATGAATATGGAACACTGCCACGAACGCACAAGAAAAAGCCAATATTTTGTCTAATATATTCACTGGGAAAACAACCCCAGAACATCACTCCCATTGACAGTCATATGCCAGAGATTTTCGCCAATGAACTTTCAGACGCATTTTGAAGGAAAATTGTAAAAGTACATCGAGTCCCCAAAAATGGGAAAATAACCCTACCTGGCAACTTGAATCCTATCGCACTGCTATCTGTTTTCTCGAATGTTATGGAAACCCATCAACATCGAGATAATTGAATTGAATTGAATTTATTTAGTTCAAAAATATTTACAATATTATGAAACACGTCAAGGTAAAATAGGACAATAGCCAAAGTTATAAAACTGTATAAAAATATACATACAAACATATATAAGTAGAAAAGTTATTGGGTATAACCCTCAAAATGTTGTGCAACCGTAGACACGTGTTTCCAGCTTAAGCTCTCATCAGTACGGTAAAATCAAGTGCGAAGATGTACAACACTTGGACGTAAAATAGAAACAAAGGAAGTCAATAAAATCCAAGTGTTGTACATCTTTGCACTTGATTTTACCGTAATGATGAGAGCTTAAGCTCGAAACATGTGTCTACGGTTGCACAACATTTTGAGGGTTATACCCAATAACTTTTCTACTTATTAATATATTTTCATATATTGTCCCTCGCTAAATCCATCCTAATTTACAAACATATATATATATATATATATATATATATATATATATATATATATATATATATATATGTTAAGCGGCAGTTTTGGGGACCTGAAAATACATTTATTTTTTTCTGTATACATCATCCCAGATGACGATATATAGTTCATGTATATAAAGATTTTTCCAAAATTTTCCCTCATTTTTCATATAGATACCCCTCTATATACTGGTATTTATTGGGACTTATTAAATTAAATTTGAGTTTTTCCGCAAACATTGTGATAATAGATTATTCGAAATTTTTAACTCATGAATAGAAAGAGTTCGAAATTAATCTCTCCTAACATCAACATATATAGTCTTGATGATGACTGATTATGACACATTATGACATATCTTCTTGTCTCAGTTACGATTTTATTTGATTGTTCACTATTTGCGTGAGTTTCTTGGTATCAAATTGAATGAAGGTGTTTGGATAAATGCAATATGAACAAAAATAATTAGGATAATCAACAGAAGATCAGAACAGTCTCGGATTGCTTTGTTAAATTAAACTGAGTCCTTGTTATTTTCCGTTTAATCTTATTTCAACCAAATTTCTATGTTCATAAATATCTTTTTTTTTGTCTAAAAATTCAGTCACCGTACTTAATCTCTGAATTTTTCCAATCTTCTGGATGCGAACTTTCCTTCGTAATAATTGTAAGGATTTCATGAATTCATGTTATGCATAGATACGTAAAAATACCTTTGAGAAAATCTAAATCCAGTTAAATTTTTCTCAAGAAACTGATTAAATCACGTGACATGTTTTTTATAGATAATAAGTATTTACGTTCATCGGAAAAACATAACATCGATATTAAGAGGGATTTAACCTTACAAGTGGCTGTTGGGAAAACAAGGAACGGGAGATATCAAAATACTCGGAGCGCAATGAATAAATTCAAGATTTCTGTTTACCATGAGATTCTGAAAGATTGGAAGTAGGCATCACTCCATTCAAAATCACACCGTCAAAAGTGATTTTCGCTGAATCCCTGCAGACATAATTTTGAGCATTTTTCTTCACTGATTCGAGCGCCCTCACATAACTATGCACTTTTACAGAGATACTATGACTGCTTGAATGAATTGTGGATTAATAACACTGAAACTATTCAGGAAACTTTGGCATAGGAGAGGAGACGAAAACAATAGAAGTTGTAAATGGGTTTATTGAAGTTTCGAATAATACTATGCCGAATTGGGTACCTATAAAAGAACAATCATGGTGAATATTATCAAACTATAACTCCAATATATTTCAATTGTTGATGTTTTTTGTCTTGGTTTAAAGTTGAAAGCTGTATGTTCCATATTCTCACATTAAAAATTGTACTGAACATTTACTTTCTGGAAATGGGTGAACAAGTAAAAATGATTCATTGAAATATCGTGAAAACCTTCCATGTTACTCACCCCATTTGGTACTAATAACTAATAGTTATTTTCCTAACAAGTGCGCAAAGTGTTACTTTTCCGCACGCATTTACTTCGTATAAGTTTTCGCATGCGGAAAAGGCACTTTGCGCACGTGTTAGGAACAACATTTTTCCTACGAGCTTCATATCAGATAATAACGAAAATAAAAAAATTATAACTCATTGAATAATGTACAGTTAAACTTGATAGAAAGAACTATACAACAAACAATTACATAACAATAAAAATAATAATAAAAAAGTAATTTATTTGTTCGTAATATTTATAATGAAAGAACAATTATCATTGACATTTTGCAAATTGAGCTCGTCGCCAGAGCTGCTCATTTAACAGCTTTTAAACCTTTTTATGATTTGATGAATAGAAAAATGTCGGTGTTTATAGATTCTTGCTGACAGAAACTGAGGAAAAATCTGACATCATAATTATGTCAAAGTTGACCAGTGCACTTATTGTTGTTTGACAATATTATATATACATCATTATACAAGGTAATGAAAAAATATTAATTTTTTTTGTTTCAAGCTAAAATACAAATATTTGGAAGTGCGATTGAAAGGTAAAAGGGAACACACTTGCAACGGCTTTTTACTCTTTCGTACTTAGTGCGGAAAAAAATCTTATCCGCACGGCGTCCGGAAAAGTGTAACTTTGCGCACGCAAATGTATGCAGAAAAGTACTACTTTGCGCACGGTCGTAGGAAAACATATTTTCGTGTACGACGGGCGCTGAATTTTTATTATTTATAGAAATTATCAACCAATAAGAATAATAATAAGGTAATAAATAAGGCAATTGGATATTTTTATGGCTGAACCTCTATTAATTTATATTATGATCATCAGATTATCATATACTTAGTCAAAAACCATAATATGAAAACATGCAAACATAGATTCCAAGCAAATGCTCGAACACGGGAATTATTTTTCAACGCAATTTTAAATTTTTTTTTATTCAAGAATAATCTACAGGGTGACCTACTTTCGAGTGAAGATAGGTAAGACCGTTTTTCTTTGACCTTTTTTTTGCTATCGGTTAGAATTCAACTATACCAAGCTTGATGGTAGGTATAATTCTAAGTACGGGTATTTTCGATTTCAAAGTTTCCATACCTATATCCAAATAGTGTGAAAGCGCAATATTCGACAAATCAAAGATCGAACCGCCTTCTTTGTTACACTAATTGGTTATTATGAAAATCTGAATAACGGATACCTCTGTACTACTTTTAAATAACCATATCAAACATGTTATTCGATTTCCTTATGTTAATTTCTGATCGATAATGGAATGACATAGGAATGGTGTGTTCTATGCAAAAAAATAGTTTTTTCCATCATTAATATGTACTTTTTATTTCAGATAATTACCGAAGTGTTAGTAGCAAGACGGCATCGCGAGCAAGACGGGCAGTGCTACGCTTCGATAAAGTCGTGCTGGGAATAGCGGCAAACTGTATGGGATATTCATTTTATCACGTTTATTTTCGTCCGTGTTCGTGACATATTTTTACATCAACCTGCTGGGGAGATGAAACCCTATTTCATCTTCAAAGCACTATCATCAATAGCTACAGAGAAAATTGTATCTAAAAACGTGTTATTAGAGGATCGTAAGGGGGTCAAAAGAATGCTGCTAAATGAAATTTTACTATAAATGTTATGGATAATTTTCCAATGAAATAAAGTCTCATCATAATTATTAGTGAGGCCAAAATCATGATTCTTTTCAATTAGTTCGATGAAGAGATACAATTTCCTCTGTAGCTTTGAGGCTGAGATAAGTTTTCATGTCCCCAGCACGTTCATGTACAAATATTTCACCAAGACGGACGAAAATAAACGTGATAAGATGAATACCCATACTCTGCCGCGGTTCATAGCACGACTTTATACAAGCCTAGCGCTACCCCTCTTACTGGTGATGCCGTCTTTTCAGTTTTATTCTGTTCAAGAAATAGAATCTACCAAAAGTACATCAAAACCACACTCGAAGAGAGTTTCGCCAACAAAGTTAACATTTCCAGGAGCAGTGAAAGACTGTATCGGAATACTACATGTACCTCAAATGGGCATATTTAACCTAATTTTAATAACCTGTGCTTACCCACAGCCATGAAAGACCGCTCGAGTTTGCAAAATTTAAAATAATGAGACTCCAGCGATATCAAGAACAATATGTTATATTATAATATCAACGACAGTATCGATTGTATACGAGTACAATTTGAAATAGATTTAATCAAACTCTGGTGTAATTATAATCGTCTCCAGCTGATTGTATCCAAATGCAATATAATATCGTTTATAAAAATGTAATCAGACATTGTTCAAGTTTAAACTACAATGAAGGTTTCTCCTCTTCACAGTAAAGTCATTAGTTATTAATTACCAAGGAAAATGTTTGCCATCAAATCCACAGCAAGTAGAATAAAATTTATTCAAAGTAAATTCCAAAAATTAGGTAAACAATAAGTATAGGTAATTTGGTAATAAGTGCGCTAGATAAGTAGTAGAGCAGGTGAATTTGGAAAGAAACAGGTAAACAATTAGTTTATATTTGATGTAGCGATTCAGATAAGTAGTATAAATAGGAGTAAGTTAGAATAAGTAGTTTTTTGGCGAAACGCGCGTCGAGTACGATTTTGACGTAGTTTTAGTATTCCGGTAGTTTCTGTCTCGTGAATTATTTTCAGAGCAAAGGTTTAAAATATTAATTTATTCCAGTTTCATTCTGGTCAGTTAGTTACATTTTCAGCCCATTCCTAACTCGGTGGCACCCTTCACACCAGATGAATGATTTTCAGAACATCATCAGTTTTTGTTGAATTCTTAAGTATAATTCAAATTGAAGTAGGATTCGATTTGGAGTGAAATGCTATTAGATTTCCTTTAATATGCGGCTCCGCCTCAATCGGTCGGGATTATTACTTCCTCCTCTACATCTCAAATTTACTTTGAACTTTTCCAGAAGGTAAATCCCTTCTTAATAGACCTCGGCCCATACAAATATCTGATATTTGCCTCGTTAAGGTCAAGAGGACTTAAATGGTATACCGAGGGATTCCTTATGGCTCAATATCTTCAACACCCCTGTCTACCGTACTCGCGTGATGAGAACACCCATTTATTTCACATGAATGAATTTAACGTTTATTCTTCGAAAGAGAAGGGCTTACATCATTCGTAAGGATGAGATATTACACGCATGATATAAGGATGAAATTTGTTATCAAATGTGCCAAGTCTCCAAGACATACGAAATAATACAGAATTCGGAGAGGACACCCACTTCATATATGAAAGCATCCAACATCTTCTTGATGCTGATATTTTTCTGTGTACTCTATGTGACAATGGAGAAACAGGAATAGGAGCATTTCTCTCCAAGGCAGTACCTCTTGTGAAAGATTACTGAACAAAATGACCTCAACTCTCTCATCTAGCATTTCATCGTGCAGCTCCATGAGGACAATCCAATACAACACAATATAAAAACTCGAATACATTAGTTTATTTAAAAATCTGACCTTTGCTTTCCTCCGATCGAGTGGACTGAAGTCGGTGACCGACAGAGTCATAATTACCTGTAAGAATGGTGTCTATATCGGGCGTGGCACAGTGATAAGAGCGTCTGACTCTGAGCCAAAGATTCCGGAGTTCGGGCCCTAGTTGGAGATGGGATTTTTTAAATTTAATTCAACCGATTGAATTATTAAAATCTCGTGGCTCGACTGGGGTGAGTCTTGCACGATTCACTGTTGCGTTCCAATTAACAGTGCTGCTCCTAAGGTGGCGTATGGAGATAGTAACAAGGCCTACCCAGAACACATGTCTAATGATACCAAAATACCATAAAAGAATGGTATCTACAACACCATAGTCTACCGCAGTAGCATGATGGCCGTAGAGTTAGTTCCCTGACACTAAAAACGGATGAAACATTTACATTCTGAAATCCACAGATCTACGCAAATAATTCTGTTGATTCTGGTTACAATGGAGTACAAGCTACTTTCGAATAAAAAAATTATACCGGTTTGCCATAACACGGCTGGAATCTCAAAGAGATGAACGAGAAGGACGTTCTTGTCATTTTGGATGTGGGGAGTGGCTGTTTTTTGACTACATTACACCAGCGTGTTCTTCGAACGGGTACAAGCTTCGGTAAAAACATCATTCTGGAAAATACTCTAAGATGAACACTCATCTGAGTACTCAAAGGCATAGGTTGGGGTGGAGGACGGCTATTGTTATTATTAGCCGTAGAGCTCCTTGGCGACTCACTTTTTGATGGCGCATTTTCTTTTCAGCTATGGGAAAATTACCAAATAATCTACAGTACCTGGGTGCCTATCGAATTCGACACATTGAAACGTAACTTTTGTTGTAATTCAAATACAGTTTCACCGTTAAAGTCAGCATCATATTTTTTTATTATTCAGTTATTGCAAATTTAGAGTTAATAAACTGTTTGTGCTTCGAAAATAATGCAAAATGTCGTTCACGATTTTTTCATATCAATCGGCTACACCTGGCAAATGTTCTAAAAAATTACTAAATGTTGTGTTACTTCTCAATATTTAGAAAAATACTATAAAAACATGTTCACTTTTTGGTTTCCTACTCACCACCAAATTGGAATCAGTCTGAACAAATTTGTTTGTTTCGTTTTCATAACCTTAACATTTTTCGGCCGATTCAAATTTGGTAAAATCTGAAAAGACCAGTTGAGATGTAAAACACTAATCTGCTGGAGGGATTTTTTCTGTTATAAAATGTTTCTGATTGGACATTTTCAAAAAAATACATGCCAAAATAATTATGTTATGCTTGATGCAAAGTGGCTCTAGTTCTGAATCTTCGAATCCATTTTCAAATCAATATACTTAAAGTTCTTGCTAACTTAATCTTCAAAAATTACTCTCCGGAATAATACTTTTTAATCAAGTTTTTACGCTGTGATAAGAATTGTAATAGAAAAAGAAATAATTATTTCATGATATACATTTAATAATTATTATAAGGCGTTTCTAATGAAAAGAACTGTTACAACGTGGGTTGGTTACCTACTGACTATAACATTCAGTTATGTTCTCCATCACGTTCAATGCAAATAACGGCTCGCCTGGAAACTTCGTTGACAGCATTTGTTGAAAATTGAGGAGACATAATTAATACACGATCTCGAATTACTGTCTCCAGGTGGTTAACAACTCAAAATGATCGGCGCTTGTAAATGTTTTGCTTCAAATACCCCCAAAGGAAAATATCTAGTGGGGTGAGGTCTGGCGACCTGGGTGGCAGGAGTTGTTCCATATTACGCCCAATTACATTACCTCGAAATACTTAGTTCCAAAATATATTGTTTACGACTTATGAATATAAGAGAATATTTTGTATTTGTAATAATATATTATTGAACGTCAATTGTGTATAATTATGATCTTAATCTCGTAAATATAACACCTACAGTGAGTGTCAAAATGTTTGCACCACATGGGAAAAATTTTTATCATCAATTTGTCAAATGTGATTTTTTTTAAGTTGGTACATTGAAAAATTCTCATTGTAGGCATCAGATTTTCAAATTTCCAATCGGTATACAGTGAAAAATGAGAAAAGGAATTTTGAACACGAGTACAGTATTCTTATTTTCGAAAACATCGAAAAGTTTTTTGAAAAAAGTTACAATAGAAAACAATGTTTGTAATCACAGCCGCCTAAGCAACAAAATATTTATCTCTGCCTTCTAAATTAACACTACGAAGTGATCGTATAAACTTGCAGATTTGTATTATTCAATTGTTTAGTTTATGTACATACATACAGAGTGAAATATTGAACAAAAAAACCTGCACAAATCGCAACCATTTCCGACCAACTTCGATAATCTTGTCCAAATAATAAATGGGACGAAATTCTGCATTGAAAAATTATTGATTCTCAAGATGTATTTGGGATACTAGAATTCTTTGTGAGCCAAAAAGAATGTTCGTTGCTTAGGGTGATTCCAAATCTAGATATTATTTTCAATAGTAGATAGCTTTTCTAAATGAACTTTTTTCGTACTACCGAAAATAAGGGTAATTTACTCCTGATCAAATTTCCAATTTTTTTGTTCTCCCCTATATACCGTTTGGCAATTTAGAAATGTGATGCAACAATTTTTTCTGACAAATGAATGATAAAAACGTTACTCTTTTGACACTCACTGTATGTCATAAAGAAAATATTGTACATTTGAAAATAATTATTCAGCATGGATGAAGTCAGTTTTTCTGTTCGATTTTCTTGCTCACATATCAATAACATTAAGATTAGTTGGTTAAATTATCGTGTGGTCGTAGGAAAAATGGTGTACATTACTTACGCGAAAGTAATTTTTCAAACTCGTAATGTAATGTACTAACATTTTGGTTTCAACAAGATGGGTAGGTGTGTAGGTCGAAGGAGTACAGTGAAATGGCCTTGGATATCTCCACAAATAACACCTATACCCTTTTGTTTGTGAGGATGCGTAGGAAACGCTAGACAACCCAAAACATTAATAAAAAATGTATCACTCAGAAAAATATTAAAAGGATTTCAAAATAGGTTGGGTTATTGAAATAATTACCTAGTAAATTTAGATGTTACATCGATGAAGTCTAAATACCCTTCTCTCCACATGTTTCCATAAAGTTTCCACACATTTCCACATAGTGGGTATTTCGACTTCGTCGAAATTATTCGCTTCATTCATTTGGAACTCTCCGGTACACTTTTCGAACTTTGTTCGAATTCGTTGGACTTGAAATTACTTCTTTACCAAATTCATTATTTAACTTTTATTGACGTGTTCAAAGTAGCTCAAATTGTACTTGAAAATAGGATTGAAATTATAATGTTTTTTTTTTAATGATTCTGTCGGAGAAAAATGCTCAGGAACGGATTTAAAAATGTATAGGTACTTCATAATATTGAAATTGAAATTTCTCCTACAGGTCTTCGGTCAGATTCTAGTACTGTCGTTCTAATTTCACGTATTCTTCCATCAAAGTCCTGCTGTTACACGTTGATATGTTCTGTTTTATTTGCCAATTTTCGTTTCGATCAAATGAGTATCCGTCGACAAATTTCCTAGAAAAATTTATATACGGAATTAAAGGGGCTTTCCAAGGACAGGGTGATGGTATGGGAACTAACGGTAATTATGAATATATTTTTAGAAAAAGTGGCATATTTCGGGGCAGTGATCTGGAGTCGGGTAGATGAATAGTTCAAGCAAGGTTGATTATATTAACAATAAAAAATGAATTGATATTCAGTTAACATTGTATTTGAATTGTCAAGTGTGTTGTGAAGTAGATATTGTTTAGCTGATTTTTGGTTTGAGCTAATAAAAGCAGTTAACTAACAAGTGTATCTATCACTTATTCAAAAACCCAAAAACTTAACATCAGCAGAAAACTATTTGTTGAACATAATTTTCGGAACATCTCTTTAACACTCACGAGATGGGTTTTGAAGTCAGTGTATAAGCTTTCCCAAAGCAATTATACGATACGATGGGGTGAGTTCGTACATGAAGTGACCGCAGAACTGAACTCAAACCACAATAGTTTCTCTTATTTTGAATAATATTCCAAATATCAACCACGTTCTGTACCCTAAGGTGTGCTTTGCTATCTAGCTTTCTTTCTCCTCAGTTGTTTCCATGTAGTGGTTGATATAGATTCATCTGACAGACTATTAATGAACGCTAATGTCCGGTAGGAATCCATTCTAATGCCAAGAATATCAGATACTAGATTAACGATTTGTTGGGAATAACCTCATGTCCAGTACAAAGCTTCGAGAATGGTAGAACCATTCATGCCTCTTTCTTTTCCAGAGATTCTTTACGAGCCCGTGAAACTAGAAACGAAAGGGCAGGAATGTAAAAGATATAAGTATGGGCTTGGCCAAAATTCTAGAAAGAAGATCCAATAACTTGATAGAATTCAACGCAAATAATAATCTAGCATGTGTTTCCTCCAGAAGAGCCTATATCGCAGTCCTCAGCATGTTCTCGCGAATTGAGTCATTCATTTCAGTATTACCATCAGCAATATCCTTCCTAGGGAAATCCATATGAGGTCCATTGCCAGAAGTGCCTCACAAATTCACCTATCAGCATTACAGAAAAGTTCTCTTTCTTATAGCTAATTGTTCCACCATCAGCAGTTTTATCGAAATTGGCCTGAAGAGTTCAATCTTCACTGAACGTCTCTTTCTCAGGGATTGTTATCAAAACAAACATCTAAAACTTGAATAATAATAATAGTACTCTCATAAAACTCGTAAAATTTACCCAAAGGCAAAGTCTGTGCGGGTAGAGGACGGCTTCTTTCTTTCTTCGGTGTTTATCGCTATGGTCATTTGCCACTATGTGTTCTGGGTGGGCTTTGTTACTAACTCCATACGCCACCTTAGGAGCAGCACTGTTAATTATTAACGCAACAGTGAATCGTGGAGGATTATTCCCAGCCGACACGAGCCTCAATCATTTAGACATTCAAATCTGAAAATGAAAAATGCCCGCACCGGCAGGGAACCGAGTTATTATTTGACTTAGCAATGTAAGAAAACACCAATTTTCATCTTCGTTTCCTTGGTTCTCAAGGACAATAATATCTCTCTTTTTGACTCTTGGGAATTATATGTTTATTAATTAATCCATTTGTGTAAGTTATTTTCATCATTAATGCCCTTCATCCTATATATGAGGCGGGTTTTCCGAATAATCTAACATTGAATATCAAATGAAACGAAAACTAGATCAAAACTGAATCCGATGAAAAATAACGAATCTACAAAATGCAAATCTGTGAAACTACAGAATAGCCCGCATCTTGGTTAAAATAATCTCGGGCAACGAAATTAATTCAAAAAAGATTAGTGGAAGTTCTCCAAACCGAAGTCCTCATAAAAACCAATAAATCTTATGAGGACTGTCCTCACAGTATACGAATTATAATAAAGTTCCTATGAGGACTGTCCCCATAGAATACGATATACATGAAAGCTTGTGAGGTCTGACCTCATAAGCACCAAGTGTCCCCATAATATACGATGGGCTCCAAAAACCGTCCCCAAAACTGCCGCTTGATATATATATATATATATATATATATATATATATATATATATATATATATATACAGTGCGGCTTTTTTAGTCCCTTCCCCTGTTAACTTTTGAACGGTTAGACGTACAAACATGAAAAAATAAGAGGGTTTCACTAATACTACATTTTGAAACAAAAAATATGGTGATTGCTCCACAGGGGGCGCGGGGGGACACAACAACTCAAAAATTTTAAATAGCATAGGGGGTCGAGTGTCACACCGTTGAAAAGATAATCCAATTCTCTTCACAACCATCTAAATATTTTTGAATTTGGTTAAGGAATTTTTTCCCAATTTCGATTTTTATGTCTATTGAAATTTTCTAGTTGATGTGCCCCCAGCGCCATACGTAGTGTAATTGCAATATTTCCTCTCTCAAAAAGTAGTATCGGTAATAACCTTCGCAATGTTTTTGGTTTCATTATTCCACAATTTCCACAATTTCTCTAGGTATGACTAGTTTTCAGATCCGCATTTATATTTGATATTTCGAATTTGAATTGCAAAAAAAATATTAACGAAATTCAAAAAAAATTAAATGGTTGTAAAGAGAATTGAATTATCTTTTCAACTATGTGACACTCGACCCCTTATGCCATTTAAAAATGTTGAATTGATGTGCCCCCCGCGACCCCTGTCGAGCAATCACCATATTTTTTGTTTCAAAAAGTAGTATCGGTGAAACCCTCTGAACGATTTTTTATTCATGTTTGTACGTCGAACCATTCAAAAGTTAATAGGGGGGGGGGGCTAAAAAAAGCCGCACTGTATATAAAATATCATGTATATGAGTTTATTTAGTTGTTGTTAAGATGTCTCTGTTTTTGGCTAACTTGAAATATTCATCAAATGAGTATATACAGTTCTCTGTTAAAATTATTTTCAATTTTTTTGAAAATTTGTATAATGGTAGATCACGAAGTTCGGTTGGTAATGAATTGTAGCATTCAATAGCTCTGTCTTCGTGCCTACGTAATCTAGTGTGAGGTTGCATTAGCATAGATTTATTTCTTGTCGGATTGTGCTTGATACTTGCTCATGTTTTTTTATGTACAATAAGTTATGGTACAGAATTGTCGAAAATATGGTCATGATTTTTAGTTCCTCAAATATAGGTCTACAGCTGACTTCCCAATTAACTTTTTTATACTGTGTAAGGCAGCTTTTTGAATAATTGAAATTTTTTGTAGATATCAGTTTGACTCATTTCCCCATATTAGGGCTCCATATGTTAAAACGGTGTGAAAAAATACGAAATAGGTTGTGCATGCAGCTGATTCGCCGAGTGAATAACTGATTCTTCTTATAGCGTACACTGTCCTTGGGAGTTTTCCACATAATATATTTATATGTTCTGACCATTGCAACTTTGTATCTAATACAATTCCAAGGAAATTGACATGGTTCTTTGAATTTTCAGAAGTGAGATTTTTAAAAGTTTGACTTTTACTTTTATTTTCATTCAATAGCATATCATTGGGTTCGAACCAAGTCCTAGCCTTCTCCAAGATAATTAAAATTACGAGTTCAGTATCTTCTTTATTTCCCAAATCAATGCCAAAAGTTGCATCGTCCGCATACATGATGGTTGATACGTTTATAGAATTCATAGTGAACGGGAGGTCATTTATGTAAATCAAGAACAGAAGCGGACCCAAAACTGATCCTTGCGGCACTCCCCTCTTAACAATAGCTATATCACTAATCATGATATCACTGATCATTAAATCTAGTGCTCTACCACGTATTCCGTAGAAACTGAATTTTCTAATAATATACTATGATTCACACAGTCAAAGGCAGATGTAAGATCCGTAAATACAGTTAAATATTTTTTATTATCATTGAACGCTCTTTTGATAGAATTTGTTAAGGATAGTACCGCATCAGCATTGGATAGCCCCTTTCTGAAACCATATTGTTGTGGTGATATAATTTTATGAGTGTCCAAAAAGGATATAAAATATGAGTGTATTGTCATTTCCCATATTTTAGAAAAGGCTGGGAGAATAGATATCTGTCGAAAATTTTTTGGTATCGACGGGTCACCTTTTTTATAGGCAGGGATTACTTTGCCCATTTATAATTTTTCTTGAAAAACTCCTTCGTTAAGGCAAGCATTGATAATATCTGTAAGAGGTTCCAATAAATACATTCCAGAATTTTTTATAACAAATATGCTGAAACCGTATATGTCTTCCGTTTTTTTGGATTTCATTTTGTTAATGAATATTTTAATATCATCCATGACCAATGGTTTTAGAAAAAATTGTACTTACCGGGCTGTGGTTTTTGTCTGGTAAATCTAAAGCATCTTTGCTTGGCTGACATGGGTTGTTAATACGAGATTCTGAATTATTTCCGTAGAATTCATTAAGTTCATTTGCAGATAAATTTTGTGGGTAAATTTTTTCTTTTTGTTTCCTACCTGTTTCAGCGTTGATGATATCCCATGTGGTTTTATTGTAGTTGTTCGTATTTAAGAGCAATTTTTGGTAATGATTTTTTTGTATTCTCCAAGAGACATTCATTGTAAATTATTTTATTACCGACTGTAGGTTTTTTTATATAGAAACTATGGAAAAATTCTACCTTGTTTTTTGCTTCGATTGTTTCCGGTGTTGTGATAATTAAGTCTTTGTGTTTGCCAGTATTTGTGGTTTTGTTATTTTTAACAACGGGAAAGCATATTTCATAATAATACGTATGAAGATTTCACTGAATTTATTATACTTCTCATCTGCAGATGGGGCATTGATTACTTCATCCCATGTTTGCTGTGATAGAGAGTAAAACAAGGTGTTTAAGCTGTTATTACTTACTTTTCGATATGGCAATTTATTTTTCGATTCGTTTTTATTTCCTATAGATAGTTTTTCATTTGTCGCTATTTGTCCATTGTGGTCTGAGAAGAATATAGGTATTATTGAAGATGATTTTATTTCAAAATTTGAGAATATATTATCTAAACAGTTTCCCTTATTGTGTTTATCCATTGATTCAAGCCAAACATTTGAAAAAGCTGTTGTACTTTTTGTGTGTTGTTATCGGTCTTTTTATTGAATGGGACGTTAAAATCACCTACTACAATAATTTTTTTTTTGTTTTCTCGACTGCCAATAGGATATTTTGCATGATTTCCAAAAATCGCTCTACTTTATCAAGGAATGTGGAACGATATATATTGATACCGTTATTTGTATCTCTTTTAAGTAGCATGCCGATATTTCACAGACACGACTTTCAGAAAATTCAACCAAGTGTTCTAGTTCAATAGCATCAAGATCTTCATGCTCGAAAATACATGATCCGCCATTTTTATGAGTGTTTCTACAGTACAAACTAATTTTTTTGAAATGTTTGAGTGAATAGCATTGACTCTCAGTTTGTCTCAACCAATGTTCTGTTATACAGACGATTTTGATATTTTTGTTTGAAAATATGTGATTTTCAAGTTCAAGAATTTTATTTCTGAGACACTGTATACAGGGCAATTCAAATTCGTTCCCCACCATTGGGATCTCCTAAACTACAGGAGATACGTCGAAGCTTAAATTGGGGCAAAGTTGCGTATTCTGGTGCTTAACAAAATACTATTTTGATACTTGGAAAATTCCGAGTATTTCCGGAAACATCGGAAAAAAACTGAAAATCCGAATTTTCGTTTTTATTTTTTTCTATCGTTATTTGACAACATAGCTCAAAACCAAAAGTACATTTTAATTGATACTTTTTTTCAGCAACACGCTTTCATGTTCAGATTTACTATCCGACGTTTCGTCTTCTGGCATTCATCAACAACTTTTTTTTCTGTTATGATCGCCATATTGTTTTTTTATACAGAAAAATAGTGATTCTCATTCTGATTTCATTGATGTATAATTTGTTATGATTTGCACTTCTGAAACCACAGATACTAAAAAAAAAAACTTCATCTGAGATGCGGTCATGAATCCATCAAAAAATTGTGTTTAATAAACACTAGTTATCAGAACTCATTAAACATCATAAGTTTGCACAAATACTTCTGTCGAAATGTCCTCATTCTCAAATGAAGAAAAACGAGATATGTTAAAACTTTATTATAAATTTGATAGGAATAGTACGAAAACAGCACAAATTTATTTTGAATTATATCCGGAAAGACAACAGCCGGGTAGAACATTATTTGGAATTTTGGACAAACACTTGGCTGAGCACAGTGTGTTTCAAAAACCAAGAATGAAATCATGAGCTTGTAAAAAATGCACAAAAAGTATTACAACAAGTTTTCGAAATGATGGTCTTCCTCTTGAATACATAACCGAGCTCGTCGTCCCAAATTAAGAACAGCCCTAACAATATCCCTTCTTCTGACTTATAGATTTCCCCTTTCAGGCTGTAATCTGTTCCGATCATAAAAGATTTGTTATTCCTTTTGTGTTTGTTTATGGGTAATTCCTTTACAATTGTTTCTGTGGATCTTGTTTTTGATTGAACATAGTTCTTAACATTTTCCGAAGTCACTTCATCAGGAACTTTGGAAATGAATAGCCAAAACTTTTTTTCTTTATTTTCTCTTCCATGGAATCCTTGTTCCCCTTCTCCTTCCATTTTGCAGAATTTCATTCGTAACTATGTATATGCTAAAAAATGTTAGTTGATCGATCTCACAAGAATTACTGAATATTATTTATTGATAATAATTTTTTTATATCAAACTGATATAAATCACTTAATACTGTACTATATTATGGAGCATCATATATTTTCTGACCTCTCTTGGAGATCTTCATTTTTTAAATTACCGATTGAATTTTTTTTTTGAACAACGACCAGGTATTGAATATCATGCAAGAGAGAAGTTCTCATAAATCAAAGTTAAATTATTCACTTGTTAATGTTGAAAAATATAGTTTTTCATATGATTTTTTTGTTTCAAAATAAAGTGATACCCTGCAATTTGCTCGACTTTTTGAAATATTGTAGAGCTCATGATGATAATCAAATGTCTCTATTGCGCAAAAGCTCTAAATTCAACAGTTTAGATTATAGAGGGTGCAGAAGTTAACTTTTCCAAAGTTTCAAATGGCCATTGTCAAGACAAATATAAGCAAAATCAACTATACTATAATAAACTCGATCAAGCACAGTGAAAGTTTACTCTGCAGAACTTATAGGTCGATGTGCTTGTGAGGCTGCACAGCCTGTACGACCCCCCTACAATCTACTCTGCAGATGCACAAAATTAACAAGGTCTATCAAAAATAATGGACCTTGCTAATTATTTCTTTGAAGTAGCTAAGCTTGATTGAGATTCATTTCATTGATGCATTTCCATAAACACATGTTCGATCGACACTATATGTTGAACAATTTATTGTGGAGTATTTTAAATAATATATATAAATATATATTTCCTACAATTATTAGTAGAATAACTTGAGTGATGAAGGAGGAATATTTCAAAAATAAAATAAAAACATTGAATTACAATTTAGAATAGGTAATGAAATATACTTATATTCTATTTCAACATATGTTTTGTACCTTTGCTGAATCTGTATATGACATGTGATTCATGACATGTGATTCAGATTCATGCAACTTCCGTTTCCCCAGAAGTGACATAATTTTTCCATTTTTAACTAGGACACCTTGTATATTTTCACTTGTTTTGCCTCCATATGACATTCTAAATAAAACTATGTATCATGTTGGGGCGTGGCGCAGAGGTTAGAGCGTCCGACTTTGGGTCGAAAGGTCCGGAGTTCGAGCCCCAGTTGCGGCTGGGATTTTTTAAATTCAATTTGACCGATTAAATTATTCAAATCTCGTGGCTGGACTGGGGTGAGTCCTGCACGACTCACTGTTGCGTTCCAATTAGCAGTGCTGCTCCTAAGGTGGCGCATGGAGTTAGTAACAAGGCCTATCCTGAACACGTGGCTAATGACCATAGCAGTCGATGCCAAGACACCAAAGAAAAAAAAAACTATGTATCACTTGTCACTTTTATAAACCAATATTTTTTTATTTCGAAATAAATTTTTCAGTCTAGATTACGTCTGAATCACTAATTTCGGTTCTATAATTTTAGAAAATATACAAGTTTGCCGTTTTCTGTAAAAATATATTTGCTTTGGTAAAGAACCACGCTCAAATCAAATGGGAAATGGATCCCTGTCGAATTGGCACAAATTTTGATATGTTGTAGTTTACACCCTTCTGATCAAAAGTCTCCATTGGCCCGAGACCTAAAAATGGACAGTTATTTAGGTATCGAAAATCAGAAGTTGCAACTTGTGCAAATCTCACATTTGATTTTGACCATGCGATGACTTTGTGCAGCTTTGACAGGAATAATAACAAATTCTTAATGGACCATATCGGATAAGAATAATGTCACTGGCACATTTTATGTTCTTGCGTTAGCATCTCTGTGTGAGTAATTTATTTCAAATCAATCACTAGATTACATGGCGCCCCATAAAACATAGTGGCGGTAATTTTTAAAACACATTTAAATTTGAAAGACTGTGACAGCTTCATTGAACAAATTTCTTTTCATTAGAAAAAAAGATAGAAAACTGATATGAGCTGTTAATACACTACACTTCCTTCAATGAAAATGAAAAATGTTTCGCCGAGGAATACATCGTCTTAACCAAAAATGCTGAAATCGGGAACGTGAAGCATCATTTCTTGGGATATAGGATGTTTAAGACTGGTAAAGTTTCTAATATCTTTCTACACTATAGTGAAGACGAGAAAAAAATTATCGCAAAAGGAAAAATTGTAGGAACAATGAAAAAGAATAAGAGTTATGCGACACATGTCTATATTGATGGTGGTGGAAGGGATTCATAAGAGAAGAGAAGTCTTTTGTACCAGAAGATATAGTTTTACATCCAAAGCAAGAGCATGGGGTACAGGATCGAATGTATCACTCAGCATTTCCTTAGAAAAATGAATTTTACGAAACCAGATCCATCAAAAAAAAAACACACAGAAAGAAATATCAATAGTAGAAAAGACTTGATCAAATACCATGAAAAAGTAAATATTTCAACTGAAGATATGCTGAAAGATCACTGTAGTGAATTCAAAGAAATTGAATACTTTATTTTATTTCTAATATTTTATGAAATCTTGCACATTTTAAATAAATACTTATCAATGCCTAACAAAAGCAAACTGAAAAAGCAAACTGAAAGAACAAGAAAATGTCACTTCTCTAACAGTGATGTTCTAGTGAAATTTGAGAGTATTGAACACGTAGTTCACAGCTGATTTAATTGATGACTCATAGTTATTGGAATTGGTCCCCTAAGAATTCTCCATATGTTCTCCCAACTTATAGCTCTTTCCACAAGTATCCTCACACCTGAAAAAGTTTAGTGTTTTTCACTGGAACTTAGTGAATCATTGACAGTAAGAAGTACTTAAGACAGCTAGCATTGGTTATTCATTTGGAAACAGAAAATTGATAGCAAATTAACAGTTATTTGAAAACTTTATGAATCAATAAAAATAATATATCCAACGTAAATATCCTGTGGTGTATGAATACGTATGGATATAAATAAAAGAAAATAATTTTGAAATTCATAAATTTAACACACAACTTTGGTAAACTGAAACTTAGAGAATAGTGTTTTCAGATTGAAAAAATCAAGTCCCTTTGTCTTTACGGACGCCTCCTGCAAAATCTTCACTGCAAACACGACAATTTCCAAGTTTCGTTAGTTCTTCAACTGGCAGGTATTCCAAGTTTCCTGAGCCAATGTTTTCCTGACTCTTCGTTGTAGGGAATTCTATGAAATTTCAAACCATCTCTTTTACTGGTTGATGAACATCCAGGTAACAATTGCAGTTTAGGGTAGTAACCCCGATTTTGACGAAATTTTTTTTGGGGGTTATTTCGAGGTCCTTGATCACAAATCTGAAGTCAAAAAGCCTCGCTCTCACTTACTTTTTGATTTACGACCAATTAAATGTCACAAAAAGGGTATTTTCAACATCAAATTTTTCCACAAAAAGCAACAAATTTGCCTTTGCCTTATATCAGCATAATCTAGACACATCAATTCACGCATTTTTGGCACATTTTGCAGTATTTTCAATTTGTATTGAAAATATAAGATTTAAATTAACATAACAATACATTTGATGGAAATCGTTTATTGACAGCAAGTAACTAAAAATGACAGTATGACAGATATTGATAACAAACGGTCGTGTTCCGATATTCTGAAATTCACTAGACACTTTTCGTGCTACCTCTCATGAAACCCTGTTAAATCTCGTTCATACCCTCGCGAATTTCGCAATTTTTCTGCGAATAAAATGGATGCAGAACCATGTGTTCTGCATCAACGACTGGTCGGGCATGACTGGTAACCATTTTATTCGCAGAAAAATTGCCAATTTCGCGAGAGTATGATCAAGTCTTTAGAAGTTAAAAATGTACTGATATTAAGCGGAAACAAACGTTCTTCAGAGGTAACTGACATTCGACTAGGTAGATTGTGGAAAAGAGAGTGTTCAATTTTTGTTTTGATATTTTAGTATATTTTGAATATGTAACTTCACTTGGGATGCTTTAATTGGTAATAAATTAAAGCAACCCAAATGAAGGTACAAATTGGACATACGCTAAAAAATAAAAATTCAAAACTCTTTTTCCTATAATATAGACTAATGTCAGTTACCACCACTCTGGGCTAAGCAAGGCAGTATAAACGAGGAAAGTGATGACGTCACAAATGTCATTCTTGTCAAAAACTGATTCCAACCAAACCTTCCTCGAATTAAAATCAGCTTGTCCGATATTGTTTCCGTTAAAAGTTTTCCAACTTCTTTTGCTTGAGTAAACAAAATCCAAACAACCAAACACAATTTGAGAAGCAAAGCAGCAAATAATTAATTAACAAAGAATGTCACCAAAAATTCTTTGTTTGGAATCAGTTTGTGACAAGGATGACATTTGTTACGAAACACTTTCCTCGTCTATTCTTTAATGAAGGTGTATAGCAAGAACTACACGCGAGCGAAGCGTTTCTACTACTATTTTATCTTTTTATATCCACTTTCTGTAGAAAGATTTGTCCTTTATTTCTTGTTGAAGATCAGTAGCAAGACATACGCGAGCGAAGCGAGCGCGCTCGGCCGACATTTCGCTCGCGTATTTCTGGCTGTAAATCTTCACCAAGAAATAAGGAATTAACCTTTCTACAAAAAGTAGAGAAAAAATAAAATAGTAGTAGAAAAGCGCGCGCTCGGCCGACATTTCGCAATTCCGCGCGCTCGCTTCGCTCGCGTATGTCTTGCTACTGATCTGCAACAAGAAATAAGGGATAAACCTTTCTAGAAAAAGTGGATATAAAAAGATAAAATAGTAGTAGAAAAGCTTCGCTTGCGTGTAGTTCTTGCTATACACCATCATCAAAGAATAGACGAGGAAAGTTTATCGTAACAAATGTCATCCTTGTCACAAACTGATTCCAAACAAAGAATTTTAGGTGACATTCTTTGTTAATTATTTGCTGCTTTGCTTCTCAAATTGTGTTTGGTTGTTTGGATTTTGTTTACTCAAGCAAAATAAGTTGAAAAACTTTAATGGAAACAATATCGGACAAGCTGATTTTAATTCGAGGAAGGTTTGTTTGGAATCAATTTTTGACAAGAATGACATTTGTGACGTCATCATTTTCCTCGTTTATACCACCGTGCTCAGCCCAGAGTGGTGGTAACTGACATTAGTCTATATTATAGGAAAAAGAGTTTTGAAGTTTTATTTTTTAGTGCATGTTCAATTTGTACCTTCATTTGGGTAGCTTTGATTTATTACCAATTAAAGCACCCCAAGTGAAGTTACAGATTCAAAATATACTAAAATATCAAAACAAAAATTGAACACTCTCTTTTCCACAATATACCTAGTCGATTGTCAGTTACCTCTGAAGAACGTTTGTTTCCGCTTAATATCAGTACATTTTCAACTTCTAAAGACTTGATCATACTCTCGCGAAATTGGCAATTTTTCTGCGAATAAAATGGTTACCAGTCATGCCCGACCAGTCGTTGATGCAGAACACAAGGTTCTGCATCTATTTTATTCGCAGAAAAATTGCGAAATTCGCGAGGGTATGAACGAGACTAAACAGGGTTTCATGAGAGGTAGCGCGAAAAGTGTCTAGTGAATTTCAGAATATCGGAACACGACCGTTTGTTATCCATATCTGGCATACTGTCATTTTTAGTTACTTGCTGTCAATAAACGATTTCCATCAAATGTATTGTTATGTTAATTTAAATCTTATATTTTGAATAAAAAGTTGAAAATACTGCAAAATGTGCCAAAAATTCGTGAATTGATGTGTCTAGATTATGCTGATATAAGGCAAAGGCAAATTTGTTGCTTTTTGTGGAAAAAATTTGATGTTGAAAATACCCTTTTTGTGACATTTAATTGGTCGTAAATCAAAAAGTAAGTGAGAGCGAGGCTTTCTGACTTCAGATTTGTATTCAAGAACCTCGAAATAACCCCCCAAAAAAAATTCGTCAAAATCGGGGTTACTACCCTAAACTGCAATTTTTCCAACATCCATTCACACATCATTTCCAACCACCACCACTTGAAGCTCATCATTCTTTTTTTTCCAAATATGAATTCAAATCTTGTTAATTATTTTTTAGACATGGAGCAAGACAGCATTGTCAACATGACAACTGAACTGACACTAAGAGTTCGGGTGCCAATAAAGAGAAATTGAAAGTGCCACCAATAAAAACTGTCCATTCTTAGGTCTCGGGTCCATGGAGACTTTTGATCAGATGGGTATTAACTACAACATATCCAAATTTCAGACAATTCGACAGAGATCCATTTCTCATTTGAATTGTGCGGGGTCATTTTATTTTCAAATTGGTATAACTGATTTATTTCAAATTACGTGGTGGCTCGTCGGGTAAGCATTTTATTACGATTAATATGATACCAAGCACTATTAGCATTCAAAGAAACTCCCTTCAACAATTTAAAAATATTTGCTTTGAATAACCTGATGTGACCAATACAATTGATAAAACAAAAACATTAGGGTGCCTTGAAAAAAACTAACTTTCTTATTTTCCTCGCTTCTTCAAAAGTAAAAAACATGTTAATAATATTAGGAGGTGTATTTTCAGTTTTTAGATTAATGATTTTGTTTCATCAGTTGTGTTGGTCACCGGTTACTCGGTGCATTTGAATGCATCCAAAGTCTTCTAGACTGAAAAATTTATTTAAAAAAAGAGACAAGTGATACATCGTTAAATTCAAAATCTCATATAGAGACAAAAGAAGTGAAAATATTCCGGGTGTCCCATTTAAAAATTGAAAGTTTATGTCACTTTCGGTGAAACCAGAAATTTCATGAAGCTAAATCATTTGTCCAGAAATGCAGTTTGATCTCGTACACAAATCCTTCAAACTTCATTCCATTATCTTCAGATACAAAATAGTTATAGGGGCTAACTGCCTTCCGCGGACACCTGGTATATCTCTTCGTTTCTCGATATCAATTCCGATATGTTTGCAGATATTTCAAAAAGTTTAGAAGAATTTTGAACAATTTTAATTAATTTTAGAATATTATCTGCCTATGTGGAATACCCCTACGTTATCCTGGTTAGTCTTACAAAATAGCCGAAGCCATCAAATGTCAAATAAATTTCACCCCATTTATACCTACCTGTCTCGTGTGTCCCATAAATTGCGTCGAGAGACCACTCGAAAAGTGGCAAACGAACGGGAATTTCGGTATTTTTGAAGAACCGTTTGGCGGTATCCCGTCCTAATCTGATTTAACCCTGTACTTAATTGTTTTTGCAACAGGCAAACTGCCCACTGAATCGGAAACATTTAATCTGAACGTTTGAACGTCGCTTTGTGTTGAAATTAAGACTTTTGGAGACACTCGAATTTTCCGTCTGGTGGTTCCTACGATTACGGAGGGTTTAGCATGCATGAGATTGTTCGTTGCACTGCCGGTTATTATACAGTCTGATAATCCAAGGAATCACAGAAATGTGCCGTTAAAGATAATCATCGTAATTAAAATAGCATAAAACTCCCACAGAAAGGAACTTTTATGAATAAATCACAGGAATATCTTAAAACTGAAAGTGACGTTTTCTGATAAAGACATATTTAATTTTTTTATTTATTGAAATTGCACATTTAAAACATTTTTTTTTGTAATTTTTTTGTCAATTTGTATGCAAATTTCGCTATTTAATTTTTTTTAGTAAATTCAAGTCAAAATATACTTTGATGTCGAAGATGAGATCTTGATGACAAAGCAAGATATAATATATATTTACGATATAAGTGTCGTAAAAATTCATATTACAAAATGAGATGGGAAATTTGATAACCCATTGAGTATCTTAACATGAATTTACGATACGAATATACTACTATAATACTAGTATATTATTTTACCTACTACCAATATTGTTAATTATTTACTCAATATTCCTGAAATTAATAATATTACCTAGAATCATGTAACAAGCAAGCATATCGTTGATTCATTTTGCGAACTGTCAATTTTGATGCGTTCACTTCAGTTTGGTTTAATTGTATCGACATGAGTTCCGACTATGAGAAAGTGTGGATTCTGATATAGAACTTGCTGCAAATAACACAATATTTACCCTAGTACCCGCTAAATCCCGCAAAAGATACGAAAAAGAATATAAGCGATTCGAAGACTGGTGCAGTCCAAAAAAAGACTACCAAATCCATCACAATTAGGTCACTGTTTTAAAAGATCATCCGCATCCCTACTTGCTGATGCTGGTGTTGATGTACACATTTTGAAGAGACATGGTGGAGTAGTGTCGCTTACAAAACAAAAAAATATAGCTACTAAAAGAATGGAAGGAAAAATCGTGTATACAGAAAATTCAATTGAAATTTACAACTGCAATTCTTCAATTGCCTCCACGTCAGCTGGAATAAATATCACTAATTGTAAAGGTGTTACGTCTATATTCATAATAAATGGGTTCGTTGGTTTATTGTGTCTTGGTTGTTACTCATTCTACAAACTATCAACTTTTACACGTTCATTTCAATTTAGTAAAATTTCATCGACAATAGATTAGAGAATAGATTCAGATATAGAATCCGCTACAAATTGAAACTCAAATTGAAATTCAAACCTTATTACCTGATAAATTCCGGGATTGATCCTAAAATTTATATTAAATTAATTCTTGTTATCCTTTTCCATTAAATAGACTGACATACAGGGTGTTAATTAAGTACGTTGACAAACTTCGAGAGGTGATTCTTTGAAGGTTTTCAGGACGAAAAGTTCATATAAACATAAGTCCCAAACGGCTTGGTTTTCGAGATACAGGGCGATAAAAATACATTTTTTTCAAGATTTTTTAGAGTTAACTTCGACATTTTCGACAATAATCAGTTCAAATTAGGCAAGTACAATCCATTCAATAGGGCGCACGATACAAAATAATGCATTTCTTAAATAATTCACAGGGTCCTCCTTTTTTCAGAGTCAAGCTTTGTTCAACCCTTCAGAATTTTTCTTTCCGCCGCCACTGACATATTATGAGAAAGGAATAATCAATGTTGTTTCATTTAACATCTTTTTGATATCTTGCATTTTTTCATTTACTTGTACGGTTCAGGGGCTATAATGAAAATATTAATTTAAACATTTTCCAGTGTGGCATAACATTAGAAAATTTGAAAATTAAACATTTTCAATTATTGTAAATTGATGGAAATATTTTTTCAGAATTAGAAAAATCTACGATGAATAAAAATTATACAACAAAAAATATAAAGACAAGCTTTTATACAAATGCACTGAAAATGAAAAAATAATTTGTTTCATTTTTTGTAGGTTATTCTGTGAGTATCAAAATCTTTCTGTACAAGATTACCTAGATCAAACAATGAAATGAATTATTTTTTCCTTTTCAGTGTATTGTATAAAAACTTTAAAATGTTTTCTTTTTATAATTTTCATTTTTAACATTTTAGTTTATTTTTTATGTGAAACTGAAAATCTCCAACCCAAAAACCATCACATACCAATTTTGAACAGAATCGGATCATAATCACAAAACTCGTCCGCCATATTGGAGCCGCCATTTTGTTTTTTAACAAACATTTTTTTAATGCATTGTTACCGGAATTACGGAAACATGCCAAATTTCAAATTAATCGGAGTATTAGAAGTGGGTCAAATTCAACTTTTATTAAATTGTTTGTTAGTTAGTTACAAGTGAAGCTAAATAAAAGCTTGTTATTGTAAAGATGTGATTTCTTTTTGTGATATCTAACAGAAAACTACTATCTCCCCGTCACTGCGGTACGCTGGATATTAAACTAGATCTGACAGATATTGGGAAAACCTTAACTTTCAACCTGAAGATTCTGATGGTAAAAATGTGCATTTTCATTGAGATATTTGATTAAAAATGTTTTTACCCATCAGTCTTGATAGAGAACTCATACAAATTTTTTGTTATTTTAAAAAAAGATATTTTTTAGTTTTCAATTGAACGTTTCCTTTTCAACATAAAAAACTTCCGAAAGGTAATCCTGTAATGGAAGATAGTTAATAGGGTTTATCTAATAGTCGCAGATCATTACACATTTGATTTTCATTTATGAATCTCTGGTCATAACTCCGAAAAACTAAATCAAACAAATTTTTGTTTCCGTACGGAGTACATTATTTTATCAGAAATTTCGGTTTGTTTTTTCTTCTGCAGTAACGCAGAAATTTTGTAATCAATTTGAATTCATAAAAATAGCAAAGTGGGCCTTGATATTAATTCATTTATTTAAATATCAACAACTTGACAGTTATCGAAAGTTGAGAAACTGTCTCATTGTTAATTCTTCATTAGTGCAAGCTATAAAGCAGATTCATTCAATATTCCTTTGGATAAAATGGTTGAATATACAAATTCAGAAATGGCAGACATGCACTTAATGTATGGAATGGCTGATGGTAACGCTCGTGCCACCAGACGAATGTATCTAGAAAGATTTCCACAACGTCATATTCCCAGCACACAAATGTTCATCAATATTCACTCCCGTCTTCGTGAAACGGGTACTTTCAAGAGGTCTGCTGTTCTCATAGGAAGACCCAGGAGAGTTAGAACAGTTCAGATAGAAGAAGCTGTACTTAACGAAATTGAGCAGCATCCAGACACCAGTACAAGACAAATTGCGGCACAGTTTAACGTAACCCATGTATTGGTATGGCAAATTTTAAAAGAGCAACAACTTTATCCCTATCACATACAGCGTGTTCAAGCTCTTCTGCCAAGGGATTTTCCAAAGAGATTAACTTTTTGCACTTGGATTCGAAATAAATTGTTGGAAAATCCATGGTTTTTATCTCAAGTGTTATTCACCGATGAGGCATGCTTTTCCCGTAAAGCCATTATTAATTTTCACAACAATCATATGTGGACTGATGAAAACCCACACGCCGTGATTGAAAACCATTTTCAAGAGACGTTTTCTGTGAATGTTTGGGTTGGAATTGTAGGGAATTTCCTTATGGGGCCACATTTTCTGCCTCATAGACTCAATGGTGACCTTTATCGACATTTTCTTGAATTCATCTTACCTGGACTCCTAGAAGAGATCCCACTGGGGGCACCTTAAATCAGTAGTGTACCGAACTCCAGTTCAAAGTGAAGAAGACCTGAGGAATCGCATACAGGAGTCATGCGGAATTATAAGAAACACTCCTGGTATTTTTGAGCGTGTCCGCCAGTCTATGGTTAGGCGCATAAACGCATGCATTGAAGTTGGCGGTGGCCATTTCCAGCAGCTGCTCTGACATATCAATTTCAATAATGGTCCTTTTCTGAACTTAATTTTATTCCTAGGGAATTTATGTTACTTTGCTCTAGTATTTGATAATAAAGTTATTCACTATTGAAAATGTCCAAAATTATTTTGCCATAATTAACTTTGTGCAATACATATTCAACCCGAGTTATGGTAAAAAATGTATGGGAGCTCCATAACATTACATTTTCTCTACACGAGCAGAAAATAGCTATTTGTGTAATGAGAACAAAATGACGTATTGCGTCACGCGCTAATCTTTGGAGAGTGGCAATGACACTTCGAGAAATGAATTATTTTATATCATGCGCACTATTGAATGGATTGTACTTGTCCAATTTGAACTAATTTGGATCAATTATTGTCGAAAATTTCGAAGTAAACTCCAAAAAACTCCTACAAAATGTATTTTGATCACCCTGTACTTCGAAAACCAAGCCGCTTGGGACATGTTTATATGAACTTTTCATCTTAAAACCTTTCAAAGAATCACCCTTCAAGTTTGTTAGACTATTTGCTTCTCAAATTTCTTTATGTTATGCGTTACTGGAAAATGTTTGCGTTAATATTTTCATTGTAACTCCTGAACCGTACAAGTAAATGAAAAACATCAAGAGAGCAAAAAGATGTTAAATAAAACAACATTCATTATTCCTTTCTCATAATATGTCAGTGGCGGCGGAAAAAAAATTCTGAAGGGTTGAACAACGCTTGACTCTGAAAAAAGGAGGACCCTGTGAATTATTTGAGAAATGCATTATTTTGTATCGTGCGTACTATTGAATGGATTGTACTTGTCTAATTTGAACTGATTATTGTAGAAAATGTCGAAGTTAACTCTAAAAAATCTTGAAAAAAAATGTATTTTTATCACCCTGTATCTCGAAAACCAAGCCGTTTGGGACATATGTTTATATGAACATTTCGTCCTGAAAACCTTCAAAGAATCACCTCCCGAAGTTTGTCAACGTACTTAATTAACACCCTGTATAAAAACAGAAAAATTTCTTTACCGCTCTAGTGCGGAATTTATGATGCTGCTTGTTTTCTATGTAGTGATTCTCCAATTCTAAATCGTCTAGTGTACATTTGAAAGTGAGTAGTTTTGTTTTGTTCAGCTTGAAACGTAACGAGTTAGCGTTACACCACTTTTGAATATTTTAGACATCAGTTTTCATAATATTTGACATCTGATAAATTTCTTTATTACTCCATATAATAGTAGCATCGTCAGCAAAAATAGTAAATCGTCCTGCGATGTAATGGTTATTAGGTCATTTATATAGATTAAAAATAAGATGGGTCCTAAAGCGAACCCCTGTGGCTCTCCATGTTTAATGTCACTGAGATCAGACTGTCCACTTGATGTTTTCACAAATTGGCTACGTCCTGACAGATACGAATTGAACCAGGTGAAATTTGTTTCTCTTATCCCATAGTGGCTGAGCTTCCGCAGCAGCAGCATCAGTTCGTATATTATAAAAATTTTAGTATCCTTCTATAATTCTTATGAAGGTGTTTTCCACAGTTCTTCAAGAATGACTTTTATTGTTTTATTCATCAAACAATAAATTATACCAGGTGAAATTTGTTTCTCTTATCCCATATTGGCTGAGCATCAGCAGCAGCAGCAGCATCAGTTTATCTATTGTAAAATTTTTAGTATCGTCATATAATACTGAAGAAGGTGTTTTC
The DNA here is from genome assembly GCA_944452925.2 of Chrysolina oricalcia. Taxonomy (NCBI): domain Eukaryota; kingdom Metazoa; phylum Arthropoda; class Insecta; order Coleoptera; family Chrysomelidae; genus Chrysolina; species Chrysolina oricalcia. The sequence goes on along the minus strand of OX101812.2, from coordinate 53,198,127 downwards.
CACGGTTTTCTGAAAATCATTTTTATTTTTTTATTCACTAAACAATACTTTTTTGCGAGACATTATGGGCATTATAGATGAGATTTTGGATTCGAATATTCAGAAAATCGATCTTTTTTATCGCTCGAATTAAAGGAATAATTGACTTCCTTATTTTATTTACATGACATTCAAAATTCAAATCTTTATCACGCCTAAATATTTGTGTTCTTCAACTTCATTCAATATTTTATTCTTTATGTTTACTTCAAATTTCATTCGGTCTTTATATCTTTGGTTAAAAATCATGTGAATAGTTTTTCTAAATTAATAGATAGATTCATTTCATCTATCCATTTGAATTGAATAGAATATCTTTTTCAATATTCCTGATTTTATTTTATTTTTGGCTGGATTAAAATTACAGTATTATCTGCAAAAGAAATATGTTGATCTATCAATTTTATTTTGGTTATACTATTCACATGGATCAAATAGAAAAGTGGAGCCAGTACTGAACCTTGGGGAACTCCAATGGTGGATTGTTGCTCAATACCATTATTTTTATCAATAACAACATGTTGTGTGTGATTTCCAAAATAATTTTCGAAAAGTTTATAAGAGTGACCTCTCACTCCTAAGTTATTTAAAATTTCTCTTAAAATTGTATGATTTACTGTAGCACATAATGGTTTTGAAATTTAAAAAAATGGCAACGTCATATTTACTTCGTCTAAAGTTCCAAAAATATGATTCATTGAATCAGTTACTGCTGACTGTATATTTGAATTTGGCATGAAAACGAATTGAAATTTATCAAAACCAGAATTATCATTGATGAAATTTTCCATCTTTGTAATTATTAAAACACTATTCAAGGTATTTGAATATAAAATTAGAAATAATTCAAATACGAATTAGAAAACCCATTAAAAAAAATCATGTTACGCCCAATTACTTTGCCCCTAAATATTTCCAGGGGGCATTCTTGAATCTGTCTTATGGTATTGTCAAAAATATATGGAACATCCTGTACATTAAAATAATTCATTATCATTCAATACGTGGGTAACCTTTTACAATTCAGTACGTGATCGAAGATATTTTATTTTGAAACTCAACTTGTCCTCAACAGAACAAAAACAAGAGTTTTCAAAAAGGCCACTGATAGTTCGATCTGGGAGTAGAGTTTCAAGTTTTGGCGTGCCCGCAGCTAGTGAGGGCTATGGGGGGAGTTTGGAAGATTCGATATTAGATAGATGGAAAATGTTCCTTAAATGTGAATGCCAATATGTATTGTAAGTCTATACTTACTTTTTAAAATAATTTATTCAATCAATAACTAGTTTAGGGGAGATTCATCAATTCTTTAATTCATTAATTCCTTCATTAAATTCAATCGTCTCAATCATATTTATTCATAGTGAAATAAATGTTTTAATATTTTTCTAAAGTGTTTTAAATCTATAAATGATCAGCACCTACCTAGTTAGTCGTGAATAAACCCCAATTCACGACAGTATGAATGGGAGTACCATCAACTTGGTACCACAAATTATGCCTAATTACAAAACGGCATATTGTCACAAAATTCTAGGAACTCGGAGTTGAGGAAGCGTAGGTACTTAAATTACCTCTGAATAAATAATGCTAATAAATGCAGGAAACTGTACTCAAATGATAAACGGATTTTTTTATAGTATGGCTTCAAAACAAATTTTAATAAAGAAGCTTTAAATTAAGTCGTTGAAACTATATAGACTTTTCGTAAAATTAAACGTACATTTGTTATCCACGTAATGCAGACTTTACTGATAACACTGTGTACATGTGAGTATTATTTATAATTCTTCACTTTTAGATATTTCTGATCCATTTACTCTCCCCAAAGTTATACAGGGTGACTAAAAATTATTTTTCAATTCGAAACTGTTTGAATTGAATTTTTTCGAGTGTTTCAAATGGAATAGTCCAAGAGCCCAGTGCACGCAGATATAAATTATTTTCTGGAGAACAAAATGTAGAGCATCGCGTAGTGTTTATATGACTAGTTAGACGGCCAATTCACAGGTACTAGGTGAGAAAAGTAAATAATCATAGTGTTAACTTACCTTCAATTCTAATGATTGATTTTTATACTTGTTCCATAAAATATTATTACAAAATAATATTGAACAATGCCAAACACTTTCCGTCGGATATAACTTCCGCTAGACGCTTTCAAGCTCTATAAACTCTATGAACTCTTGGTGCTTGTGGGTGGACCAATTAATGAGTCGCTCCGTATCAGCTGTGTATTCCTGCAAGATTTCGTAAGGGTTTTTGTATCGACTCTTTAGTTGGTTCTAGAACACTTGTTTGAGATATTGCTAACCATATAAGATCTACAAAGCTTCTATTATTTTGCAATATTTCCTCTGGCTACTGTCAGGGATGGTCTGCTGGTCTCTAACGTTTGGCCTCGTTTGCGATTGCTGATGCTTCAAACTGATGTTGATTCATGACCCCCAGTGATTGCCCATCAAATGAAGGAGGATTCAAAATGTTCACTCGTGGAGGCATATCAGTGAAAGTGGCCTTCTACTGGTGGGGTTGATTTCCTCAGAAGGTGTCCTGTAGCGTGGAAAGTGTATTGTTTCCAACCTCTCCTTGATTTCCTCCACTTCATCGTTAATCATGTCCACATCTCATGCCACCTGTTCATCTATCTTGGACAATTATTGTTAGTCCAGGACCCTTTTACTGATTCCCTGGACTCTGTCTCTGACTTCTTGGACTCTACCTCTGACCTCCGGGACTATTTGGGTGACTTCATTATAGAAAAACTACTGATTTTGATTGATGCGCTGTAGAAGATCAACATGTTCTTATTTATTCTTGATCTCTTACTCCCCTTGTTCTTGTTTTCTCTAGATCTCTTGCTTCTCTTTTGTTGTTGTTTCCTGCGCATTTCAAATCGTTGAAGAAACTTTCTGTTTTTCTTGTTCTTTATTTCTTTTGTCTTCTTGCTCCTCTTGTTCTTGTTTTCATTTGTTTCCTTGTTTTTTCAAAAACTGAAGTATGTCTACTGATGCCGCGATTTCGTCATTATTTCTGGTTCTAGTATTCAGCATAAAATACTGGAAAACTTATTTACTTGCCTTTCTTCATTACCACTTATTCTGCCGCTGTGTTTTCGGGTTCGTAATAATATAAGTAATAATAAACTACTGTACAACTTCCTCTATCAGCTCAACTATATTTGACAACACTGTACGACATTGACACTTCAATGGTTTTAATGATAATCAATTGTCAACTACTGAACAACCACTCAACTACTGTCAAATCTCACAAATATCAAAATATTACATCAGTAACAGTGAAGAAATTATTAGAATACAATATGATCATTCAACGTCATGATCTAGAACAGGCGTTGAAGAAAACGAATCGAATAAAAGTGGTGATGGATGGAATCAAATCGAAATCTAATTTTACTTATAGTTGAAATGAAGAGAACATATTTTAGTATAATCAAAATTGATTTCGATGGAAACGCATTTCATTCAATCAAAAAGTGCTATTAAACCATAGTTCTGACAGAGCAAAAATTGCACGTGGAGTTCCCCTGGGTTCAGTTTTGGGTCCTATTCTATTTCTGCTCTACGTCCATAATATATGGCCTACCTAGATATTTCTGTAGGTACATCTTAAATTGTTTGCTGATGATACCACGATTATCTGGCACAATAGAGATCGTGATGCTCTGGTTCGATCTATTCCTGTTGACGTAGAAAAAATCAAAAAGTAGTGTGCGTCTAATGTGTTGACATTTAATGTTACAAAAACAAATCTGGCCACTTTCTAGATGGATCTACAACAAGTACCTTTAGGTTCTCAAGTAATGAAAAGCAAGTCCGAAACAAAATTTCTTAGGGTACAAATTGACCACAATCTGAGAGTGTTCCCGGAACACACACGCAAAATCATTCCAAGAACATATTATTTAGACAAAGTCTCTTTTAAAAAAACAAATCATATAATATATCCCAGCAAATATTCACTGCCAGAAACGATCGGCCTTTATATGAAAAAAATGGCATGCCTTCGTTGGACCTGTTGAAATTTGGTAACGGCATTCTCGATACGAAATGTTGCGGATGTTAATTTGCAAAAGATCACGACAGTATTTACTTCAACTTACCGTCCCCGGATTGCAAAATCAGTCCCCCTGCAGATTCACTGCTGACTGTTATTCAATCGAAAGTACACGTTCTACACTAGATTTCAAATTACCCGCCTTTTTGTAGCGGCTAGTTCGGTGTGGTTCGGTCGGTGTTTCGTGATCGTGAAGCGTGTGTCGTGTGTTTACCGAATACATACCAAAATGGAGGAAGTTGATAAACATTAAACATCACGATTACAGAAACGAGTTTGAGAATATTGTGTTATCCATCTTCTTGCTTGAACATGGTATAGTGAAATTAGTTGTTGATTTAAATGCTATACTGTCCATAATTATACTTAATACCTTGATTTTGTACATGATTTTGTCAATACCTACCTGCTTTTGTCGATACTTTCCAATTCTGTACACTTACCCGATCTTGTCACACCGATTTATACATTATACAGGGTGATTCAAAAGTACTTTGACAAACTTCAGGAGGTGATTCCTCACAATATTCTAATATGAATTGCCCAAATAAATATATGTCCGGAAACGCTTCGTTTCCAAGATACAGGGTGTTGAAGTTTTATTTTTATTTTGGTTTTTTTCAAATAACTCTTGAAATACTGAACTTAATTAAACGAAACTTGGTAATAAGAGGTTTTTGAGGTGTCGAATTCGAACCTGATGTTATAATTTCTCTTACTCGTAGGGGGCGCCACCTACGCGTCTTTTTCTTTTTTGAAGATTCATAACTTTTTTGAGCGTACTTCTAGCTCATTTTTCAGTAAAAAAATCGATTCCTGTATCATATCTACGTAAAAAAGCTACCCTAGTTAAAAGTCGCTGTAAGCAACCGTTTTCTAAATATTTGGACTTGAAAATTTCAAGTCAATTATTTGATAATCGATGCATGTTGAAGTTATTACCAATATTTTGCATTTTTCACAAGAATGCTATGGAAAAGAATTTGACGTTTAAGTAAGTAGTTTTGGTAATTACATATTTTATGACAGTTAAACGTTTTGTTGAAGTTTTCGTAAGTAGAAGTAGAAAACACTAATTTTGAAAAAAATGGATTATTTAAACAATAATGCTCATTTGGCCGATATGCATTTCGTTTATTGCCTTGCGGATGGCAATGCGCGCGAAGCAAGACGTATTTACCAGGAGCGATTTCCTAATCGAGTACTGCCTTCAGCTCCAACATTTGCTAGTCTCCACCGTCGTTTGGCAGAAACAGGTAGCTTTAAGAGGGCAGCTGATATTATTGGAAGACCACGAGCAGTCCGAACCCCAGAATTGGAAGAAGCTGTTTTGAACGCTCTCGAGGAGAATCCAGAAACAAGTACAAGAATAATTGCTGAAGCTGTCAATTCTACTCAGTCCACAGTTTGGAGGATTATCCACGATCAACAGTTTTATCCATACCATATTCAAAGGGTACAAGCTCTTTTGCCACGAGACTTTCCCCAACGCAATACTATGTGTCAGTGATTTTTCAGAAAATTGTCTGGAAATCTTTAATTTTTAAGATATGTACGAGTCACGGACGAGTCAAGCTTCTCCCGAAATGCTATCACAAACTTTCATAACAACCATGTTTGGGATCTCGAAAATTCGCATGCAGTTAGTGAAAGGCATTATCAGTATCAATTTTCTGTAAATGTATGGGCGGCAATAATTGATAATTACTTGATAGGTCCTTTCTTTCTTCCGCTCCGACTGAATGGCGCAACTTACAGACACTTTTTAGAAAATGAATTGCCGGGACTACCTGAGAATGTACCATTAAAAATTCGTATCCGCATGTGGTTTATGCATGATGGGGCTCCGGCCCATTTTAGCGTTGTAGCCAGGGAATTCCTTAACACAGTCTATCCAAATCGATGGATCGGTAGGGGTGTAGAAGAACCTAACCAGCCGTGGGCACCAAGGTCCCCAGATCTAAACCCGATAGATTTTTATTTTTGGAGACATTTGAAGTCACTAGTTTATAAAACTCCAGTAGCGAACGAGGAAGATCTTAGAAACCGAATAGTAGACGCATGTGAAACAATAAGGAACACACCAATAATTTTTGAGCGGGTACGAGATTCAATGACTACACGACTGACTGCCTGTATCTTCGCTGAAGGTGGACACTTTCAACAATTTATTTGAATACAATTTAGTTTCGTTTATTTTAGTTTACTCTACATATTCAAAATTTCCTGAAATAAAATGTTGATATTTCTTGCAAATTTTATTACTATTAATTATTACTATTGAATTATTATTATTAAATTACTATTTCGCTTAAGGATGTCATAAAGGAACGTACCCAACAGTAATGACCTCTTCAAGCGAGTAAAAAGTAATAGAATAGGTGGCGCCCCCTACAAAAAAACCAAAACTGCTTACTTAAACGTCAAATTAATGCAAATGCAAAATAAAGGTAATAATTATTACATGCATAGATTAAAAAATAATCCACTTGAAATTTTCAAGTCCTAATATCTAGAAAACGGTTGCTCACAGCGACTTGTAACAAGGGTAGCTTTTTTACATAGATATGATAGAGGAATCGATTTTTTTACTGAAAAATGTGCTAGAAGAACACTCAAAAAAGTTATGAATCTTCAAAAAAGAAAAAGACGCGTTGGTGGCGCCCCCTACGAGTACGAGCAATAATAACATTAGGTTCGAATTCGACACCTCAAAAACCTCTTATTACCAAGTTGACGTTCAAAACCAGAACCCCACAAATATAAATCATTTTCTTCCTGCTTCCTGTAGGGAATGTAGAGAAAATTAAGGTAACTTTTTTTTGTAATGATATGAGGAACGAAACGAATTACTAGGCAATGTGGACTTTTCTTTTGAACAAACTGGAACAACCATATAGGTGACATTTCATTGTGCTTCAAATGAAACTTCGTTTTATTCTGAAACCCACTTTTTTTTCTTGCACTTCATAATGTGTTACTCAGGCATATGAAGAAAATGATGAAATTAGCAACTAAAAATGAAAATGACATATTTTTTTTGAAAAGTTTCTCCAATTTGCAGAAGTTGGTTTATACAAAGTGAATGAGGAATTATTAGAGAATTTTTGTGAATGCTATAAGGTTTTTCATTTGGAATATTTAGAATCTTTATTTCCACATTTTCATTTTCAGTACCTACATGAAATTTCAACTGGAGGACAACATCTTCATGAGACTATAAGGAAAAAAAATACTATGGCACTATCGATTAGTCTCAAACTAGCCATTGATGAACTGGAGTTGATGGAATGAAAAAGTTGGATTTGAAACAATGAAAAACAGTTAAAATCATCCAGGTAACATCAATACATTTTGAAACACAGTTTGTTTCACTCATCATGAAGACTGCTATATCGATAGAATATGGGAACGTAACATTCAGAAAAGGTAGCGTTGAAATATACTGTGCAATCCGAGAAGTTAAAGGTTTTTTAAAATTTTATTGATAGCATAAGTGAAATGCATTGTAATTTATAGTTGGTCCATGTCTCTCCACCAACAAAGAACCATTGGTTGAAATTACAATAGAAAACAATGAATTCATTGAAACATATATTCCAAATTAAAATATATTGAAATATTAGGCACACACGTTCCGTTAGAATGTTAGTTTCATTTGCATCCCTCTTGGTGGGTCCTTCCTCTCTGTTTGAAGCATTGCGCATCCAAACTTTAATGACTTAAGAGTAGCAATAACCTCCAACGGTTTTTTTGTATGGAAACTAAAATGAAAATTACGTATCACTACTAGGAATGTTTTTCAAAAGAGTTAACAAATGCAGGAAAGCTAAACTTTTACTACATAAATTCGTAAAATTTTAGATTTTTGACACCAGAAAATATATGAAAAAATCAAAGGACCACGCACGTTTCTTATGGAAAATGGCTTTCCGTGAATTTGTCCGAATCAAAAGTGTCCATTGCCAAAAACTCCAGAAATGGACAGTTTTCGAGATATGGCTCTATCAATGTAATTTTTTTGCATTTTTTTGGATTTTGACACATAATCAGTTCACTCTCATACTTAGGAAAAACCGAGTTTCAATGATTTCACTGCAGGAATCGATTGAAAAATAATTCTTCCTTCGTTTCAGATACTGCCATTTGAAGAAATTATTATACACTGCTCGTCACTGACGATGTAAATGGACTATTATTTTCAATTTCTACTCCAGTTGTAGAAACAAAAACTTCTGAATTGCTGAAGGTATCACAGAGTCACATATATTCAACACCTTCCGATAGGGGCACTAGAAAAATAATATTCGATACACACTATAGGAACTGAATCTGAGATACTTTTTTTTAAATAGTTTCCTAGTCGTCAAAGAAATCGTGGTAAATGCAAAATAAGCATATAGAAAATCGTTCATAATGCAGGCTGACGACATAAAAATACTCGTATCGAATGCAGTTTGTTTATACTGAGTGTTAAATATCAATAGAAACAAGGGAATACATACCCAATAATGATGTTCCCTCTGGAGATTAAGTTACTGTGGTTCAATCTGTCCATTAACAAATTGAATATTTTTCTTATGAAATGTAACTATTGTTGACCCCCACTCATAAATTGTTCAACTGAAAAAGCAATTGCCTATACCGAATAAAAAATTCAGACATTTTTACGAATCCGTTTGCCTTAACGGTTCAATTAACAATAACAGTAGTAATGATTTTGGGTATGTATTTCCTTGGTGCTATTGCTATTTAACACTCGGTATAAACAAACTGCATTCATCTCGTCAGCGTACATTATAAATACGATTTTCTAGTTTCTCATCTTGCATTTTCCACTATTTTCCTGATGGCCAGGAGAATATTTCAAAAAAAATTCAAATCATATTCAGAGTGTGTATCGCATATTATTTTTTCAAATGCCACAATTGAATTGTGTTGGATATAATATGTTTGTTAGAACTAGAACAATTCAAGAGTTTTTGTTTCTACGAACACGGAAATACAAAAGTTGAAAATAATAGTCCAGCTACATCACCAGTGACGAGCAGTGTATGCTAATTTCTCCAAATGAATGTATCTGAAATGAAATACAACTGTTTTTCAGTCAATTCCTGCTCAGAAATCGATAGAATTCCGATTTTGTTGGGTATAAGAGCTAAGCGATTATGGGCCACAATCTAGAAAACGAAAAAAATCAGATATTGATACGGCCATATCTTGAAAACTGTCCATTTTTGTAGTCTGTAGTAATAGACACTTGATCAGTGCATCGAAATCCACATCATATCAAATATTCAGACATTTTCACGGATCCGTTTGCATTAACGGTTCGATTAGAGATTAGAAATGATTATTGGGTATGTATTCCCTCATTGATATTCAACACTAGGTATAAACAAACTGCATTCGATACGAGTATTTATGTCGTCAGCCTGCATTATGAACGATTTTCTATAAGCTTATTTTGCATTTACCACTATTTATTTGACGACTAGGAAACTATTATAAAAAAGTATCTCAGATTCAGTTCCTATAGTGTGTATCGAATATTATATTTCTAGTGCCCCTATCGAAAGGTGTTGAATATATGTGACTCTGTGATACCTTGAGCAATTTAGAAGTTTTTGTTTCTACAAAAACTGGACTATAGAAATTGAAAATAATAGTCCAGTTACATCGTCAGTGACGAGCAGTGTATGATAATTTCTTCAAATGGCAGTATCTGAAAAGAAGAAAGAATTATTTTTCAAACGATTCCTACGGTGAAATCATTGAAACTCGGTGTTTCCTAAGTATGAGAGTGAACTGATTATGTGTCAAAATCCAATAAATGCAAAAAAAAATACATTGATAGAGCCATATCTTGAAAACTGTCCATTTTTGGAGTTTTTGGCAATAGACACTTTTGATCAGTGCATCCAGATCTACACTATACCAAAAATTCAGACAAATTCACGGATAGCCATTTTCCATAAGAAACGTGCGTGGTCCTTTCCATTGGTAATCACAAGTACTTTCAGTTGTAATCAACTCTTATTTTGAAAATAAGGGAAATCTGAAATTTGATATATATATATTTATATCAAATTTCAGATTTCCCTTATTTTCAAAATAAGAGTTCATTACAACTGAAAGTACATGAGATTACCAATGGAAATTTGATTTTTTCATATATTTTCTAGTGTCAAAAATCTAAAATTTTACGAATTTATGTAGTAAAAGTTTAGCTTTCCTGCATTTGTTAACTCTTTTGAAAAACATTCTTAGTAGTGATACGTAATTTTCATTTTAGTTTCCATCCAAAAAAACCATTGGAGGTTATTGCTACTTTTAAATCATTAAAGTTTGGATGCGCAATGCTCCAAACAGAGAGGGAGGACCCACCAAGGGGATGCAAATGAAACTAACATTCTAACGGAACCTGTGTGCATAATATTTCAATATATTTTAATTTGGAATATATGTTTCAATGAATTCATTGTTTTCTTTTAAAATTATGCCTGTCCCTTAAAAATAATTTTTGGTATACTTAAACAAAATGGTAGAAAATGAAAATGTTTAACAACGAGCTGCAGATTGAATTTATGGGTGGTGGGGAACGGGGTAAGTACCCCCCTAAATGTTGGAAAACTTTTCTTACAAAAAAAATGGGGTGGAAAAGAAATGTGATGACTAAATTTTTGAAAACAGTACATATTGCGTAACGAGTGTGTAACGTCAAGGTTTATGCACTTGTTCGGTTTGTAACACTCGACTACGGCTCTTGTTGCAAACTCTTTACTCGCGATAAACTTTGACTTCACACACTTGTTACACAATATGTACTGTTTTGAACATTTTGGTAGTCACTATCACAGTTGTTTTCCACCCAATTTTTTTTTGACAAAAATATTCCAACATTTGGGGGCACTTACCCCGTTCCCCACCCACTCCGTAAATCTGCCCTGGAGGCTGGAAATGTCACCAGGCTATTCCAGGAATGTTCATTGGTGGCTAACGAGTGTTCCCTCAAGTTATTCCCCGAATATCCTTGGAATGGTCCTATGCACTGCCACGGAGATGCACCTGAACTAGTCCACAAACATTCAAGGACGTTCCGACAATGTCCCAATAAGACACTCCTGGAATGTACAATTTGCCTACAAAATCTTTGCTGTGAATGTCCCCGGGATGTTCTGCGACTTTTTGCGACAATCTCGGAACATATCTGTTGTCGCACGTGGACATCCTTGGAAAGTTTTAGGAATACACTTGTGCTATTAGAGCTGGTTGTTACGTTGTCAATATAATATCTCGCGAACTTGGAATGTCATCTTCCTTCACTTCATACTACTCATTTATTGAGTCCCACCTACGGTATTCAATTCCGTTCTGTGGGGTTCTTGCAGTAAAGTTTTATTTCAAAGTATTTTCGTCCTCCAGAAACGAGCTTTGAAAGGACCCCGCACGGAAACATATAGGAAATTGGCTCTCGGTCAAATTGGCTAATATTTCGTTATGTTATAGTAGGATGAGTCATTAGAAAAATGTGTGACTTTGAATGATTTTGTATTTATCGTTTCTGAGATATAAGCAGCCAAAATTTGCGAAAGCGTCGTAATTGGATAGGATTGACAAAGAAAAAAACTGTTTTCTTAGTCGAAATGAGACGAATCGGGATCAAAATGTATTTATCGGATATCGTCAACATGTCCAATTGTAATTTCATAAGATAGTACGTTATAGGTTGTAAACGGGGCATAGTAAATAAGTCGTTTTTTGAGGTTTGTTTTCTAGCACTATTTCAGAACCAATGAGTCATATTTTAGTAGGACATCATAGTTTCAGTCTATTCTAGATGATAAAAACATGATCTGTTTATTGATAACTCTCTGTGTTTGAAATGCGATTTTTTCAAATCTGGATTACACCTATTTACTAAAAACAATTGTTTTTTTGGCCAAACTTGATTAAACAAAAGATGAGATGCCTTTCTGATGAATCCAGTTGTTCAATATTACCTTTCATTTGAATACAGAGTGCGTTACATTTTTTTAGGTAATTTCCAATGATTTTATTGAATATCTCAAAAACCGTTCCGTTAATTTGGACCTTATTTCACTCACACTATCTTGAAAATGTTGAATATTATAATTACGTGAAAGTTTTGTCAACTTTGCATGTTGCGTTTCGAAAATATCAGTAAAATTATGACCAAATTAACGAAATAGTTATATATTCAATAAAAGCATGGTAAATGACCTAACAAGAAAATGTGATACAACCCTGTATCTAAATGAAAGGTAATATTGAACAACTGAATTCATCAGAAAGTTACCTTATCTTCTGTTCAATCAGCAGCAGTGATAAATAATTTTTTCGTAGTAAAAAACGACCAGTCAATTATTTTCAGTATTGGGCTATCCCAAAATTTTAAAAATTCACATTTCAAACAGAGAGAGTCATTTAGAAACAAAACACGTTTATATCAGCTAGGATAGACCAAAACTATAATGTTTTGCCAAAATATAACTTGCTGGTTCTGGAATAGTGCTAGAATAAAAATCCTGAAAAACGACTTTTTCAATATTCCCCGTATACACCCTAATGTACTTTCAACAATAAGATTATAATTGGACATGTTAACGAGTTCCGATGAGTAAAGGACCCCGCAAACTCCTTATGGAATTTGGGTCCCGGTGGATTTTTTTGAATTTTTGGTATGATGTAGTCCATGTAATTCTCAACCAATGTTACCATTGCGCCAACCCAAAAAAATGAACAGTTTTGCTGCTAGGGGGCGTTGAAATCACCCCTTGCGCAGATTAGACTATTTATTTTTGAACCTGGTAACAATATTTTCACTTTTTTCATTGTTGCTAATGTTGCACAATATTGTACTGTTTTAAAAAAAAAATCTTATCCCCTCCCCTTTTCCCCCCAACTCCTATTACGGAACGCAAAAAAATATTTCTCGATTGCCTTCAAATGTATCGTCGAATGTTTAAATATGCCTAAATAAGGGAAATAGCAGTTTTTTATGATTATCCCCCCACCCCCCAAATTACACAAAACGAAAAAATTTCGGTGGATTTTTCTGAATTTTTGATATGATGCAGTTCAAGTTATTTTGAATAGAAATAAATTGGGTGACAAACTTCAAAAATGAATAGTTTTGATACTAGGGGGCGTTGAAATCATACCTTGCTCAGAATGGACTATTCATTATTATAGGCGGAAATAAATAGCTCTACGTATTTCAGTTTAGATTATGCTGATCAATTCTGTAATTTTTCATGAAATGAAAATCTAAAACATCCCCCTTACCCCCTACCCTTAATTTCAAACACGAAAAAATGTATTCCCGACTACTTGTAAATGCTTTATCAAAATAAATGTTTTAATCAGCTCAAATTGAGGAAGTCGTACAGTTGTTTAATATCACCTTTCCCTCCCTTCAGAAAAATATTAATAGAGTTTGCTGACTTCTTAGTAGGGCGTAGTTCATGATTTTTGAATATCAATCAATTGGGCGAATATCTTGAAAATAAATTAAAATTAAACATCCACAAGTTGAATTTGAGGTGGTGCCTGAATTTTTTTTTTTCGTATTTTGAAATAGGGGTTGGGGGTAAGGGGGAGGTTTTAGATTTTCAATTTATGAAAGTTTACACAATTGTTCTGCATAAAATAAAACAAAAATACGTAGAGATATTGTTTCCGCCTATAATAATGAATAGTCTATTCTGAGCAAGGTATGATTTTGACGCCCCCTAGCATCAAAAATATTCATTTTTGGGGTTTGTCACCCGATTTATTTCTATTCATAATAACTTGAACTGCATCATATCAAAAATTCAGAAAACTCCACCGAACTTTTTTCGTTTTGTGTCATTTGTGGGGGGGGGGGATAATCATAAAAAACTGCTATTTTCCTTATTTAGTCATATTTAAACATTCGACGATACATTTGAAGGAACTCGAGAAATATTTTTTTTGCGTTCCGTAATAGGAGTTGGGGGAAAAAGGAGAGGAGGTAAGAATTTTTTTTATAAAACAGCACAATATTGTGCAACATTGGCAATAATGAAACAAGTGAAAATATTGTTACCGGGCTCAAAAATAAATAGTCTAATCTGCGCAAGGGGTGATTTCAACGCCCACTAGCTGCAAAACCGCTCATTTTTTTGGGTTGGCGCAATGGTAACATTGGTTAAGAATTACATGGACTACATCATACCAAAAATTCAAAAAAATCCACCGGGACTCAAATTCCATAAGGAGTTTGCGTGGTCCTTTTCATTCTGAATTTGTCTTACTAACAAAACAGTTTTTTTTGTCAATCCTTCCCAAGTACGATGTTTTAAACTCCAACACAAAGCGATGTACACGCCAGGGAAACAAAATAACGTACTCTCCTTCTTCCCACTTCAACCCACGAAAAAGTTTTTGATTTATACTAGCAAGCAAATTTATAATCGTTTACCTAATCAAATCAGAGATATTAGCGACAAGAAGCATTTTCGAAAATGATTTAGAAAAGTATCTTTCATATGCATTCTAGTCGTCTATATTTAATATTTTGTCTTTGATATTACATACTGTGATACTATAATATATTTTTCCCGCTGCCGACACTGTAAATAAAACAAAACAGGTAAATGGCCTATATCATTCGTTTACTAATTCATCTTGACAACGGAATGTAAATAGTGTCATTTACATGCCTAGAGTAATAATGACTTTGCCTTTGACAAGTAATACCTTCAGCTTCATTCATATCAATTTTTAGGTTATGAGACCTTTTGAATATTATTGTTGTCTGCTTATTCGGTAACTTAGTTACACGCACAAGCAACTTAGAATGAAATAGCGAACGAATAATCATGAAGGAAGGGTAAGAAAACAAACTTCAATTCAGGCAAATTTTGAGAAATGTCAACAAGCAGCGGGAAAAACGTAATAAGTAACACGGAATGTATCGACTGTTATCATCCTCGGCAAGCGACATGCCTCGGCTCGTACTCGCTCACCTCGAATGTTAACACGTCTTTACATTCCTTGTTACTTAAATAACTATTACATGTTATTTTGTTTATGTGCTTTTTTGTAACTTTTAAATTTGAATTAGTTTTATCCTTATGGGAGATTTTCTCCAAAGACTTGATGAATGCTAATATGTAAAGAATTAACAGAGTAATAATTTTGTCGACAAATGTTGTCATATAGACAATAAAGCTTATTTATCTATCTATCATTCAGATTGAAATTCGAGAACATTTCGTTCAAGCCTATAATAGAATCGCTTTGCACATTCTGTCGTTGTGCCATATAAATATCCATGCAACAATAAAAGAAATCCCATCAAAACCTTGCAACAAACCTCATCATTCGTGAAAACATCTCTTATTCGTCTATCCCATCGACAAAAGAGAATTACACTCGATTACATTGGTAAAAAGGAATGGACTGGTCGTAGAGGGCCTCTCAACACAACTTAATGAAATGTTAAAGCTTAATTTTTAAAACTCCCACTGAATAGGAAGCTTTCATAGATCTGTTTTTCGCATTCTATTGTACTTTCGAACAAGAGACAATTATTTGTGGAGCATCTTCCTACCGGTCTACCGGTGAACCTTTATTCTTTTACTTTTAGGCAATGTATTTACCTTTTCGAACAAATTTGGTGAAATAAGCCTGTTTTTTCAAGGATAGGATTAATTGTCGGAACGAAGGCCTTAAGTTTGGTTCAAGAGTTTTTCGGGATTGCGATTTGCGAAAGGGTGTTTTTTTTGTCGTTTGTTGCATATATATGCCTTTCCTTGTGCTCCCTTGTTTACCAGTTTGTCGAATGATTCTTTGTTATTCGAAGTTGATTTTTTATGGTTCCTTAGAAGGTCCTAATGATTTTGTCATGTGCGTCCATCCGTATGTCAGAGACTAGCATTTCTACACGTTTCAATATTTCACATCGAATGCACCCATGGGAATTTTTTTTTTGGCGAAGTCACCATTGCGCCAACTTTCTTATTTAGGGAGATTCAAACTTCGATATTATTAATTGATTCCTAAAGGGAAAAGTAAATCAACATTTATTGAATGAAAGTTTGTTTTTGTGGAGGATATTCGTTTCTTGACATACCTTTTTGGGAATTTTAACCTTCCACAGTCTGAAAATGAAAAAATGTTAATTCAAAGAAATCTGTACAGTAGAGGGGCAATAATCAATTTGCCCCGATCAGTTAATGCGTTTCGAAGACTGTTGTCTTGAAAACAGTTTATTATTTCGTCAGTAACGTATCGAATACTAAATTTGCCTATATGACACAATCTGAAGTTCGAGGCTCATATAACGGCTCCAAAAAAATTGTCTCCTGGTTTTACAAATTGTGAAAGGCTTTCGCGGCCATCGTTGAATGAATGATGGTTTTTCGGGTTTTTAGGCTGACGTTTATTTAGAGAAAAACTCGACGTTTCGCCAACACGAGTGGTTGGCATTTTCAAGAGAAATGTTTACAATTACGCATACCAAACAAGTAGTGTTCAGTGATCGAAACAATCATTCATGTCTCCTGGTTGTTACGTTGTCAATAAAATATCTTGCGAACTCGTAATGTTACCTTCCTTAACTGCATACTACTCATTTATTGAGTCAAAACAAATCTTTCATATCCAAGCTGACAAAAATAGAATTTTAGCAAGTCTTCATCCTTCGAGTTTTGATAACGGAGACAGATTTAGTCTCCGAAACGTCACGTCAACGTCTTCGAAAAAGAGAAGTATTTTTAGTCAATTTCAAAATTTTTCTCAAATTGATTATTGCCCCTCTACACTTGTACAGATTTCTTTGAATTAACATTTTATCATTTTCAGACTGTGGAAGATTAAAATTCCCAAAAAGGTATGTCAAGAAATAAATCAACATTGTTTAAACACAATCTTCTTCATCTTTAAACAATGATATTAAGAGTATATGAGAAAAATAAGAAAATAATTATGAGAAAATTTTTGAATGTCGTTCCGATTTTTTTTTATTGTAGCAGAGCGCTTTTGACTAGAACAGTTATCATCAGTGCTTACTCGTCAGGTTTACAAGAGCCGTGAAATCATGGTCCGGACCAATGGACAATGCGAACTTTTTTTTTATTTAGGACATGTTGATGTTGATTTTGAGAAAAATCATGGGCCAGAATTATCATGGTTAAAACAATTCAACTAGCACATGTCTGTGTGAATGCAGGAAATATAAGATTTTTCTTCTAAGTATATTCATACGTGAACGCAGCTTGACAATTTCACTTAGAAAGATGGATGTCCGATCAGCTGAGAAAACAGATATTCAAACTTTCGAAACTCATAGTGAAATACACAATGGAATGTCAACAATTTTTTGACATTATATGTTGTTTTACACAAATAACTCAATTAATATAAAAGCCTAGAAATTAAGTCAAAACTTCAACGCCGGGTTCTGTGTTTGAGAATATACCCACCGAAATTTTATTTTTTTCGATGTTTTACTTATTTTATGTTTAATTTATTTTTGTATCTATTTATTTCATTTGTGGAGAATTATTCCTCTTGTTTATTAAACTTCATTAAATTAGGTCAATATTTCACACATATCAATTTCAACTATTATTTTATAGCTCCTGAGGTGCGTTTCAATTTAACGTCTGTCGTCCGGTAACGGACGATGTATGACGTCATAGTTGTTTCGTCGGGAAATATCTGCCAGATTGAATTTTGAAACGCTCTCCTAAATCGTGGGGTAAATAGTTGACGGTCGGACGTTCCACTCAAGAATTTTGAAACGATGGAATGAAGTTTTCGTAAAAGACGTTCTAATATCGAAACGCTTCATAAGAAAAGTTAAACGTCGGACGTACGTCGGACGTAATATTGAAACGCACCTCTGTATATATTTCAATTTAAGCCAGCCGAGGAGTTTCCAACTCATAACATTTCATCAGTAAAAAAAATTACTTCACTATAATCCGATTAAAGAGGTACCTACGACTAGCTAAGCTTGTCCGGTATTCCCAAATTGTAATTGATTAGAAATCCGTAGGATGATCTTTCGGAAATTTCATTTACGGATTTCAAGAGTCACAATCAGTCAACCGACAGACACAGTTCATTCTTTGACTTCAAAGCGTTCGGTAGTCTTTCAACTTGGTTTGAACGTGAGTGGGCGCGTATCAGGCCCTGCACTGCGGCCAATGGCCTATTGTGGCTTCTTCAACTAACTCTTTCAACTAACTCACTTCTGCATATAGACCAGTGCTGATGCATTTATGAGATGGAAAAAATTAAAAGCATGAGACGTACTGGAAGAGGAGAAAAATATTGTTCGAATAAATTGTAGTCGACAAAATGGAGAAGGGTGGAACGGGGTGAACTTACTGGGGTTGAAAGTGATATTTCACGGTTTGCCATTGACAACGAAAGTTGGACTCCTAGCGAAAAAAAGTGAATAGCGAAGTTGTTGAAAATAAAAAGATCTACAAATTTTGAATTGAATATTTTTCCACATTACCCCAAATTTTCCGGGAAAATCGGAAAAACCAATTTTTATAATTTTAATTATTTTCTCTCGCAAAAATAATTTTTTTAACGAAATTTGGTGGAGATTTAACATATAATGTTTCAAGTAGTCAGTAATTTTTATGTAGCGAATTGCACATTTTTCCTTTTTTTTTCGACAAATGCCAAAAAACGATCATAATTTCAACTGAATAGTTTCCGGTAAAGTTCGTCTTATCAACCTAGCCAGCTGCCATTTTTACCATGGAAGCCTTCAGACCTTTAGACTATGTAATAAAAGAGTAGCACTACTGTGGATTTTTTTTACTCGGAAAGGAGGCGGCTCCTAGTTATGCTGGTGCCAAAACAAATTTTAAAAGTCTAAAATAAGAAAAAAAGTAACAGGCAAGCAAGGACCAGGTGGAAAATGTTGTAGAAAAAAAATATTTAAACACGAAAACATTCAAAATGGTGAAATGGGTATGCAGTTTAGGGGTTGAAAACAGTTTTTTGCGATTTTCGGCGAAACGTGACGTTTTAGCGGGAAATGTTCGATGGAAAAGTTGTAGATAATAAAAAATCGAAAACTTTTGTATCGAATACTTTTCGACATAACCTCAAATTTACCGTCAAAATGGCGAAAAACCAATTTTTCAGTATTTTTTTTTCTCGCGTGCAAATCATTTAGTTTACATGAAAATTTGTAGGAATGTGTTTTTGTTTGGTGTCGAATGATCACGATTCTTTCGCGACTTAGAAGACGACTAGTTTTCGAGTTATGTACAGGGTGTCCCAAATTCGAGCCTCATCATTGGTATCTCAGAAACCAGAAGAGATACTAGGTCGGTTAAATGGAGGCAAAGTTGCGTAATTTGGTGCTCATTGAAATGCCACTTTCATATTTGAAAAATTCCGAATACTTCCGAAGATTTTTGGAAAAAACCGATTATTCGCGATTTCATTTTTATTTTTTTGTGACTCTATTTGAATAGATATAACAAAACAAATTTCACATTCTCACTACTGCTTTTTCTGTTCCACAAGATGGTGTTATCAGATTTTCAAACAGACGTTTCGTATTTGAGCTGCCATCATCAACTTTGTTTTTTAAATACGGCCCTGGATTTTTTATTATGGATTTTAAAATCTTCCAATGTCCCAAAACAATTGATGTATCGCACTTATTCGAAAAGTTTATATTAATAGCATTTTCCATACGAATTCATGTGTTAGAGAGAGACAGAGAATAGATTTTTGGTAAGATCTTAGCAGGACATCGGTAAAATAATTTTTTTCGAAAAAGAACGATACATCATTATTTTAAGGACCTCAGAAGCTCCTAAAAATTGATATAAAACAATGTGTGATGTTCAACAATACGCATGATGTTTAATTATTCCAAAAAAAGTCAAACAAAAACTATAAAATTGAATACCCAATAAAATTTAAAGCAAATATTCAAATTGTAATCCATTTAATGCATTTAATGCATTTTCGTGTCAGTCTGTGAAGTTTATGGATGGCTCGCTGAATGGTCCTTGCAGGGATAGCCCTGATCTCCCTTATTAGGTCTTGGCGTGTTTCGATAAAGACGGTTTTTGAGAAATCCCCAAAGAAAGTAGTCTAGAGGATTTAGGTCGAGGCTTCTAGCTGGCAAACGTACGGGACCTTGGTTTCCAATCCATTTATTAGGGAATAATTCATTTAATGAATTTTTAACACATCTCCCATTATGAGGTGGTGCACCGTCTTGTTGCCACCATAGTTGACGTAATACGCCCAAAGGTTCTTCCATTAAGGAATCCAATATATTGGTCCTTATTAATTCTGCATATCTATCGGAATTTAATTTTCCTTGAATAAAAAACGGGCTGATAATTTTATTGTGCCGCATACCGACCAATACGTTAAATGATTGTCGTCCCTGAGGTCTTACTTCTTGATTCTGCCTTGGGTTTTCTATTGACCAATAGTGTTCGTTATGTCTGTTAAATAGTACATCTGTTGAAAAACTTCATTCATCTGTCCATATAGTTTTATTTAGGAAGTCATCATTTTCATTAATTTTATTTTGCAACCGGTTAAAAATTTCTAATCGTCTCTCAGCATTGCCAGGTCTTAGTGTTTGACTAATATGGATTTTGTAAGGTTTATATCCACGCTTATTTAAAGTTCTCCAAACTCTCATTCGCGGTAATCCTACTTCTTCTGAGAAAACTCTAACTGAAGCTCGAGGATTATTATTGGCCTTAAAAAATAATTTAAAATTATTCATTTTACTTTCTACTTTGTAACAGTTTTCAAAAGTGTTCAAGATAAATTGTTCCTCTTCTGGATCGATTCGTGTTCCATATTCAACCCTTGGCTTAACAAAACTGAGCTAAATTATTATCAATATTAGCAAAATAACTATAATGCGGCTGCCGTTTTTTTTGGATATTCCAATAGCGCTCACAAGTCGTTTTTGAATTTCGATTCGAAATATAATAAATCCTTATGATGTCTCGTTTTTCTTCGTTAGAAAAAGTCATTTTCGTTTAATAAGCGTTAACGATTAGTGAACGAACAGTGAACTGTCAAAATATTGGATAATTTAAACATTAACAAATGAACTAAGATAGCCAGAATGCACGATGCACAGCCACTTTGATAAAATACAATTATTTTTGTAAATATAGCCTAGGGCCTAGAGTTTGAGGCATGACACTTCAATTATATTATTTATTAACCACCCACTTTTATGTTAGTTTTTGAGTTTTATGCAGTGCGTTATTGCAAAAAAAGTTTGTTTTAACTCTAATAAAAATCTAATTTTTGTCTCTCTCTAACTCATGAGTTCTTATGAAAAATGCTATTAATATAAACTTTAAGTGCAATACATCATTTGTTTTGGGACATTTTAAAATCTATAATAAAAAATCCAGGGCCGTATTGAAAAATACAAAGTTGATGATTGCAGCTCAAATACGAAATCAGGGCTATCCCTGCAAGGACCATTCAGCGAGCCATCCATAAACTTCACAGACTGACACGAAAATGCATTGAAGCAGGTGGATTACAATTTGAATATTTGCTTTAAATTTTATTGGGTATTCAATTTTATAGTTTTTGTTTGAATTTTTTTGGAATAATTAAACATCATGCCTATTGTTGAACATCACACATTGTTTTATATCAATTTTTAGGAGCTTCTGAGGTCCTTAAAATAATGATGTATCGTTCTTTTTCGTAAAAAATTATTTTACCGATGCCCTGCTAAGATCTTACCAAAAATCTATTCTCTGACACACTCTAACACATGAATTCGTATGGAAAATGCTATTAATATAAACTTTTCGAATAAGTGCGATACATCAATTGTTTTGGGACATTGGAAGATTTTAAAATCCATAATAAAAAATCCAGGGCCGTATTTAAAAAACAAAGTTGATGATGGCAGCTCAAATACGAAACGTCTGTTTGAAAATCTGATAACACCATCTTGTAGAACAGAAAAAGTAGCAATGAGAATGTGATATTTGTTTTGTTATATCTATTCAAATATAGTCACAAAAAAATAAAAATAAAATCGCGAATAATCGGTTTTTTCCAAAAATCTTCGGAAGCATTCGGAATATTTCAAATATGAAAGCGGCGTTACAATGAGCATCAAATTGCGCAACTTTGCCTCCATTTAACCTACCTCGTATCTCTTCTGGTTTCCGAGATCCCAATGATAAGGCTCGAATTTGGGACACCCTGTACATTTTTCGAAAAAGATAACCTTATCCTCCACGAACGTGTTGGTGATGTTTGAAAAAACTTTTTTATGAATCATGATTTTTTTCAATATTTCCAATGATCTTCAACTCTCTTCATTTCTTTCATAACAAAAGTAGTTTATATTTAATTATTTATTATAAAATATTAGAATACATACTAAGACTAAAAAATAATTTATTGATATCAGTTTAATTTTTTTACAACCATTGAAAATCATTGAAAATAGGTATCGAGAAAATTATGATTCAGAAAGACTTGTCGGTTTTTCTCAATTTTGAGCGGTTTAACGATCAATAAACCACCAAGTTACATAGACTCTTTCAGAGTAGACATTTCAACAATTGAAACGATCACTTATAGACCTTCGAAATACTAAAATAACACCAAGACAATTGTTCGTGGAACATGAGTGTATTTTTTTCGAAAAATGTACATAACTCGAAAACCAGTCTTCTTCTGAAAAAATAAAATCATGCTCATTCGATACCAGAAAAGACATATTCCTACAAATTTTCATGAAAATTAAATGATTTATACGCGAGAAAAAACTGAAAAATCGGTTTTTCGCCATTTTGACGGTCAATTTGAGGGTATGTCGTAAAGTGTTGATACAATAGTTTTCGATATTTTCATTATCTACAACTTTTCCATTAAACACTTTCCGCTAAGAAGTCACGTTTCGCCGAAAATCGCAAAAAACATTTTCAACCCCTAAACAACACCCATTTTCATCTTGAGTGTTTTCTTGTTTAAATATTTTTTTCCTCAAAGTTAGAGCTTCCACAACATTCTCCACCTGGTCCTTGCAACTGTTGCTTTTAAAATTCGTTTTGGCACCAGCCTAGCTAGGGGCCGCCCCCTTTGATTTGAAAAATTGAATATTGAAAATCTATTTTTTTTTTTATTTTTCGTGTTTTCTGGAAAAAAATTCCACAATAGTACTACTCTTTTATTACATAATCTGAAAGAAGATGCTTCAATGGAAAAAATTGTGGTTGGCGAGCTTGAAAAGACGGTGAGACTTTTCAGTTGAAAAAGAGGTAGTTAGGTAGTTTCTTCGGAATTTGTCGAAAGAAAAGGAAAAATCTGTATTTCACTCCAAAAAAATTACAGTTTACTTGAAACATATAATAAGTTATATTTCCACCAAATTTCATAAATAAACAAATTTTTGAGCGATAAAAAAATTTAAATTGGTTTTTCCGACTTTCCCGGAAAATTTGAGGTAATGTGGAAAAATGTTCGATACAAAAATGTAGATCTTTTTATTTTCAACAACTTTGCCATTCTCGATAGGAGGTCAACTTTCGTTGTCAATCGTAGAAACCGTGAAAAATCACCCCGTTCCACCCTTCTCCATTTTTTCGACACCAATCGAACAATATTATGCTCTTCCAGTAGGTCTCACGCTGTTAATAGGACACGTGTGGAAACAAGGCAATTGAAATCAATCTTGAATCATTGCTACCAACAAAATGTCTGCCAGCTTAAATTTATTTTTAACTAACAGGTAGCGCATAGTTTATTCTAACTGTATGACACAAATTGTGGAAATGACATGTGCTAAAATCCAGCAGTGATAGAGTTAGAACGAATACATTATGAAAAAAAATACCTAGATAATCTAGCATTTGCTACCTATTATTCGTTTGATTGATACTCTTTGAGACAGATTTCTGCTCTTATTGAAGAAACCGAAAAGTGAACAAATTATAGGACAAAACAATTACCTTGGTAGGGCTATGACTCACAAATACTTGGCACTTCTTTATCAAAAAATAGTTGATTTCCAGGAACTTTGTAGGTTCTTAAGATTGCATATTTTCTTGAGTCGAACAAACTCAACAACTGCGAAGCACGAAATGACAATGCGTCTGTATCACTTTTTCATTGTAAGCGCCTCCTAGTTTTTTGAATTGCACTACTTTGGTTTCATGTCATGACATTTTAGACAGGTTGCTCAAATGACAGTTAGATCGGTTTTCTGGTGAAATCATTTATTGTTAGGGGATGGATACAAGTGTTGACAAAAACCAACATAACTGACAATTAATAATGTTGTGAATAAACTGTGATGTTTTCGGAGTGCTAGTGAATTCCTTTCTATACGAAACCACTATATTAGGTGACGAATCCAACACATTTGAGAGTCCACGATAACTAATTCACAGAGTGTTCGTTTCCAGGAATTGTTTGTTGATTTTTTAGGGTGTCGCGAACTTTGATTATTTTGCACAGTAGGTATCTTTTACCTACTCATTTGTAAATAGTTAGGTATCGAAGATATTAATTTTGGGAGAGAACAAATAATTAATAATAGAGGAACCCTTAGTCGAAGTATTATAAAATCTTACTTGCTATGGTGATGAATGATTAGTTTCGTTTTTGTTATTAATAGCTAAGTACCTACCTATTCAGTGCGTATAACTGATCTTTCTGGTTATTTTATTTAAGTTTGTTTTCCCATTATGAATTAAATTTTACTTTTTCATGTGAATAAAGCCTGTTTATTTGATATCAAATCATTATTTCGAGTTTAAAATACTCAGAAGTATTTTTTTTTCACAATGGGTCTGTGAGACTAGGCGCCCTGGCTGGTGTCAAGATTCTGGGCGCCCGGCCTGTAGGGTTAAGAGGATATTAAACTGGTGCCTATAACTTTTGTGAAAGAGAAAAATGTAACAGGCGAGGAACAGGTGGAAAATGTTGCGAAAAAAATATTTAAACACGAAAACACTCAAAATGGTGAAATGGGAATGCAGTTCAAGGGTTGAATACGGTTTTTTGCGATTCGCGGAGAAACTTGACCTTCTAGCGGAAATGTTCGATGGAAAAGTTGTAGATAATAAAAAAAATCAAAAACTTTTTTAAATTACACTTTTTGAGATAACCTCAAACTAACCATCAAAATGGTGGAAAACCGTTTTTTCAGTGTTTAATTTTTTTCTCGAGTATGAATCATTTAATTCACATGAATATTTGTAGAAATATGTCTTTTCTGGTGTCAAATAAGCATTATTTTCTAGCAATTCAGAAGACGACTAGTTTTTGAATTATGTACATTTTTCGAAAAAAAAAATACCCTCATCTTCCACGAATAATTGTCTTAGTGTTTTTTTGTATTTCGAAGGGCTTTAAGTGATCAAATTCATTGTTGAAATGTCTACAAGTGGTCTTAACCTGGTGGTTTATTTATAGTTAAACCGCCTAAAATTGAGAAAAACCTAAAAATTGAATTAATTCAATTTTAGTTTCATTCGATGTGAAAAGTATGTTCTCCAACATACCGTATAACGAATGTAAGTCTCTCATTTTAAATATATTAGATCAGGCCAAAGTAGATCATATTACTTCTTTTGAAATTTCGACAGCTTTTGAGGTGTGCCTAGATCAGAATTATTTGCAATTCAATAACAAATTTTATAAACAGGATTCAGGTTTACCAATGGGTTCACCCTTTAGTCCACTTTTAACAGATATATTTATGAACAAATTGGAGATCACTATACTAAATTCCGAACTTGGTAAAAAACATATTCACTTTTGGTACAGATATGTTGACGATATTCTTGTCTGTTTCAGAGGTACCACACGACAGCTAAACCAGTTTCTGATATTTATGAATAATCTAAATAGTAACATACAATTCACACTTGAGACAGAGATAGAGAGACAAATTAATTTCTTAGACCTAACCATCACACATAATCATAATAAATTTGAGTTCAATGTATTCAGAAAACCGAGCTATACACGGACATTACAACCCCAAGTGATTCATTCCACCCCGATAGTAAAAAATTAGCATCATATAATTCAATGTTACATAGAGCGTTCTCGTTACCTTTGTCTGCTAATAATCTAGATAGAGAAATTAAAACAATCATACAGGTAGGACAAAATAATGGTTTCCAAGCGGCCACAATTCAAAAGTTAGTCAGAAAACATCGTCTTAAATTTTCGCACAAATTAGTATACCCCCAGGTCAAACAATCAGAAACTAAGAAATTTGTAACCTTAACGTACTTCGGGAGAAGAACAGAGGCCATTGAGGGATTCTTTAGAAAGAATAATATAGAAGTAGCATACAGGCCGCATGCCAGGTTGTCTAATTTTCTTTTCAATGCCAAAGATAGAATAGCAAAAATGGAAAAATCTGGAGTTTGTAAGCTTAAGTGTCCAGAGTGTAACGGTGTTTATGTGGGACAATGTGGACGAAATTTTTCAAAAAGATACGCTGAACATGAAAGGTCCTTCAGACTGGGGAAAAATGATTCGACGTTTTCAAACCATTCCTTGGAATGCAACCACAAGTTTCCGAGTCTGAACGATACGGAAATTTTGCACTATGCAAGCAAGGATTGGAAACTGAATTATTTAGAATCCCTAGAAATTTATAAACACAAATATTGTGGATGTAACCTACTGAATGATCAACTGGATTTGGTCTATTCACCGGTTTTTAAGGCAGCGCAGTCACATTGTCGCAAATAAACAAGGTCCAGGTAAAAGTCATTATTGACCGTTAGTCATTAAGAAAGGCCTCGTTTAGAATTAAGGGTATTTAAGAAGTGTTATTTATCATTTCAGATTATTGTATTGTTTGATAATGTCCATATAGGACGAAACTGCAGTAACGTTGGTTACAAATAGAAGTGGTATAAAAACATAGAAAGTTATATTTCTCATTTTTCGTGATGATTTCCTACCACGTAGTAACGGCTACATCCATCAATTTATCAATAAACCACCTAGTTACATAGACCATTTTGAAGTAGATATGTCAACAATTGAAATTGAGAAAATCATTCCGACTTGTTATCAGTTTTTCTCAATTTTAGGGCAAATTTATGCAACATATCATTATCATAGTCACAATCACTATCACAGTCCTAATCTCAGTAGTTGTCTTAAGAAATTTTTATATTTATGCATCAGTCATTAGCTTAAAAAATTGACAGATGACAACACTGCCATTATTGTGTTTTTATCCCAAGGGGAGACATTTTCCAATCATTTCAATAAGAGTCCCCTCTTCATGGTTAATTATTTTCCCAAAAAACAATAACAAATAACAACAATTTTGGACTAGGACTATGATAATGACAATGATTCATAAATTGGCCATCAAGTTACATAGACCATTTGGAAGTAGACATTTTAATAATTAAAATGATCACTAATAGACCTTCGAAATACAAAAAAAACACCAGAACAATTGTTCGTGGAAGATGAGGGTATTTTTTAAAGAAAAATATACATAACTCGAAAACTAGTCGTCTTCTGAATTGCGAAAAAATCATGCTCATTCGACACCAAACAATCAATATTCCTACAAATTTTCATGTGAATTAAATCATTTATTCGAGAGAAAAAAATCAAATACTGAAAAATCGGTTTTTCTCCATTTATTTTGACGGATAATTTGGGGTTATGTCAAAAAGTGTTTGGAACAAAAGTTTCCGACAACTTTATTATCTACGACTTTTTCTAAAAACATTTTTCGCTAAGAGGTTACGTTTCGACACAAATCCCAAAAAACCGTTTTCAAACCCTAAACTGCATCCCCATCTCACCTTCTTGAGTGTTTACCTGTTTAATTTTTTTTTTCTTCGTTGAAGTTGGAACCTCAACATCATTCTCCACCTGGTCCTTGCCTGTTACTTTTTTTCTTATTTTAAGCGTTTAGAATTCGTTTCGGCACCAGGTCTTCCTTCAAAATCACGTAATTATTTAATAATATTTAGAATACTGCTTACAATATCGAGTGCATCAAATGCACACCCATCCTTTACGATAAGAGGATTTTTCTTAATCTTTGATTCATGTGATAAGTCAGATATAACTTTCTCAGCTGGTCGAATAGGATTTTCTGATTTTGAGATTTTGTTCTGGCAGAAGGTTTGTTTTGTGGTTTAAATTAGGTAGTTATGTTTTTTCTTCTCATTACAATAATATTCTTTAAATTCGGGAAAATTTATTGTAAGACCAAATAGGCTTTAAGATTCCGACTGGATTTATAGAGTAATAGCCCGTGAACCCCAGACCTAGGTTATTTTACAAAAGCTGAAAGTTTGTCAGCGCATGCTCCCAACACAGGTAAGAACGATGGACCATTATGGAGTTTGGGTGATAGTGGCTTAGGCAGTTAAACGGTACTAAAGGTGTGTAAAATACCGATCTAAATACATCAAATAATAAAGTGCGATTTTTTGGTATTACCTTCGGAATGTTATTAAAAATCACGTTATTCATTGCCAGGCCCTTAATGTTCATGAAATTATAAGTTTACTTACGTTCTAGTATTAAAAGCTGATTTTTATATATAATACTTGGGTAATAAGTAGATGATGTTTCCTCTTTAGCCAGACACTTTTGATAGTTCGAACCCCTTGCCAGACAAACATTGTAAATCGTAAGAACAGATTCGTGATTAGAATGACTTTTGCAAATGAACGTTTTGGCGCAGACTTATATAACTGATAGTCTATGTAAATTTTGAAAACATTCTAAGAAAATACATTTGACGCTACAACTACCTTAAATTGTTGAAAAAAATTATTTATTCTGTCAATAACAGATTTAAGAAAAAATCAAAATAAAATGTTCCTCAAAATTGTGAGTAAAAATTGGTTAATGATACAAGTTATTATAAAGAATAAAAAATAGATTGTGACATTACATATTATTATAGAGCATAAAAGATATTATTTCATTCATTATCATTATTATCACCAATGTTATCATTTTCTTCGTCACTGTTACTCCATTCGATATCGTGATCTTATTCGTCTTCTTCGTCCGTTTCTGTAAAAATGTAAAAAAGTTAATGGGATTAAAAGTATTTAAAAAAATTAAAAATTATTATACTTACCTGAGACAGTTTACAGTGAATCTCTAACGAAATTTGGTAACTGATCACCTTCGAAACATTTAAAATGGTTCTGATTATTTTCGAGTACCTATCCCTTATTCTCGGGTTGATAAATTGTTGGAATTTGCTGATTAGCATTATTCCAAATGCCAGACACACAGTTGTCTCGCAGAAATTGTTGTAGCAGTTCGGATTTACACGGTGTCAGACTACTAGCATCAAAATTTCGTAGTTTTTTACGACTAAACGCTTCATTAATATTTGAAACCTGATACGTATCAATAAATAGTTGAAGTCGTGCTGCATCAACATCAATTATCGGACCGACATTATATACCTCACATCATGTAAACTGTTGAATAATATCAAAAAAATTTTGCCGTTCAATATCATTTTCGAATAATTCGTTTTTACCTAATTTAATGAAAGCTTTTTGATATTCTTCCGTTCTTTGTAATATTTTAGAAGGCTTTAACTTTGCTTTTCGGTAAAATGCGGGATTATAATCACACCCTGTGATTGCATGGAATCCTGGAAAGCTCCTACAAATAGATTTTCCTAATTTGACGTATATCTTCGTGAGGTCCACGTATCTCAAATTGTTTCCAGTATCTATCAGCATCCAAATAAGTGAATCATTTTGTAGATGGTGCATATGACCAAGCATAATAGCTGCAATGTCAGTGTCGACACTTCTGATCACCATATTCACTGGAGTTGAAATACTGCACGCATGGTAGACATACACCGATTATATTAAATTTACTTTATCGTCTGTATATATTCAATATATTTTATATTGTTAACTAATAATGAATATTAAATTAATATGACTTGAGGACAGTATATAATACCATTGTTTAAATAGAAGATAGTTAGTCAATGCCTGTGGAAAAGGTATTGGACCCAAACGCGAGCGTCATCTAGCGTGATTAGTTATGAAAATGAATATTTCACGTCATTTTGATGCAAGTTTCTTCAAAAAACCCTTATTTTATTGCTGTCTCATTGTTTCAATCAAGTTACGACATGACTTGTAGGCCAGATCACTAAAGTTACGACATGACTTGGATGCGAGCTCACTATCGCCATCTACATGTCGCATCCATTTTGATCCAATTATAATCCCATAAGGTTGACTAACTATCTTCTATATAAACAATGATAATACTATTTTAGCTGATGTAAACATGTACATGCGCAGTAGACATAACAACTGCGCAGTGAGGGACCGCGGTAGACGTAACTCGCCATTTCACTCGCACTCACCCATATGCATACTGCCTCGCGCTCTCCTACAGCTATCCTACATGCTTGTCTGGCAAGGGGTTGGAACTTTCAAAAGTGTCTGGCTAATGAGGAAACATCATCTACTTATTATCCAAGTATCATATATAACATTCAGCTTTTACACTATAACGTAAGTACAATAATTATAATTTCATGAACATTAAGGGTGTCTAGCAAGGGGTTGCCACGATGTTAAGTGTCTGGCAATGAATAACGTGATTTTTAATATTATTCTGAAGGTAATACCAAAAAATCACACTTTATTATTTGATGTATTTAGATCGGTATTTGCAGACCTTCAGTACCGTTTACCTGCCAAAGCCACTATAACCCAAACTCCATAATGGTCCATCGTTCTAACCTGTGTTGGGAGCATGCGCTGACCAACTTTCAGCTTTTATAAAATAACGTAGGTCTGGGGTTCACGGGCTCTTAGACTATTACGAATTTCATCATTAATCCAATTTTTACATGATGTACCAAATAATTCTATTTGAGGAAAACTTGTATTAAAGTTCTAATATTTGAGAGTCAAACTTGAATTAATATGTTCAGACAGATGATTGAAAATACATGGTCCCACGTTTATTGGTGCATTTTGTGTTATTTTGTGTTTCCCAAGTTTGGTATGAATTTAGATTTTCTGGCATGTGTTCATGATATGAATATCGTTCTTTAAATCTTTTGACCAACAATAGAAAGAGAATCGGATCCAGTATGGACCCCTGTTAGACACCTATACATAACGATCCTATTTTTGATCTTTTGACCAACAATAGAAAGAGAATCGGTTTCAGTATGGACCCCTGTTAGACACCTATACATAACGATCCTATTTTTGATGTCACATATGACACTGAGTTATAATGGTCAAATATATAGTAATTTTAGATGATTAACGTAGTCAAACGCCTTGCTTAAGTCGCATAAAGCTGCAGCTAGCAGTGCATTCGCAGTCATTAATAGAATTGCCAAAAGTATTATAAAAATACAATAAAGCGGACTGAGAGGATTTACCACTGCGAAAACCACGTTGTGTGGAATTTGTAGTATTGTGCTTGTTTATAAAACATAACATTCTTTCTAAAAATGAATTTTAAAAAATCTATGAGAAAGTTTGATGTATAGTGACAGGTATACAATTTTCGATACTGTTGAGTTTTTTATTTTTATAGGAGTAACCTTCCCCAGTTTCATCTTCGAGGGAAAAATACCATAGTCAAATGAAATATTTACAAGTAACTGGTTTAATAATTTTCTGTAGAACTATTTCATCACAACTGCCAGTATTTCATCTGTACCAGAAGATTTTCTATTTTAAAATGTTTGACGTTGGGAGATTGAAAAGTTCAATTTCGCTAAAAGGCTGCAAAAACACAGAGTGAGTGTTAAAGTCACTTAAGGATACTCCAACTGAGTCATCAGAATAGATGTTTCAATATGAGATCCAAGCATTTTAAGCTATCTAGAAAATAAGAGTTGAAGTTTTTAACGATATCCTGAGGTTGCTCAATTAACTCGCCCTATCTAGTAATAGATATTTGAATTTTCAATCAATCATTGTAATCTATCATTGTATCGAGTAGATATATATTTTAACATGATATTTGTAAAATATTATGTCAATCACTATAATAGTTATTTTTTATAGAAACTCTATACGACATTCAATATGGAAGAAGCTACTAAAATTGATCTGCGTTCATACAAGTCCGTTTTAATATTTTAATATGATAGATTTTCAAAATTCTCATTGATTCATTCATCTATCATTAACCAACAATATATCTAAAAAAAGTTTCACTGATTTTTCTTCAATGTTTGTATCAGACTGGCTCATTCATATACAGTGAGCACGTAAAGGTTGGAACAAATTCGTTAAACGCTGGATATGGCCATTAGGAGAAATAAGCTCAGACACGTCGATTTTATTTTTCAGTTACGCATTTTTTTATCTAATCATATTCTTGATGACGTAATCATTGTTCGAGTTATGACGTCATTATACATGTTTTAAATGACATTACCCTATTTTCATAATACTTTCAAAAAGAACGCATTTTTCTGTGTATGAATGTCATATTTTTTCTTATGTTATATAACCTTATGTTCGAGAAATAAAAGATATTTCATTATTCATAGTAATGTAATATTCGATCTGTTAACGTGAACTTTTGACTTAAGGGATTCCCACAAAAAATCTAGGAGGGTTAGATCATGAGATCTAGCTGGCTATTCTAAAAATCATCGATTACTATCGAAATCATCTTCATTAAGTTCATGATTCATATGAGTATTTTCTTGAAATGATAGTAATACATCCTTTTGTTGATCTTCCGCAACGCCTGGACGACCTTTCGTATAATTATCACCTACATTGTCAAAATTTCTAAATTTTGCTTCGACTTTGTTCGCTGTCCAATGTGTAATAGGTCTATCGGGATATTTATAGTTAAATAAGTCACAAACCTCAGCTTGCGTACTATAGTCTTATCCCCATAACCTGCAATCATTAAAATATCTTTGCGTCATTTTCCGCTTTTCGCATGGTGTCGATAACTTATTTATACCACAATTATTTGATAGCTAACTATTATTGTTAAGCCGAATTTTAGAAACATATTTACTTTCAGTCAGTGTCTAGTTGCATTGGAGCAATCAATGAGTCAATGAGTCTGTTTTAAAATTACTAAAAAAGAATAAGTGGCACCCATATGAAGTGAAAGTAATTCATGAACTCAATGAAGATTATTTCGATCGCAGGATTTTTAGAGTTTACAGCTAGATCTCCTGATCTAACCCCACTACATTTTTTTTTGTGGGGATACCTCAAGTCAAAAGTTCACGTTAACAGACGTAATATTACATTATTGTGAATAGTGAAATATCTTTTATTTCTCGAACATGCGGTTATGTAACATAAGAAAAAATATGACATCCATACACAGAAAAATGCGTTCTTATTATCAAAATAGGGTATTGCCATTTGAAAAAAATTATGATGACGTCATAACTTGAACAAGGATGACGTCATCAAAAATATAAGTAGGCCAAAAAATGCGCCACCGAAAAATAAAATCGACGTGTCTGAGCTTATTTTCCCTAATGGCCATATCAAGCGTTTAACAAATTTGTTCCAACCTTTACGTTCTCACTGTATAGTTTTTGTTAATAATTGCGATTGAAATAAAACCCACTTATTTGTGAACGAAATCCTCCAAAAGGAACAGTATGGATAATTACCAACTTTATCCACAACGATAGTCCACTCTTTCATTGCATGTAAGAAAAGAGAACCGTTTATAAAATTATCATTTACAATGACGCGTTTTTAATATGCTACATACATCAAATACATATACACAGAGTCTCTAATTAGTCGAAAAACATCTGTAAATAACATACGTGCTCCGTATCAACATAATTACTAATCAAAACTGATAATTTACAGTGGAAAAAACACAAAGGAACAATCACGGCTGAGAAGGTTTTGCAAAAATTGCGCCTTGAAAACATGTGTACTTCATCTTATCACTTGGACAATGATATTGTTATACTCCACGTTTTTTTCTAAGTAGGATTTGAACGTTTGATGAGAACGCTGAGCATAATAATGGGTTTTCTTGAGGTTTAACATAACAGATGACGCTGTTTCCCATATACGTACCCTCTGTTCTGTCTTTCACTGATTGAATATGCTCATTTGATTATACATATATTTATTGACTTTTTTATATCGCTCGCTTGTTGGCGAACAACGATTGGGAGAAAAACTCCAGTTTCCCATGGGTTTTAATGACAACTTAATACACTTGTAGAAAAAACACCAGTTCTGGTGTAGGGTAATAAAAATGGTAATTTCTTCAATTATGTGTACTTGCATTATGTGCATTGTGAAGTGGTTGATTATATTAAATTGCCAGAAATAACAATGGGAGTTTAGATTTTTTCTACATCAGTATATTATACAGTGTAGGCCATAATGTTTGGAGCATATGGTAAAGATGTCATCAGAGTTACAAAGAATACTCTAAGGATCGTTTCTGCATATTGAAAAACCTTTCGATACATTTTAACATACCTCACGTGACCATCAATATGGCGGCAATTTGGAAAAAATTATTTACGAATGGACAAAAGTAGGGTTATTTGTACAGATCGAAAAAAAAGTTATTTGAAAATGTTGTTTTTAATTCAGTTTTAGAACATTATGAAATATCTATCTATCAATTTTTTCTCTATATTTTTTCATTGAATAAAATACGCTGTTTTCTCGGTGTTAAATAAATTTGAAGGATCGCTATAAACTTATGTTATCAAAAAAAATTGAACTAATTAGGTTTGTTACCAAATGATATTGCCAAATTTAAAACTGTAGTTTTTACCACCACTCTTGCTGTTGCAATGGTTCATACCTTCCGACTTCATTCGATTTTTTACTTTATTAACTTGAAAAGACAATATAGCCCACTGTTTTCAACCGCAAACAAATTTTATGGAAAAACAAGGAAAACAATATGTATTCCACAGTATAACATGATATTTCATATTTTAACATAATTTTTGTTATTTCATCAAAAACATTCTCATTTTTATTTCTGCCAAGTAATTTTTTCAATAAAGTATAAAACGAAACAACAAACAAGTTTTCCTTTTGGGAACCACAACAAACATGAACATTAATAAGGATCACGCTATCTATCAGACTGCTGCGGGCTAGAATCCTACCTAATTAGCAAATCATAATCAACATAATTCTACTTATCTTAATTTAAATTCTTATGATCAAACAAAAATTCTACAATTCCATCTTCGCGCTCCATGCTGAACATTGACCCTGGCGACATATCTGTATATTGATGAAAATAAAGTCAAATTTGCCTTGAAATAAAACAATATTCCTTGAATGATTTGCAAATGTCAAAATAAAAATTTTCTTGGTTTGTTTCGATTAGTAAATAGTGAAAAGTTTGCAATAATTATAATTTCAAGACGTGAGCAAAACAATTTTTTTAAATGCTTCTTACGAAACAAGATAAAACAAAATTGATTTTGATATGCGGGGCCACTACAGAAGTAGAACAGCTGCCGAAATTTTCAATCAGATGCATCTAGATAAGAAATTAGTTCTTTCGGTAATTTAGACAAAGTTTTCAATGAAAAGACCGTTGCCAAAGAAAAAAATACCTTATATGTGTTATCAGCAGTTCAGTTATCGAGAATCTGCAAATCTCAACAAGGCATTTTGCTAGTAAAACAAGCGTTGCTAGAACATCTATGAGGATAATTTTGAAAAAGGGAAAATTATACCCTTGTCGACCCAGATTTGTGCAAGTTTTGAAAGACCGACAATACGATTATAGGCTTGATTCTTGTGCTTGGATTCAAAGTTAAATAGAAGCCGAAATTTTCTTTAAAATGTTCTATTCACGGATAAACCTACAATTACTTCCAAGGAACATAATATTAGCTCACTCAATTGGCGGATGGTTGGCAACTGAACATTTCCGTTTTGTGCAGAAACCAATATTATTTTAAAGTTAGATTCGGGATATTTCAATCGAAAATGATTGGGCCTTTTATTAGGTAAAATTTTAATTCCCAAAGTTATTTGAATTTTTTAAAACAGGAATGTTCTCAGATAATGTTCCACTATCTTAACGAAAGAAACTGTATTTACAACAGGATGGCGCTTCAATGCACTCAACTCTAGAAGTAAAGGAATAATTGGTTATTGAATATGGTGAAAATGGATTGGAGGTTATTCAGTCAGTCTTTGGCCAGCTAGGTCACCTGAC
This sequence comes from Chrysolina oricalcia, assembly GCA_944452925.2. Lineage (NCBI taxonomy): Eukaryota > Metazoa > Arthropoda > Insecta > Coleoptera > Chrysomelidae > Chrysolina > Chrysolina oricalcia. Next base: position 53,161,776 of record OX101812.2, on the reverse strand, counting down.
CCCACCCCTCTAGATTTTTTGTGCCGTGATATTTAAGAAGTAGTGTTTACAAATTCTTCAGAGATACAAATTCTGCATGTGGACCTAAACAAAAATTATAAACATTATCTTATACGTTTTTCTGTTATATATTCACAAATAACCCCAGTTTTTCCCATTCGTAAGGCATTTTTCTAAATTGCCGCCATATTGGTGGTCATGTGACAAAATCGATGATTTGGTTTTCCAATATGCAGAAGTGATCCCCTATAAAGTATTTTTTGTAACTCTGATTAATCTGAAAAAGTCACTGTTTTTGTGACGAAATATATGATGTGATTACCTCATTAAAAAACAATAAATCAGTAGGAGATGAGGAGATACCTGTTAAATTATTAAAATATGTAGCTGAGGTGATTTGTCATCCTCCAATTACTTAATAAATCTACTGTTGATGGAAGGAATTTTCCCATAAAATTTGAAGATTGCTGAAATCAAAGCTATATATGAAAAGGGAAATAAAACAAATTGTCAGAACTATCGTCCAATAGCTCTTTTGTCAAAAGAAGTAAGATTTTGAAAAAATAATATTATATTCAAAAATTATATCTTTAGTCGAGAGTCACAACCTGGTTTCAGGTTCTGAAAATGGTTTCAGAACAGGTAAATCAACTATACTTGTTTCACATATATATAGCAGTAGGTATGGATCATTCAAAAATGTTCGATAGTGTTGACAACACTACACTTTTGAAAAAACTAGAATATTTTGGAATTAAAGGAGTTTTCTTGGAATTAATACGCTCTAACATAATACATAGATTTCAATAGATAACAGAAAGAGATGAAAAATGCGAAATCTGATGAGGAAAAAACCAAAGTGAGTGTTCCACATATACTTGGGTGACTAATTTTCCTATTGATCTCATTGATCGAGGCAAGTTCTCCAACCAGATCCAAAGTCGCACATATACTTCCAAAAACCAAGATCGGGAATCTTTTACTGGCCAGTCAGTGGAAGCGACAAAAAAATGCTGTACAAAACTATCATAAATTTTTTGTCCAGAAACAGATGAAAGTTTACATGATTCAGTCAGCAGTTACATGACATTGGAAAATTTTCGAACAGTAATGAGTCAGCACAACAAACAGTTGATGCATATAGAGCTTTATCCATAGCGAAAAAACCGATCAAACGCAAAAATGGGCAGTACCAAACTAATTTAGTATGCCATGGAAAACTATTACTTTTGAACTATATCTGTTTAAAAAAATATGGCGATACAAAGGCTGGTTTGTCTTGAAAATCGTTTGTTAAACGATGACAAATTTGCTTATAAAGCTAAAATCTTCAAATTGTTAGACAAAAATTAGTCCGGGAGCCAGTGACAGATTTCCATGACCAAGTTCCTCTCAAGCGAAAATTAGTGGAATGCATCAGAGAGTTATATTGAAAAGCTTCGTGAACGTCAGCTGCGGTTCCGTGGGGGGGATGAGCGGTGGTAGCCTCCCACGCACAAAGAAAAAGAAATGTATTCAAGTTTGTTTTCCTACCTGAAAATATGTTAAATTATAGCTAAAGCAATATCTTGAAGAAAGAAAAAATCAGCTGACTATAGCATGGTGTATTATACGACAGCTAGTTGGTTAAACACAAAAAAAATATACCTTCTATGATTTCCTCTCAAATAAAATTTTACTTTATATTCGGATTGTGTCAATTCAACATGTTTCCGGGAAGGAGGACATAATTGAATTTTTTTTTCTTCGTGCGTAGGAAGCTACTGTGCTGATCATCCCCCCCCCCCCCCCCCATCAACGGAATCGCAGCTGACGTTCCCGAATCGTTATAATACGACTCTCTGATGCATTCCACTAAATATCGCTTGAGAGGAAATTACTGACCAAATTTTTACCGGGCTCCTGGACTAAATGAAGCTGTCCCAGTTATCCAGTTTCAACTTGAAACTGCTGAAAGAGTTTGGTTTTTACCACGCTTCCCCGTTCAAAATCCCTACAAACCCTGTTTGGTAAGGGACTTCATTAAATGATTTACTGCCGACTAGCTTACTTCTATATTTATAAAATACACAATATACATACAATACACAATGCATATAGAACACAGAATTCACAAAATTGCATTTGTAGGAGATATTCCCGAAATGTTTAATAGAGTTAATATTGCCGATGAAGATACGTACTTGCAAAGTTTCCTTTGGCACGATTTGAGTAAACAATTAGAACCAAAAATATATGGGATGATGTTAATGATTTATGAAACAACTTCATCTCCTTTTTTTTGGCTCATTTCGTGAAAAATTACAATGCGGATATTTTTTCCGTTTCTCATTCTCGGGCAATGGAAGCCATCAGTCGTAATCATTCAAATGTAGAGGATGCATTCAAGTTGGTAAGCAAGGTAATTCATATTTATAGTCAAGGAGGTTTTGAAATTTGAATCTTCATTTCAAATTATCCAGAATTAATCAACAAAACACGTAATGAATGAAGCTACTTATATGGAAATAGAAATTCCCCGATATTACTCCCGTAATATGGAAAAAGTTATTCGTTAGTAGCCTGTTAGAAACCTGTATCGACTTGAAATCGAAAACTTTAGTAAGCATGGGGGGATGGGAGAATGTTGCAGAAGCAGAATTTGTTTAAAAAAACTGAGTAATAGTTGATTCCATGTTTTTTCTTGTTGACGTTTTGTTATGACAAATCAATGAATAATTTCGAGTTGCTGTCAGATATACTATTACAAAATGTTCAAAATAATCACTGACCGAATAGTTATTTCCTTGATAATACCTTTGAGAAAATAACTGTAATTTCTCTGCAATAATGCTGTCAGATATCGAGTTGTTTCCTCCTAGAAATCTGCTAACGCAATTCCTATTGTTTTGAGATTTGTGTGAATTGATCCGAATTGACCCCTTGTCTTTATTTTTTCGATGACCAGTCGTGTAATACGGTATATTCTTATCGGAAATAAGTCGATGGACCGATTAGTCAACGCACACTTTTGAAACGCCCTGTAGAGTTAACAATTCGAACAATCCTGTACGAGCTGGAACGATCCCTCATACATCAATAATATTTCCAATAAAAATCCTTGCGAGTCTGCTTTGAATGACACTCATCAAAACGGCCATTGTCTATTCCAAGAACAATATAAAACATTTATCTGCGAATTTATTACGAAATCTTTCATTTGTGACTTGAATGACGATTCAGTCATAAATTTTGACGGTGTTTGTTATCATGGCATGCAACTTTTCAATAATAAAACTGGAGAAAAGGGTAATTCGTTTGGAAGTGACTGCATCAACACTGGTTTTGGTTTGTTTGGTCGTTATCAACAGATATTTACTAAAACCGGCTACTTTGATGTATTGACTTTGAGACATCAATTTATGAAGTCATTTTTTTCTTGCTGTGCACTTTTTGTCATTCAAAATTTCAGTTACAGTTGACAAAAATTAAAATAAAGTAAAAATATAATTAAAAGTGGGAACCAGAAAAATTAAATACTAATATACGTAAAACCAGTAACGTGCCAAAATTTCAAAATTTTATTGTAACGAAAAAAGTCGTTAAAGTTGATTGAGATATAAAGAGCTAATAAGGAACAACATTCTTAGCAAAATATTACCTAATTAGATGAAGTCGCTAACAATTGGTGAGATTTACAAACTTCATGAATTCAAAACTGTTCAAAATTGTTACGTAGCTACAGTTCAGAAATTCTACTGATATAGTAGGTAGTTCTCGAAATGCGCTTCTATGAATATGTACAAAATAGTGTGTGGTGAAGAGAAACAAATAAATTGTTCCCATTATGGGGCACCACATGCGTCCATCACATTATCATGAACATTTTCGGTTTCGCGTTTTTGAGCTAATTATCTGGTTAGATAAGCAGTAATAATAATAATTCGCATTAATTTTTTTTGGGTGTTTTTTTTGTCATCGACTGCTATGGTTATCAGCCATCTGTTTTGGGTAGACGTTGTCTCTAAGCCACTTTTTTTTTCTTCGGATGCTGGTCCTGTCACCAGCTGCACCTGCATTGGTTTCACAGCACCCACTCCGTAACTCTAGTCCTCTGTACCAGTCTGTACAGGTTCTTCACCGGTTGACTGTTGTATTCTTCGGGAGTTAGCCTGGGTTTCCCGAATTTTGCCTGTCCTTGCGGTCTAATGCCTCGCATTCTGACAATACGTGTTTGGCTGTTTCTGTCCCTTTACCATATTGTCTGCAGGAAAGTTCTCCGTTGTACAGCCCCATTTTATGCAGTTGTTTTCTGATTGGGGTGTGACCAGTGAGAAGGCCCGTTATCGTTCTAACTTGATTCCTGCTCAGCTTGAGTAGTTCTTCAGTTTTGTGTTTTGACGGTTCTTTAATGTATGTTTTTCCGTGGTGCATGAGAGGGGCTTCGTTCCACCTCTCCCTTTGTTTTCCTTTGATCCAGTCCGGAATGTATCCTCGAATGTCGGAAATAGTAATACCGAAAGCGGGTTCTGCAATATGATGGACTGTTTCTGGCTAGTTCATCAGCATTTTCATTGCCTTCGATGCCACAGAGTCCTGGAACCCAATTCAAAGTTGTATTGTTGTGTTCTGAGAGGACACAGTTCTTGTCGGCATTCCCATACTAGTTTTGATGTCACCTTCAGGTTCTTAAGAGCCTTCAATGACGCCTGGCTGTCTGAGCATATTTTGATCCTTGCATTACGCATTTCCCTCATGTTGATTTCTCTTGCGCATTGCAAGATGGCGTACATCTCTGCCTGGAATACGGAGGTGTTTGTTCCTAGTGAAACGCTTATTTGAAAGTTTCTCCCCTCACTGTATATTCCAGCACCGGTTCCTTCCCTGGTTTTGGATCCGTCCGTATACCAGATACTCTATCCAGGTTTTCCACTGATGTTGTCATCTGACTATTCCCTTCGATCTTGTATGATAACCTCGAAGTTAATGTTGAAGAAGTATCTAGGAGTCATGTGATCCGTTGGTTCAATTTCAAGAATGTTGCCTCCCACTATATCCTTTATCTTGTTGTGATCCGATCTATTGCTCGATTTTTGTTGCCTAAGAAGTCCCATTCTGGCCTCTCCCATAATTGTTATATCAATCGGTGGGAGGTCTAACAGTGCTTCCACGGCTAATGTTGGTGTTTTTTTCATAGCTCCCGTTATGCTAAGTCATTGTACCTTGCTCAACTCAGCCGCGGCTATTTTTTGTTGTATTTGTCCACCATACCAAAGATGCATATGTGATCATGGGTTTCACCACAATGCTGTATCCAATACATCATTTTGGGATTTAGCCCCTATGTTTTCCCGTGTGCCCGCCTGACTATCATGAAATGCTCATATTAGATATACTTCTGACAATGATTGATTATTTCTCTCTAATAATAGTTACGAGATGATAGTAGTATAAGATATGTTTTGTTGCTTTCTATAAAATTGTTAAACTTTTTTATTCTTCCTCTCTTTTTTCAAGGGTTAAGTTGAAAAACAGCATCAGCTGACACTTCGCCCATTCATCTATGTCACACCATATAATTATGTATGAATTTATATTTTTTGCAAGATGAATAAAGACGATTTATTATTATTATTATTATTTTTTTTTTTTTCCGTTAGGAATGTACCAGTCAGGCCCTGTCTCCGGTGCTCCGATACATCCGGAGGGCGCGCTGGTGTCGTTAACCCCAATAACCACTCCCTACGTCCGTAGGGTGAGTGACTATTGGGTCCGAGAATCATGTGCCCTGAGTAGACGGAGTGAACCAAGGATAACGGCCTTCTGCATTCGCGCTGCTAAGATTTCTGCCATATTACGGCAAGCAGGTATTATCCTCAAGTTGGAGAGCAGTGTGTCCATCATTCCACCAAGGACTCCTATGATCAGAACCACCATTTTGACAGAATGGTCCGGATATAACCTGCGGAGTTCAAAGAGAAGATCTCGATATTTAGTCCGTTTTTGCTCCTCTTTTCGAACGATATTCATTTCGCCTGGAGCGGAAAACTCCATGACGAATATCGTTCTACTTTGGTGGTCGAGGAGGACAACATCAGGCTTATTGGCTTGTATTTGCCTGAGGATGGGGAATGAGTAGTTCCAATAGATCCGGCACCTCTCATTCTCCACCACGGACTCAATATCCCCCGGAACATAAGGCAACACCGGTGTCTCGTCTATACCGTACGAGTGTCGTAGATGGTAGTATAACACTCGTAGCGCCGCGTTATGCCTGTGGATATAGGCTGAGACCGCATAAGATGGGCATGCTGATAGCAAATGCATTACGGTCTCAGGTGCCCCACGACATGCCCTGCATCGGGTGTCAGGGACGTCTATACCCATCACGCGACTACGGTAGACGAGGGTGTTGAAGACACCATCCTGGCAGGCCATTATGAATCCCTCGGTCTCCGACTTTAGCTCACTCGACCTGAGGAAGGCAAAGGTCAAGCTTTTGGATAAGCCAAGGTCTTCGATGTTGTGAAAGAAGACGCCATGCATTGGCTTATCCATATGTAGCTGTAGCAGGACCTCTGTCTCCGCAGCTTTGATGTGAGATTTTTGCTGAACGGGTCCCAACTCGGTGACAGAGTTTGGGTTAGCCCGTTCAGTGTCGAATACGAGACCGAGTTCATCGGCCGCACGGGTTGCTGCCTTAAAAAGAAATGCTCCAATCCCTGCTTTTTCATGGTCGCGGACCATGCAGAGAAGGGGATCTGAACTCCTGATGACTTTACAGGCCCCATCCAGAACCATTCTGTTATGCATACACTCCAAACTCAAAAGTCCACGGCCTCCCCGTTGTCTGGGAAAGTATAACCGTGGAACGGACGATTTAGGATGCAAGCACCTATTGAGATGCATCACTTTGCGAGTTTTAACGTCGAGTTGTCGCAGCTCTTCCTTAGTCCACTTCATTACTCCGAAAGAGTAGAGAAGGATCGGAACGGCAAGCATATTGGTTGCAGCAACTTTGTTCTTCCCCGACAGTTCTGATGACCAGATCTGTCGGAGTTTGTGCTGATACTTGCCGCGGAGAGAGTTCTTAACTGTGAATACCTCTTGGGAGTGGCGTTGCTCCACCCCTAGGTAAGTATACGTCTCTCCGGCATCCAGATGATGTAGGATGCTTCCGTCTACGAGCTGGACATCCTCTCCGTATTCCTCGCATCGTCCTCTTTTAAGATGAACCGTGGCACATTTGTCGATCCCAAATTCCATTCCGATAGCATGCGTGTACTCTTCCACCACCCTAAGGGACTGATGTAGGTCCCTTTCTCCAGAGGCATATAATTTTAGGTCATCCATGTAGAACAAATGGGTGACTTTATGCCTCCGGTTGCTGGGGGTGCCGCAGTTGTACCCACGGGTATTCCTAAGTACAACGGACAATGGCAATAGTGAGATGCAGAAGAGAAGAGGGCTGAGGGAGTCTCCCTGAAACAAGCCTCTTCTAATGATGACCTGCTCTGTTTGGACTGTGTCTCTACCAGATCTTATGGTGAAGCGAGTCCTCCAGAGTGGCATCAGTTGTCCAATACATCCCACTATTTGATCGGGTACCTCAAGACATCTGAGCAAATGCATGATTAACTCATGCGATGTTGTATCAAATGCCTTGCGGTAATCGATCCAGGCCATCGAAAGGTTACGCTTATACTGCACGGAGTCCTGCGTGATACATCTATCGATGAGCAGGTTCTCCTTGCAGCCGGCGACCCCTTTCTTTGACCCTCTTTGCTCATATATCCGTTCGTACACCGGATCAACTGCGGAGAGAATGCGCGTGTATAAGATGCGTGTAAACAACTTATAACACGCATTCAAGCATGTTATCGGCCTGTAATTCTTTGGATCAGACAAATCTCCGTTTTTGGGGATGAGCACGGTTCGCCCCTCGACAAACCACTCCGGAATCTGCTGCTCCCCATCTAGCCATGAGTTAAAAACTCTAGCCAGATGGCGGTGGGTTGTTGGAAACTTTTTCCACCAATAGTTATTCAACCCATCAGGGCCTGGAGCAGCGAAATTCTTAGAACCTTTTAGGGCCTTTCGAACTTCTTCCGTGGTTATCGGATTGCGCAGATCATTGTGCTCATGCTGCCGAAGCGTCCTGCAGTAAGCTTCGAACTGCGCTAGGGCTGGAGTGTCTACATTGAGTGGTTGCGGAAACTCATAGATGTTCTTCCAGAAGGTTTCTACCCGATCAGCAGCCGGCGGGTTATCGACAACACGTGGAGGCTCTTGGAATAAGCGAGAAGGTTTATCGCGGAACTTCATGTTTTCCGCGATACTTCTCGCCCGCCTCACTAGTGACTTCTTTGCAGCCACTAGCATTCGTATCCTATCAAGACAGTGCTGTTTGATGGTAAACAGCACCCCTTGATTCAATGTGTGGTGAGCTCGTCTTAGCTTTGCAGCAATTCGCTGCACTGCCGGCGTAAAAGGCCTATTGGCCGACATGTAGTCCACCACACACTGGATACGAGACGCGTGTTGTCTCGCCGACTTGATCTTAGCTTCCATCTTGTGAACGCGTCGCTCATGCCTCTCAACAAGAGCGGTGGTTTCCCTCCTCTCCGTCTGGGATAGAGCACGAGCGGCGTCGTACACGACAGAATTGATCTGCCAGATGGTAGCCTCTTCTGAAAGAACATCGCCAATCTCTGCATCCACTCGTGCCAGTTCTTGCGGCTTCAGGGGCTTCATATTGTGAAGCGCCCTGCGGGTTCTGATGTCCTCCATTGGTGGTATGATGCGAGCCTCCTCTACAGCCAGACCGATACGTGGCATATCTACCACTTCTGCCACTTCGTTAATCGGCTGAGGAGGAGCTCTAACATAGCCTCGAGCCCGGAGATAGGAAACATAATCCCTGAGATTTTGGGCGGAAACGGCGGCATGCTCTGGGTGTCTTTCACACCAGAGAGCATGCATCCTTGCCATGTATCCTCTCCGGGCGGGCTCACTGCTCTCGTAGATATACAGAAGTCCGTCTCTCAATTCGTCCGTCCACTCAAAGCGTCCGTTGTCATTGCGGTTGTCATTTGGCAAATCATCGTTGTTGGCCCCACCACCTTGCCTTTGACCCCTAATCCGAGGGGGTCGGTTGTGGGGGCCTCTTCCCCGATTGTTTGGAACCGAGTATTATTATTATTATTATTATTATTATTATTATTATTATTATTATTATTATTATTATTATTATCAATGTCGCCTCGGCTTTCTTCTATTCTTTTGCCAGCTGTTGGTTCCATGTGAGCTTCGAGTCTAAAATCACCCCGAGATATTTGGCTTCCCCCGACAGCTGTATGAGGGTACCTTGGAGGGTCAGAGGTCCTGAGCTCTCTAATTTCCTTCTTCGGGTAAACGCTACAATGATTTTGAGGGACTAATGATTAGGCCCTCCTTATCTATCCATATTTAGGGCCATTTGCATTCTTTCCCTAACCGTGTTGTTAAATTTACCTTGGACCGTAATGACTATATCATCTGCGTACCCAAGTGTTTTTTTTGTGTCCACTCCTCTCGAGTGTAATTAGCAGGTCCTCCATCACCAGGTTCCACAGCAGTGGGGACAGGACTCCCCCTTGCGGTCAGCCCCTGGTGACCTAGGCCGCTTAAGCCACCTTGGAGCAGCACTGTCAATTGGAACCCAACAGTGAATCGTGCAGGAGTCACCCCTGTGGAGCCACGTGAATTTGATAAGTCAATCGGATGAATTAAATTTAAAAAATCCCAGCTCCAACTAGGGCTCGAACTCCGAACCTTTGCCTCAGAGTCGGGCGCTCTTACGGCTGTGCCACGCCCCTGCATGTATTTATTATTCACAAAATACAGGGTGTTTCTTAAGTACGTGTAGAAAATTTAGAAGCGTATTGCTGAAATCAAAATAAGAAGAAAAGTTCCTATAAACATATGTCCGCAAGTTATTCGTTTCAAAGTTGAATTCTTGTTTTTATTTTTTGTGAATAATTTCAAAATAATTTTAATATTTGGGTAAAGTTTGGTATCTGGGAATATCTATTATTTAGTTTGTGTAAAAACTATATTCTTGATAGAGGTCACTGCGAGCAACTGTTTTCGAGTTATTCAGATTTGAAATAATCGATGCAAGTGATTTTGATTGACAAGATTATTTAATTCAAAATAAATTCAATTAGAAATTAGTTTTTACACAATTAACACAAAATTTGATTTTGTCATTGAAAAATCATTCCAGATACCAAACTTTACTCGAATATCACAAATATTATGGCATCTATTAACAAAAAAACAAATATAATAATTAAACTTTGACACTCTGTATCTTAGAAACGAATAACTTGCGGACATGTGTTTATGGGAACTTTTTTTTTTATTTCGACGTCAGCAACATGCTCTTGAAGTTTCTACACGTACTTGAGAAACACCCTATATATCGGTACAATGGAAAGATGTAAATAATAGGAAAAGTATATTTTGATGTGCTAACACAACAAAAAATATTTTTTCCACTTAACCTTCCGTGTGCATTCAATTATTCATATCCACAATTTATACAGTGTCCGGCATAAATTTCGCAGCATATGGAAAACTTTTTTATTATTGATTTCTCAAGAAAAAACCGCCCATGATAAAATCCTCTGCTTCGTCCCAAAACCTGAAGCAAACCTCAGAATTGAATCTTATACGGCCCCATACGAAGGAGATTGAAAAGCATGCTTTGTTTTCAAGAAAATATGATTTAATTACTTTATCTCAAGATATAATTGAAAGTCAAGGCGAAATTTTGTTCACTATCGAGTGTTGGTCCAGAAATTGGTATCGTAGCCACCTATGACCAATTAAGTTTTTAAACTTTTTTCTCATTTATTCCTCATTGCCCTGTATGGCATAAATAATCCTATGCTAGATGAATGGTATATTGTTAGATATGTTAGAATGACTTTGGATGTTCTCTCATTTCTCCATTCCATCGAAAAATCACATTAATTGAAATATAAATAAGTGAGAATTTTCTCCACGAAATGATACGAAAATGGAAATTAATTTGTTTTCGCACTACGAATAACACTTTTGAAATAAACATGCCGCACTATTCTATGTTGAGGCCTCCATTTTCAGTATACTATTGTATGGTGTGCATTGTGGACATCTTTTAGTACCTGGTAGTTAGCCTTGGCATACAATAAGGAATTGTAAAATATGATAATTTTTGTAAAGTTTTTTTTTCAAGCAAGACATCAGAATGCATCTACAATATTTCATGGCATTTTTTGCAGCATTCAACGTTAAAAATTGAGGTTTTAATCCATTCGAATAAATATTCATATATTACTATACATTTCGAAGTTGTAACATTTGACTTTGATAGTATTACCCAGCTTCCATAGTTTCGTACTTTGAATTTTACTGTAACTGATTGAGATAAAAAACATTTTCCGCGGTCACAGTTGGCTTTGAAAACAAATTCATTTCTTATTATAAACAAACCATTTTTGACATATCTAGAATAGCTTTCACAAATCTGTCTAGTAATTTCAGTTGTTTTTCAATTATATCATGGCTGCTCGACTAAGTATATAGGATAGAGTGGAGATCGTGATGATACAGGGTGACAATTATCATACTTGTAGAGACACTGCCGATATTTTTCATGAAAGACATCTATACGAAACCGATCATAATTTGACGATTACAAGAATTTGAAAAATTCTTATCAAATCTGTATCGGTTTTAAAAAAACAAAGAGTAACATAGACGACCAATAACTGAAAATGAGGATACTGTTATGAATATTATGCTATTTACGATTGCAAAACTAAGAATGTCATTAAGTATCGCACTGAATTCTGAAAGGTTCTTAAGAATGCTGAAGACATTTCTCTCCGTTTAATTGGATGATATTCCTCTGGATGTGACAGCTGAAATGCATTTTCAACAAAATTAATTCATTTTAAGCTAGAAGTGAGAAGATGGTTGCCACGACTTTAAATTAGCTTTTCGCTTTTATGATGGCAAATAAGCTGTCAGAGTGACAGGGTGGTTGGGGACCAACTCAAGTGGAGACGGCAGTGGGTAATAGTAAAATAAATTGTGATGAGATGTACGAATGCGGGCGCCAGATATATGAACTCAAGCTCACTCACAAGATTATCTATACTGATTCTCATATAACACGAACAGTATTAAAAAGTAAAGTTACTACACTCTAAACGATAAACAGTTTACTGTTTGGAGAAGTATAATTATTAATATAAAAAATGGTAATAGTGAAATGGTTGTTACGCGTACTCTCACAAACTAACTAGATAAATAAATACCTGAATATTATTTAAATTGCAGTGAGTGACCTTACAACTGGTCTACAGGTACAACATTTCAATGACCAAATATATTTCAAAAATTAACAAACCTCTTAGGTGAGAGTTTAGTAAATAGAACAGAGGATTAAATGTATCCAAAATCACACACAAAATACATCTACTGCTGTTGGATATAGGAAAGGAATATCTCAAACAATCCGCAATAGTATGGTTCACCTTACCTTGTAGCGTTCACACATTAGCATTGGGTTAAACACTATGATATAAAAAGGATATTAGTACACGGTAGGATACTTAGTGCTAAATCTGGTACTTGGAGTGCCAAGTCAGGTCAATTAGGGTGGACCAACTAGAGTGGTCCAACCAGGCATATCTTAGCTGCAATGGTGCTTCGTTGACAGTCTCTGCTACAAGTGCAGGAAACTAGGGTGGTAATACCAGGTTGATCTTAGCCGGAACGGGGTCATAAAACTTCCTCTAGAAAGGAAACAAATACGGTTTTAGGGACAGAACTATAGTGCCCTATAAATAAACCCTGAAATGAAACATTTGGTTCAAAAACTTGGATGACCTAATAAATACCTCTGTCCAGAACAGGCCTAATGGTTAGCAGCGCAGATAGGGTCAAGTACTCAAAAGGCCTAATTAATCAGATCTTAAAATACATGGAAAACTGCCAAATGATAGAAGAATACCATGAAGTAGATCTGTATATATGACCCTCCTAAGGGTAAGGTTCTGAAATATGCATACAAAGCAATTCAAACGAATAAAACGAAACTGAAAACTTTTGGCAGTTGCAAAATATATTCCCTTTACGGATGACTCGAATGGAATAAAAAATTTAACAACTCCTTTGCACAGATTCTGTCAGCTTCCTCTCTAGCTAATTAATCTTCTTCTTCCCAAACTTCAAATCAAAATGTCAAATGCGTGTGCATTGTTGCCAAGTACACTTCTCGAAGAGTATTACACTCTTAACTTATTAATCTTTTTCCACAAGCTAGAAAGATATTATGAAGCCCTATCCTCAAATGAAACGCCTGAGTAATACTGCATGGCATAACCCATTTCGACTCTTTGGTTATGAAACTAACAAAAGCCATTCCATGTTACTCCAGCTGAAAACAGAAGTCATAACAACCACAAGTTTATGGCCTATTCCGTCTAGTGCGCACACTCAATGCGTGAATTAAAAATGTATACAAGTCCCGCAGAAAATAAACAGCTGAATTACGAATAACAAGTAATAATCCTAACCTTGGGATTACTTAAAATATGACGTTACCAAAACATGATGACGTAAATGTAAAATGGATATACCTGGTAGTATTATGAAAATACGCATTGGGAATGTCAATTGAGAAATAGCGGAATGGATTACAAGTGAATGAATACACTCTCAAAGTAGCAACATTACGATAGCAATTTAGGAATTGGTAGTGTTTGAAAATTATGAAATGAATGCAGAAGGCAAATAGTGGTAAAAGGCATGTAAAATATGATTCAACATTTCGATATTTCGATAAACCCTAAATAGTTAATAATGAAAAAAAAATAACGTTTGCAGGTTGAACGGAACATTTCCAAGTCGATGGATTGGAGGATATTCCAATAACGCTTGGCCCGTCAGGTTACCGGACCTCTCACCTTCGGATATTTTCCTATGGGGATACACCAGAAGGTATACTCAAGAAGACTATTTCAGAATTTTAATCATTTGAAGAATACCATCAGGGATTGTATTCGGGGAACTCCCCATCAGATATCAAGAAATGAGAATGGAGAACTTGTCAAAAAATTAAATTTGCACAAAATAAGGTACAAGATAAGGTTATCTTCTAGAATGGAAAACAGCGACTAAATTCCAACTTTCAGTCGCAGATGATTCCATAACTGACATTATGAACATCCTGTTCATATTTTCAATGAAATCAACATGCCATACCCATGACAGGTTTTATATCAGAAAAATATTTTCAAAGTTTCACCCCACAAGAAATAGTCCAACAATTCCTCATTACAGTGTGAAATTGCTTCTGAAGAGTATGTGTTCCAATTCTTCCGACCTCCCTGATGATCTTAGAAGAGTGAAATAGATTTTTGTCGACCAAAATGTATTGGAGGCCTAGCGAAAGAGATGCAATTATTCACGCATCAATGGAATTAGCGATTTTCTGTGAGTGATACTTCTGAATAACATTCTCCCTTATCTCATTCATAGATAAGAATCTCCATTGGAAACTGGACATTTAATAAATATTCAACTATCTGAATGAAAATGCAAATTTTCACTTTCAGATTTTTTCTCTCAAGTTATATAGGGTCTTTCTCAATATCTATCAGATGTAGTTCAATGTCCAGCGTAGCTTTTGCCGGGGAAGTAGTTGTTTTCTGTTAGATATTACAAAAAAGTAACTTCAATTTTATCGTAGGGTTTTTTCCATTTCCAAAGGAGTCATGTATTGATTCAATTTTCAATTGAGAATGTTTCTCTTTAAAACATGAATCCCTTCCAAGAGAGGTTATCTCGTACGATGGAAAACAGCGACTAAATTCCAACTTTCAGTCGCAGATGATTCCACAACTGACTTTATGAACATCCTGTTCATATTTTCAATGAAATCAATTTGCTAGATATATTCCATCCATTTCACATGAAATATTAGTTATTTATTGTATAAGTGTTTTAGATATCATTTTATTTGCGCAAGAATGTTTAAACGCGAGAGCGAAGCTGGAGCGTTTAAATTTCTTAAGCAAATAAAATGTATCTGAAACACGCATGCAATACAACGTTTTATTCACAATCACATTCATTTAGAATCAGAATCGCGGAAATTTTTATCACAAAATGATTTTACGTTTTGCTCTGACAGCGGCTGTCACCTCCTCAAAAATCATTGAAATAACATACAAAAATATCGGGAGGTGTTGAATGGTTGCTATGTATTTTCGATTGTTTATCGACTCCATTTGTAAAAATTTGTGAAGTTGGTGAAACTAAGTAAAATGTGATTGATATTCAAGATTGTATTTTTCATTATTCCACTAGTGGAATAAAGTAATTTCATTATTCCACTAGTGGATAAAGTGGTACTTTATACGGTTCATAAGTGTGGATAAAACTTCAATTATAAGGTGATTGTGGATAAAGTCATTTTATTTTCAATGCTCTTGGTTCCCACGGATATCTCTGGTGATTTAGTTAAATCCATAATTGTGTGGTTATCAAGAAGGAATGTTTACAAAATATGATTAATGTCATTTAGACGACAGCGCTTCTTCTTCCTATTTCGATTCGATATGTTGAAGTAGCATTGCATTGAATTTGTTTACACAAAGTTCTACTTTTATGGAAAAAGAGACACGGAGAATTATGTTCGTTAACGTTTTTATGTAGTTTTTAAAATCGCGGAATGCTAGTCTCTTTGGTATAATTCAATGGCATGCGTATGATATTTATGGCAACAATGAAATAAAAAGAAAAGTTTTTTTATTAAAATTAATTTTGGAGAGGACGGAAGTGTTCGAAACAAACAACATTAGTCCATTTCTGACCTGGTAACGCCGAAGCTCGCTAGAGGTTGATTTTGAGTTTATTTCATTTTGGCAACCTACCTAATATTGCAGAACCACACAAATGAGAGGTCTAGTTATTTAGAGGTCTATTGAAGGTAACTCGATTCACGAGAATCAAACATACAAATATTTCTTTTATAAAAGCACGCCTTAAAAGGTTCTTTTTTTGCCTAGCTATGCCAGGAAATTAAGAGAGAATTAAGAGAAGAAATTGAGACGACAGTATATAGACTAATCGGCAAAATTGAGAGAGATAATAGAGATATCAAAGGCCAATTGAACAAAGTAATATTAATAACTCACATAGTATTGTAAATCCGGTTATGGTGTTGTAAAGCTTGTGATGGTATTGTAAAGTCTGATATGGTATTGTAAAGCCTGTTGAAGTATGGTAAAGCTTGTTATGGAATCGAAAATTCTGTTATGGTATCGTAAAGCCTTTTATGCACTAGCGGGCGGTAAAGTACACTTTACCGCCCGGTTCGCCGGGCGTAAAGTGGCACTTTACCGCCCGTGGGCGCATTATGGCCCGGCGGGCCGTAAAGTAGACAAAATTCTCAAATTGTCCATACTCACACATCATTTCATGCAATTCCTAACACGAATTAGGATCATTTCAGTTCAATAGAGCAATACTCTTTCTAACATTTGTTCATAATCGTTGGCAATTTTTTCGGTGATGATCTATTTATTTGAAATAGATTCTCCAATATAGCACTCAGCTACTATAGTTTCACATTCCTCATATTATGTTACCCTTAATTATTGTATGCATAACGTATGAAACGTGTAGACCATTGCAATTCAAGTCAGTATTTGTGATTCGCGCTATAAAACCGCTAGTACATAAAATTTTGTATGTATCACGTGCGTAAAATGCGTTTAAGGCATTCGGCGTGTGATGGCCCTCGGCTAACGCCATCGGGCCATCATCCACGCCGCAGGCCATAAACGCCTACTTTACGCCCTTGATACATAAATGACTATTTGGGTATTTTAAAGTCTGTTAAAGTATGGTAAAACCTGTAATGGTATTGTAAAGCCTGTCGTGGCATTGTAAAGCCGATGAACATAGTGGAGCAGACCCAACGCTAGGGATTTCCGTGGAAACATTCATTTATGGAGACCAGAAAAGAGCAACGAAGCCCAAAGAGTCGTGATTCCTTAGTAAAAGTCTAATTGTGTAAGGTTTGAATGCATTCGGAATATGTAAGACAATAACAATTATGGTTTCTTAAATTACGACTTGTAGGACCCATCCTTTTGGTTACATATCAAGAATATTTAATTCTATTATTATTATTATAGACACACTTTCTACACAGATTGGCCTGGGAATATGTTTTTGAAATCATTTAACACTGTAGATGGCGTCCAATAAACACCATAATGATCAATAAGAATCTTATTCTCTGTGCCACAAATTGGACCTTTTGAGGATCATCGAGTGACGTCGACCAACGCCCTTGCCTGCGAACATCAAAAAGCTAGCCAGACCAAATATGTACCTGAGATCAGGTTACAACAAAAAAAAATCTAGAAAAAGTTGCAATTGCAGATAGGAATTATAGACAACTCTTTCAAATAACTTTTTTGCTACCTTTACAAATGACTCCACTTTTGTCTATTCATATTGAGTTTTTCCAAATTGCCACAATATTGGTGGTCAGGTGACCTACCTATGTCAGAATCGATTATTACGTTTTCCAACATTGCTGAAACAATCGCCAATAGATTATGTCTGTAACTTTGAATTTTTTTTTATCATTTGTTGCAATTTTGAAATTGTTTGCCTTAAGATGTGCTCCCCGGAGAAAACAGCCTCCGAAAATTAAAACGGCCAAATCGAAACTCCTTTCCATTGATTCTAAGGATATCTTCTGAAAATTATAGATAGTGGTAGCCGTTAGCTCAGCAGTTCGATGCATTTGACGTATGTTCGATGAGTTGGCCATTGAATTTTCCGCTTGCATCTGACCCGGTTTGAATCAGGAGTTTGAGGGAATTTTTTACACTGGTATCGATGGATGACCTCATTACTTGTTGTGATGTGAGTTGCCTAGATGTCAATCCCCGACGTCTGGTGTATGCTTGAAGTGTGCAACCGACCTTCCGGGGTGGTGCTGAGGGGTTTTCCGGGTTTTTCTGCGGCTGAAAAGTTAATACGCCACCAAAAATCAGTAAGTAACCCCGGAGCACCACGGCAAATAAAAATAATAGCCACCCTCTACCCGCACAGGCTATGCCTTTGGGTGTTTATAGTTATAGTTTATAGTAGACTATCAATGGTAAACAAGGTCTACAATAATGATAATATCGACGAGAAATGCCAATTCTTTACAAATATTCTCAGGCAATGTTTGGATGAATCGTCCTCAAAACAAGAAAAACTCATAAAGCCTGAATTCAAAGAATGGTGGAATGATTTTGTCAGAAATGCAGTTAACAATAGAGACCAAAAATATAGGATCTATAAATATTCCAATAGAGCTGAGGATAAAGAAAGCTACAAACAAGCTAGAAATAATGCTGTGAGAGTTATCAGGGAACAAAAACAATTATATTATCACAAAAAATTGATGACTGTAAAGGAGATTCAAAACAAATGTGGAAAACACTCAAACCACTACTGTCAACGAAGGAAATAGCAAAAATGACCTCAGTACAAATCAACGACGAGAAAGTAGATGTTATCAATATGATTCCAGATATACTCAATAATTATTACATCGAAAGTATCAAAAAAATCGTTAATGAAATCAATGGTAAGAAAATGTCAAAATTCCAAACAATGGCAATATCTCTTTAAATAACTTTCAATTCATTGATTATAAAGAACTGCACGATATATTGTTTTCAATGAAAAATAAAGGAAGTAATGATGGTCTCACAACAGAGGTATTGAAAGATGTATACCACAATACGGGGTGTATTGATATCTAGTTAGCCAAGACCAGTTCCCTGCATAAACAAAATATTGCGTTACCATAGCAACGAATAATAAGTTATTAGAAGTGTCAGTGTAAAGTTTGACGTCAAAAAAGTAAACCAGAATTACGCAATAAATTAAAAGAAAAAATATGTCCACCGAGATTGTGAAAATCGAAATATTGAAGTATCAAGCCATCAAGTACCTGTATTTAAAAGGATTAAGAGGTAAGCAGATTAACGAAGATATGCTTAATACCCTTGGTGATCAGTGTCCTTCGTATGCGACCGTGAAAAATTGGACTGCAAGCTTCAAAAGAGGTAAATTTTCCATAGAAGATGATGACCGATCGGGAAGGCCAGTTTTTGTGTCAGTCCCCGAAAATATCGATGGAGTTCATGACATGATTTTAACAAACCGTCGAATTGGGCTAAAACGGATATCTGAAGAACTGAATATTTCATACGAACACGTTCATCATATAGTTCACGTCAATTTGGACTTGAGAAAAATTGCTGCAAAATGGATCCCCAAATGTTTGAATGTTGACCAAAAGCGTGCAAGGGTAGTAGCATCGCGTTCGATCTATGCTCGATTTGAAAACGATGTAGACTTCTTAAACCAAATTGTTACTATGGATGAGACTTGGGTACATTTCCACGGTCCAGAAACAAAGCAACAATCGATGGAATAGCGACACTCCGGTTCTCCAAGACCTAAGAAGTTTCGTGTCCAAAAATCTGCTGGAAAAGTTCTTGCTTCAGTTTTTTGGGATTGCCATGGAGTAATTATGATTAATTTTTTGGATAAGGGTAGAACAATAACTGGAGATTACTATTCGACATTACTGACCACTCTACGGAAAAAAATTAAAGAGAAAAGACGCGGAAAGCTATCCAAAGGTGTTTTGTTTTTGCAGGACAACGCCCCTGCACACAAATCTCATGTTGCCATGCAAAAAAATCGTGATTTAGGGTTTGAATTACTAGAACACCCTCCTTATTCACCAGATTTGGCTCCGTCCGACTATCATCTCTTTTCTCAACTGAAAAAAACTTCAAAAGGTCGTAAATTTTCTTCCAACGAGGAGGTAATAAAAGATGTGGAGGTGTGGTTTGCAGAGCAAGGAGAAACATTATTTTTTGAAAGGTCTAGAGACGTTGCAGGTTCGCTGTAATAAAAGTATCCAATTAAGAGGAGAATATGTTGAGTAATAAAATATTTTGACATTGAAATTTTGTTTGGTTGTATAGTGGGCTAAGAATTTTTCAATATATCCTCGTATAAAGTTATTGAATCTTGTAAATAGTTCTTCAGAGACTGGCGAATTTCCATCCATGCTGAAAGTTTCGACTATAGTACCAGTCCCAAAAGTTTAAAACTCCAATAAAGCTAGTGATTTGAGACTCATTAATACACTATTTGCAATAGGAAAATTATTAGAAAGAATGGAATATATACAATTGATCGATTTCGTCGATAAAAACAATCTCCTCTCAGAAAATCAGTCAGGATTTAGATCTCATCATAGTTGTGAAACTGCGGTGCAAAATATTTTATTCTACTAGAAGACGTGGATGGATGGAGATAAAATGATCAGAGCAGTTTTCTTAGACTTAAGGAGAGATTTTGAAACAGTAGACAGGCAAAGATTACTCTTGAAACTTCGAAAATATGGCATATCAGGTACAGTTCTTGACTGGTTTGAAAACTACCTCCGTGACAGAAAACAGTTGACTAGAGTCAACGACGTCACTACCTCTGAACTGATAAACAATAAGGATGTACCGCAAGTGACATGGATGATCTGATTAATACTTTGAATAATGAGCTTAGCAAAATAAGTAAGTGGTGCAGTGCTAATACTCTCAAACTTAATAGTGAGAAGACAAAATTTCTGATGTTGGGCAACAGAGCACTCCACAATGAAACAGTTAATAGAAACCTGCAGATAATTACTAAATTTCAAAGCTTATGTGCTACAAGTTAAAAGAAGAGTAACATTAAATATCAACTTTATGATAAGAGTATCAGCAAACATGTCTCGATGGTCAAAATTGACAATATATAATACACTAGTATTACCACATTTTACATTCTGTGCATCAATACTATTCACAATAAATAAAAATGAGTTAGACCGACTACAGAAACAACAATACAGAGCAATGAGAAACATATTGAAGTCACCAAGAGATACACCGAATCGCAATATGCTCCAGGAATTAAAATGGATGTCTGTAAAAGACTATATAATATTATCATACCATGATACTAATCTACAAAATGTACCACAATTTGTCACCGGAATACCTGAGTGAACAAATTGAATTTAATGAAAACTATCACCAATATAATACGAGGACTAGACATAATATACACATTGGAGTCAAAAAAAAGACTGAAAAATCTATTCATCATGCAGGAATGTTAACCTTCAACAGCCTGGACAGAAATCTCAAAGAGTGTACTTCTATAGGTTTATTTTTGAAAAAATTAAAAAAATTACTTGCTGGGGGAATGAATAATTAACCATTTTTTCCAAGATGTTTTGATGTAATATTTTTAACGATAAACCTACATATTGATGAGGTTTTGAAAGTGTCAAGTGTTAGTGTTGTTTTATATTAAGTGTGTTTCTATTGTTGTATCTATTATATTGTGTCTTGACTGTATTGTTAATATTTTATATTTATTTTATGTGTTAAGTGTCCTGACCTTATTCATGACTTTCATAATGATGTTTTTAGATTTTATATATTTTTGGTTACGATACATTGTTTTTACAAACCTATGTACTATTAGCAGTTCTGCTATATAAAGGATTTATATAGTATTATTATTATTATTATTATCTCGTTTTCATTTATTTATTTATTTATTATCCAAACAGGCTATTTCAGCCTAATTATTTGAATAAATAAGATTAATTACATATTTGTACATGAATATAATGTCTATACAGTGTGTCCCACTTACCATGCTCACCATGGGTATCTTTTTAATGGTGAGAGATATGAGGTCGGATAAATGACACCAAATGTGGAGTTTATCAAGGCCAACTATAATGTGAAAAAATATTTTGATAAAATCTATTCGTTTTTGTTTTATACGCAAAAAACAGATTTTGATCATTCTCATGTCTCCTCCGTAACTTCTTTATTTATAGAAATATTCAAATAGGAATTTCACATTCTCATGGCAGTTTTTCAAATAGATTTCGAAAAAAATATGAAATTTATACCAACTCTTCTAGAATTCGAGATATCAGCACCAACTTTTATTTTTCAAATGTAGGTCATAGCTCACTATGACTTAATTATGAATAACTTCTTTTTCTCTTGCAGATTATATGTCACAGTAATAGTTTTTTGTTGATAACAACGGAGTTATCGTCATTTCGACAAAAACAAGAACTATTTTGAAGTCGCCATCTTGAATTTATAAATTTTAACAAAAAAATCATGATCTCCGAACTCAAAAACCACCACAAACCAATTTTGAATGGAATCGGACCATAATCACAAATCTCGTCCGCCATATTGGAGGAGCCGCCATTTTAAATTTTTTATTTCAATAAAAATTCCATAGTGCATTGTCACCGGAATTATGAACATTTGCCAATTTTCAAGTTATTAGGACCGCCAGAAGTGGGTCAAAATTCACTTGCAAGAGAAATATTTTTTCGTATTATAGTTGACCTTGATAAAGTCCACATTTGGTGTCATTTAACCGACCTCGTATCTCTTACCATTAAAAAGATACCCACGGTGAGCATGGTAATTGGGACACACTGTATACCTATTAATTAATGCTCAGAATTGTAGGAGATGAACTGTGGAAATGTCGAAAAATCAGTCTCAAATAGTTGTATTCGATAGGCAGTCTAAAATATTCTTACGATAAAGCGCTGGGGGTCCAATCTAAATCAATCAAAGTGTTGAAATTATTTGCCAACTTGAAAATGGAAACCAGTGGTGCCCTTGCTGAACTAGACACTCTTGATATATTGAACATGGGGGTAGAACGTGTACGACGAGGAGGAACGTTAAATGGAATCACATACTGAGGAATTAATTTTATTGTTTATAATTTTGAACAGAAATATCATACAGTTCAAGGTCCTTCTTTGTTTCAAAGATAGTATTTAAAATTCCGATCTCAACTGATGTGTTCTTATGGTATTATAATCAGGCCATACATGATGCTGTTTAAAGTATAAAAATCTTAGTAATTTATTCTGGACCTTTTCCATTTCATTTAGATACATACATATAGATAAACGTTGGGTTGATCGTGACTGACCAGTTGAAAGAAGAACTTTGAAACCAAATGACTGATTTCTGTTTGTGGGGCTGCAGTCAAATTTGAGGAAGCCAGAGAGTAAGAATGAAACTTCTTGGTATTGTGTTAAGCTTTCGGAAATGTTTATTTCCATCTTCAGGACTTACAGGAAAAATTGTGAAAATGAGCAATTGTACAATATTTGTTAAGTGATAAGGGTACTTACTATCGTGAGTTTAAAGGAAGCTAGCCACTTCATAACACAAGATAAGTTAATCTAACATTATTTTATAGGAAATATTTATGAACATAAATGAAAATGTTGAAAATTGTTAAAATTGTTAAAAAGTATACCTACTGAACCGGAAAGCATGGTCAGTGATACACTGAGATATTGTAGGTTAATCACGTGGGATGAATGGAATGTGACAACTGGTTGACATCTGATTGACTTATGATGATCCATGAAATTGACCGAACCGTCGATCACGCGTATTCTACCATAGAACACCATGGAAAAGAATATGTTGTTATGACAGTTCCCTCAATTTCATGTTTACACTTTTTTTGGTAGAACACAAAGTTGAAATGTGAAACATGGAACAGTAATGTTATTTGACTGAAGTTGATGTATTGGGGGAATTGTTATTATATTTATCATAATGGAGTTTAAGAATGTATGTATAGATGGAGCTTAGGTTTTTGATGTCAGAATTCTTGTTCATTGGATTAATTTCATTTTGTATGTGTGTCATTTCTAAGAATGAACGTTTGAAACAATTCTTTTCTATGTCAAGGATCCTGGTATCTTCGAAGTTAACTGCATGATTTTGTTTTATGGCATGTTCAGTCAAAGTACAAGATAGTTTAGTACATCTGATATCGCTTTTATGAGAAGTGATTTTTCCCAATGAATTCCGAGACGTTTGGCCTATGTATGATAGATCACAATCCATTCAATCTTGTATATAACATTAGATTTTTCTAAATTTTTTAGTGGAGTTTTAGTTTTTGAGAAAAGTTCAGACACTGTTTTTATGTTCTTTTTGGCAATTTTAATATTTGTTGATTTGAAAATATTGATGAGTCTGTTAGTCAGTTCTTCTATGTAATGAAGAGATCTATGAATTGGAACTGTGTTTGTTTGAGGAACATTTGTACTGATTTGATTTGAGGGGGTTGACTTGAACATCAGGAATTTGCCAACCCCCTCAAATCAAATCAGTACAAATGTTCCACAAACAAACACATTTCCAATTCATAGATCTCTTTATTACATAGAAGAACTCACTAACAGACTCATCAATATTTTCAAATCAACAAATATTAAAATTGCCGAAAAGAAAATATAAACCGTGTCTGAACTTTTCTCAAAAACTAAAACTCCGCTAAAAAAATTTAGAAAAATCTAATGTTATATACAAGATTGAATGTAATGATTGTGATCTATCATACATAGGCCAAACGTCTCGGAATCACTTCTTATAAAAGCGATATCAGATGTAATAAACTATCTTGTGCTTTGACTGAACATGCCATAAAACAAAATCAT
Organism: Chrysolina oricalcia; assembly: GCA_944452925.2. NCBI lineage: Eukaryota > Metazoa > Arthropoda > Insecta > Coleoptera > Chrysomelidae > Chrysolina > Chrysolina oricalcia. Next base: position 53,137,097 of record OX101812.2, on the reverse strand, counting down.
GCAGTTAACTTTGAAGATACCAAGACCATTGACATAGAAAAGAATGACCATTGACAATGAACAAGAATTCTGACATCAACAACCTTAGCTCCATCCATCCATACATTCTTAAACTCCATTATGGTAAATATAATAACAATTTCCCGAATACATCAACTTCAGTCATTTAACATTACTGTTCCATGTTTCACATTTCAACTTTATGTTCTACCAAAAAAAAAAGTGTAAACATGAAATTGAGGGTATACTGTCATAACAACATATTCTTTTCCATGGTGTTCCATGGTAGAATACGCGTGATCGACGGTTCGGTCAATTTCATGGATCATCATAAGTCAATCAGATGTCAATCAGATGTCAACCAGTTGTCACATTCCATTCATCCCACGTGATTAACCTACAATATCTCAGTATCACTGACCATGCTTTCCGGTTCAGTATACTTTTTAACAATTTTAACAATTTTCAACATTTTCATTTATGTTCATAAACATTTCCTATAAAATAATGTTAGATTAACTTATCTTGTGTTATGAAGTGGCTAGCTTCCTTTAAACTCATGATAGTAAGTACCCTTATCACTTAACAAAAATTGTACAATTGCTCATTTTCACAATTTGGAAGATGGAAATAAATATTTCCGAAAGCTTGACATAATACCAAAGATTTTCATTTTTACTCCCTGGCATCCTCAAATTTGACTGCAGCCCCACAAACAGAAATCAGTCATTTGGTTTCGAAGTTCTTCTTACATATAGATATATAGATATAGATATATATAGATACATACATACATACTCCCCAAACCAAATAATGGAGGCAAATTCTAGTTTAGGACTCACTAGAGAATAATATAGTAACTTAATCGTACGTATACTCGAAAAGCATGATGCCTATCTGATCACAAAACCTAGAATTCTATTTGCTCATTTCACATTTTTTTTAAATATGACAAGAGAATGAGAGCTGTGAGTTATAAGATACTCCAAGATCTTTTACTTCTGTTTTTCTTTCTAGGACCTCTTCATTTATTTTATACCCAAAAATAATTGGTTCTTTCAGGCGAGTTATCGAGAGCAACGAACATTTTTTCAAATTGAAGTATAATTTATTTTTCTGACCCCATTCCAAAATAGAATCAATATCCTTCTGGAGCCCTATACAATCTCGAACTGATCTTATTTGTTTGAAGAGCTTCAGATCGTCAGCAAAAAGTAAGCAATCTGAAAATTGAAGATAAGAGGGTAAGTCGTTTATGAAAAGTATGAATAGAAGAGGTCCCAAGTTCGAACCTTGTGGAACACCCGAACTGAACAAAAATTTCCCAGACGTATTTCCATTGCATCTTACAATGAATTGTCGATTTTGTAGATAATTTTTCATTAATTCTAAAAATTTTCTTGACAATCCATATCTGCTTATCTTTTCCAAGAGTACATCATGATGAACCTGATCAAATGCTATATGGAAGTCTGTGAATACGGTGTCCAATTGTAATTTATTTTCTATGGTGTTGAAAGATTCATTACTGAACAGTAATAAATTGGTGTTAATTGATTTTTTGCTCATGAAGCCATGCTGTTGAGGTACTATATATTTGCTGGTGAAATTGCTGAGTTTACTGAAAATAATGTGTTCAAATAATTTTGCTGGTGAACACACGATGGCAATAGCCCTATAGTTTTCAACATCCATTTTATTACCAAATTTATGTAAAGGTATTGTTATGGAAGTTTTCCACATAGGCGAAAATGAATTGGATTTAATAATCAAATTATAAATGTGTATCAATGGAAGTTTTAACCATTCACCGGACCATTTTAAGATTTATAGGGGTACAGAAGGTACAGATGGTGTACCTTCTGATTTTTTGGGTTTCAATTTCCTCAGTGCTTCATCGAAATCAGTTTCGTTTATTGCGTGTACAGTGAATGTTTTATTACAAAAATCTGTACTATCATTATTATTGATATTCAAGTTGTATGTAGGTGGTTCATTCAAGTGTATCATAGCTAGCGTACTCCTAGCCACGTTATATTTATCGGGAATGTGTGTTTTGGTACCACGGGAGTTAAGTTGATATACAGCCCGAACTGTTTTGGTTCATAAATTTGGTAGTAAAGAATATCAGAATAATAAAAGTAGTCGATGAAAACAAGAGAATATACAACAGACAACCGACATTAAAAGCCAGTATTTAGACAATAAAATGCCGCGCTATCGTTTGTTCAATTTTGATGGTGATGGAATTTTTCATTTTTATCGCTGGATTCTCTAAAGTGAAGGATTTATGAGGAGGAGTAATTTTATTACTGTGCTTGAATTGTTTTCTCTCGTTGATGGAAGGCTTTTTCGCCACATTATTCATTACCTGGTATGTTTCAGTTTTGAAATCGTCGCGTTTTCATAGTGATGCAGCCCGCTTCTTTATGTGAATAGTGTTGTCCGTGGTATGATATCAGGGAAAGTCTTGCGAAAATGGGAATAAGGCCGATTTTCACGAAATTTCCACAGATACCTTTTAACACCGGAAAATTAACATTGGGAGTATTTTTTTGCAGAAATCATGTTATTTGTATTTTATATTGGTATATACAGGGTGATGATTTAACCAATTTATTTTTACATCAACCTCCGTGGATACGCCACTGCATCATTAAATTTTAGGAACCATCTGAGTGAAAACACAATCATGCTTCAGTGAAATATGTAATGAGAACTAAAGCTTTGCAGTGTTGCAATGTTACTATATCCGAGTGCAAAATCGCGAATGGTCGTTGTCTATTTGTTCCCGATTTGTCTTGGTTGCACACTTATTACAGAACGAATACCTACGGCTTATATGGAAACAACCAAAATCATCCCTCTACATAACCCATTTTCTCCAGATAATTGTATTATGTACCGTTATAGTTCTAAGTACATAAATTTGAGAAGATTTGGCACTGGCACAAGAATATATGTCACCCTTCAAAACATCGTCAATTTGATTTGCGGAAACAGGTCATTTTCTCTTGCACAATAGGGTGGGCCGATTTCAGTGTTTTTCAAAAATTGGAGTTTGCATCTATAACAAAGTTGCAAATTGGTAGATAGTTTTATTTTATATCTTCATGTTTTAAACTGCCACATCACCGATATCAAATACGAGTAATACGACAAACACCAGTTGCTTGTTGACTAAGGGAGGTGAGGGAAGTGAGTGTCTACTAGAGATTATATGAATGAAATGTCGCGTAAAACCATATAAATATAATACATAGTACGCCAATTAGTTCAGAATAACGTGGTCCCCCTACGGCAGATACACAGACCTATGAGTATGCGCAATAGAGCGCAAGTGTCGCTAGGGACGGTCTTAGGATTTTTGACTTCCTGTTCCTGAATTTGGTATAAGTTGTCGGTTGTAATATAACAGAGTTTTCCTTTTAATGATATATACATTAAATCAATAATTGACTTCTTGAAAATAGAAATATTGAGTGTAGGTCTTCTATTTTGTGCTTTCTCGCAACCAAGTAGGGAGAAATTATTGTGAATCACAAAAAAACTCAATTTGTGTTTCCATCGGCTTCACGCCTAAACCGTTGAGCCTATTATAGTCGAAATCCATACCAGAGTGAGGAAACACTTTCTTTATGTAGTCGTATCTTTGATTTTCGAAATTCTGGATATTGAAGTTGGTTTTCCACTTCTACAAATCGATTGATTAATTAATTAGTTATTAATGCAAAAAGTTTGTTATAATAATAATAACAAAGGATTTTATTGACAAGACATTGCAAATTTTTTTATTTACTTGTTGACTCTTGTTATCACTTTTCCACCATTTTTTTGAAGAACAAAAATCAAAGTCATTGATTGGAGATATAAAATTGGGAAAAAATCTGTCAAATATAGTTTCTCGGGTAAGAAACTACATTTTTGCATTTGGTCAGAGGTCATTTATCATTATAAATGTAGTTGAATCGTATTCAATTCAAATGGCATTTTTTGTAATAAGAAGTAGATTACCGAATGTTGGGAGAAATAAATATAAAAAGCCAAAAATTCAAATTGTCACAGGATATTTGTTTCATTTTGTTTTAAATAAGGAGAAATGGTAGGATTGGAGGAAAAAGGACTATAATAATTCTCAACACATTTTATTTTGTAATGTTACAAACATATTTCTATCAAACGAAAATTTTGTTTCAAAATCTATTGAAGGGAAAATATCATAAATTTTGTAAGTGTTCTTCACTTCAATTCACCTCTAATTTTCTCAGTTTGAGACATTGCAATATTGAAAAATCTAATTCTGGTGTAAATTCTTGTTATTGCTTCTATCACTTTCAATTTGTGACTCACCTCATAGGGAGATATATCGAAAATGTGGTTTATTATGCTGAATAATTTTTCATCCTGAAATAATATTGATGAAGTTTGGTGTATGAAAGTTTCCAAAAACGTTTCATTTGGCATAAAATTATCATTAATTACAAGAACCTGCCGGATTTTTCTCTCATGGAAAATACAAATATCTATAACAGTTTGTGATGGCCTTATGAGACCACCTTTTATTCTATTCAATAATTTAAAGTTTTCTGCATCTGCAGAAGATTCTGTAATGTCTTCAAAAGTAGAAACATACTCTACATTTGATACATTTTTTTTGAGATTCAACTACAAATCCTTATATATGTGTAACCACATTTTCAGTCAGAGTACTCAAAGAACAGGGAGAAATGAAACTATATTTCCCATCTTCGATTAACATGTCGTTGACATCAATGTCATATTGTTTTATAATGGACATATCATCCAAATTGAAGTCCGCATGAATTTTTTTTTTGCCTCTGTGTCGTTGCCTACATATTGGTGTTATCCAGATTCACAGTTTCCCTGAACAACTGCTAAAACCTAACAATGCCAAAACTCAGATGTCGACACTGTTATCTATCTTTGGTTGATACGCCACGATAGGAATTTGAGGCTGTGTTGCCAAGTTTACCGGACTTCCCACAATTACCTGCCCTAACCACAGATGATATTTCGAACGTCAGTTGGAACACTAAAAAAAAAAGAAAACTTGGCAACGACGTGACCAGAAACAGCAATAATGCGCAAGTGCAGAGGTTTGTCATCATTCCCTGTGAGGGGTCATTTAACTGAATCTCGGACAGCGGGTTTGGCGTTCTAGAGGTTATTATATTTCTATGCGTAAAACCCGAAGTAATTTGGAATGATATTTGGAGCTCCCAAATGTATAATTGACAATGTAATTCCAACATATGCATATATGAATAGGTATTTCAACTAGGTGGTTTAAGAACTTAAGCCTGTATCAACAAATCCACAGCAAACTGTAACTGAAGCCACTAAAGTTGTTGCGATAAAAATTTCAGAAATTTGGGGTAACGCTTCAATTCCCACTGTACTTCAATGTACTATCATCAAACGTATAACAAGCTATCGTCTCAAAATAAGGAATTTATTAAAACCCTATAAACAACGAAATGATGTCACAAGCTATCAAAAGCAGTTGCAGGATTTTAGAACACAATCTAAAGTCCTATTTGATGTGGATGCCTGTAAATGCCCAGAATTTATTTCGTGTGTCTGCGACAAAGTCTTGAAAGTTCCACAAGCAGAACGTTCGTTTTTATTAGATCAAAGAACCGTGAGACATATGGTAATTAGTTCCGTGGATCAAAAATCAACTAGAATGTATCAGAAGCGGGTCGAAAGGAACGATTTGAAAACAAGAGTGAATCAGAGGAGAAAACTAGCTCACAAGAAGGGAAAAATTCATATTTAAGGAAGTTAATGGAAAGATCCCAGCAAGAACACAGTACTTCTCAACAAGTCTCAATTGTGTCTCAAGGACGTTCACAAATCCACTACAATTCATTACAACTACCCGTGCTGGCGAGAAAACTTGATCGTTATGGTATTTCTGATAGATCTGAGGCTGCAAAAGCTTCAGCCGTTCTTCAGGACATTGGTATTATAAATAAAGGTGACAATACCAGTATCATAGATAAGAACAAGGTTCGTCTCGCTAGAAGTAAGAAACGTGACGATATAATAGATAACACACCAAATTTATTGTTACGTTGCTTGTTTTTTGATGGATGGAAACAGGAAACGCTAAAGATGTAAAACAATCGTTGGCGAAAAATTCGAGAAGAGCACTCTCATAAGAATGCCAGAGTCGGTATACCTGGGGCCTCCAAATCAGGAACTTCGGCAAACATCATGAAATGTATCTTGAAGTTCTTGGACGAATCTCAAATTACAACAGATGAATAGGATGCGATGGAACGAACAACGAACGTCAATGTTGGAAAACTTTCGGGAATAATTCTTTTATAGAAGAAACATTTGAATAGACCGTTGCAGTGGTTTGTCTGCCAGTTGCATGCTAATGAACTGCCACTGCGATTAAATTAAAATTAAAAACTTTTCAAAATACCGTTTTGGCAGTTCAAATTACAAAAATAGGAAAAACAATATTTAAGAAAATTTGTTTCTTTTTATGTAATACGATCTCTAAGAATTTGCAGATTTTGAAAATATGAAATTTTCAAATTGAAAACTTAAGTGTCATTGTGGCAGTTGAGAAAATAGAAACATCAAAAAAATTATTAATGAGATATTTTTCTTTTCGTATTTCACAACTTTCTTAAAGTTGCAGACACAAGAATTTACAAATTTTCAAATCCCCTATACCATTCGGCCCACCCTATTGCACAATATTGCATCCCAATATCCCATGACAACATACTCTCCAGTTATTTGCTCTCTGGCAATTTCCTCCCAGATCATTTGCTCTCGTGTAATTTTCTCTCACTCACACTCTCTTGACATTATTTACTTGTAATTTATGCAGTGGATTGTACCTGACGAATTAAAAGAGGGTCTTGTTGTTGTGGGTGGTATCGTTTTTCGTACACTCGCATTTCGTACACCTCAAAAAATTACCTAAAATATTCTTGTTTTGTACACTGAACTAATTATTGAATATTTGGATTCTCGTTTCGTACATCGACCACGCAAATTTCCACGCACTCAAATGTCTAGGTAAGGTTAGTTCGTTCTGGTTAAATGATGCTAAAAAGTTGCTCCTCACAAAATGCATTTCCATAAGAAAAACTGTTGCAAAACCTACCTACGTTATCAATTTCCACGAACTCAAATGTCTACGTAGGGTTAGTTCGTTCTGGTTGTATCATCCTAAAAAATTACTCCTTACAAAATATATTTTCACAAGTAAAAATGGGTCGGTGTATGAAAGAAGAAGTCGAAAAAGGGTTAATCAATTCAATGTACGGAACAAGAATATCTTAGGAACATTTTTGAGGTGTACGAAACGCGAGTATACGAAACAACGAAACAGGAACAAACCTTGGTGTGACTGTACATAAAACATGGACTAAATCATTTGGACAGATACCTTGAAGAAGACAGAAATCTTTGGGAGATCGTTTGCTAACGAACAGTCGTTACCGACCGATGATGAACCCTTTACTCCCATAAACACCTAACTATGTAGGCTTATTATGGCAAGAACCTGTCAGAAAACAACTACTCCCCTGGCTTAGACCACGATGGGTATTGAATTAAATCTAACAGCTACTTGTGCAAAGTTCCTCAAAACATCAGAGGACGCAATTGCAAGTGCCCTCTATGACCAACCAGCAGAATTATGTTTTGATTTGGACGGGGTGACCACCTGCAGACTAGTTTCGAGGTTGTTGCCTCTCATCAGTGCAAGGGCAGGTCAACACAGACAGCACTGAAGCCATCTGTTCCCCGTCCAAACCAATACACACTCCGCTGATTAGTCAATTCTGGTTCACGAGATGAAAGCAGTTTCCAGAGTGTCTTCCTCTGCTGGCTAGGTGGAGCGGCCTAGAAACTGCTTTCATCTCGTGAACCAGAATTGACTAATCAGCGGAGTGTGTATTGGTTTGGACGGGGAACAGATGGCTTCAGTGCTGTCTCTGTTGACCTGCCCTTGCACTGATGAGAGGCAACAACTTCGAAACTAGTCTGCAGGTGGTCACCCCGTCCAAATCAAAACATAATTCTGCTGGTTGGTCATAGAGGGCACTTGCAATCGCGTCCTCTGATGTTTTGAGGAACGTTGCACTAGTAGCTGTTAGATTTAATTCAATACCCGTCGTGGTCTTAGCCAGGGGAGTAGTTCTTTTCTGACAGGTTCTTGCCATAATAAGCCTACATAGTTAGGTGTTTATGGGAGTAAAAGGTTCATCATCGGTCGGTAACGACTGTTCGTTAGCAAACGATCTCCCAAAGATTTCTGTCTTCTTCGATTAAATCTCTCAACCCGGAGATTCGGAGTGTCTTCCTCTGCTCGCTAGGTGGAGCGGCCTAGAAACTGCTTTCATCTCGTGAACCAGAATTGACTAATCAGCGGAGTGTGTATTGGTTTGGACGGGGAACAGATGGCTTCAGTGCTGTCTGTGTTGACCTGCCCTTGCACTGATGAGAGGCAACAACCTCGAAACTAGTCTGCAGGTGGTCACCCCGTCCAAATCAATACATACTTCTGCTGGTTGATCATAGAGGGCACTTGCAATCGCGTCCTCTGATGTTTTGAGGAACGTTGCACAAGTAGCTGTTAGATTCAATTCAATACCCGTCGTGGTCTTAGCCAGGGGAGTAGTTATTTTCTGGCAGGTTCTTGCCATAATAAGCCTACGTAGTAGGTGTATATGGGAGTAAAGGGTTCATCATCGGTCGGTAACGACTGTTCGTTAGCAGATACCTTGAAGTTACATTATATTGAAGAGAAGTGTTTTGACAATGCCACTGAAATTTACTAAGAGTTCAATAGGTGAATTTGATTGAATTATTCAGTATTTTAGTGCGAATATCATGAGAACAAATTGAATAAGACCTAACTCTTTTAGGGAAAATTTCAGTTGTGTCAGAGCGAATAACATAGGAGCAAATTGAATGAGAGCAAATTGGTTGAGAGCAATTTGTGCGAGAGTTACTTGTTCAAGAGGAAACTGTGAGAGGAAAATTTCTGACAGGAAATTTACTGAGAGTAAATGATATGGACCCTGATTTGCAACTGTGATCGTATTTTGACATCTCTCGTAAATCGGTATTGTTCAATATACCAGCGTTCAACTTTAGCGAAAAGTGTTATATGATTTTTATACAGTGTGTTTCACTTCTCATGGAAACACCCTCGTATCTTCCGTAATTTTTGACGTAGAACCATAAAATTTTCAGTATCGATAGATACACTAGAAACAAACTCACTGCACAAAAGGAGTAATCCTAGGTGATATACAATGCACGCTAGCAGCGATGGAACTACCCATTTTCCGGAAAGTTATATTAGGGATCAAAATTGGCCCGAAATTCCTGAAAAATTCTAATTTGTTTAACTTCTCATGGAAATGCCTCAGTACCTTCCGTAATTTTCGAAGAGAACCAAGATTTTAGCTATAATAGAAGTTGTTCATAATCCGATCACATTTCAGCATTGAAATCGTAAGTGAAAGCTCGCTGTGCTCCCATTCACTATACTTCCTTCGCTCGCACCTATTATGCTCTGAAGGAGGCATTTTAAGTATTTGTTGCAGTTGAAACTGGTTCCGCGATTTTCTATACGGGATGAAGACACGTCAATTGTACATTTACTTTGCAAGTCGCATAGAACACATCCGGATCCGATGATGATCCGATGCAATAATAATATTACTTCGTCTGCTCAGAGCACATGACACTCGGACCCAATAGTAACTTACCCTATCCGGACGTAGGAAGTGGTTTTTGGTAATTGGGTAAATGACACCAGCGCGCCCTCCAGATGTATCGGAGCACCGGAGACCGGGCCTGACTGGTACATTTCTGAGGGGATAAAAATAACACATCATAGGATGGTGTATTTAACACCCTAGTCTGCCGTAGTCGCGTGATGGGTAAAGAGGTCCTTGACTCCAGAGGCAGGGCGTGTCGTGGGGCACCAGAGACCATTATGCATTTGCTGTCAGCATGCCCAGCTTATGCAGTTTCAGCCTATATCCATAGGCATAACGCGGCTCTACGAGTGTTATATTACCATCTACGACACTCGTATGGTATAGACGAGACCAGTGTTGCCTTATGCTCCAAGGGATATTGAGTCCGCTGTGGAGAATAAGAAGTGCCGAATCTATCGGAACTACTCATTCCCCACTCTCAGGAAAATACAAGCCAATTAATAAGTCTCCTAGGACGACTTTTGTAGTGGAGTTTTCCGCTATAGGCTAAACTAATATTGTTCGGAAAGATGAGGAAAATGGACTAAATATCGAGATCTACTCTTTGAATTCCACCAGCTCTACCTTAGGAGTCTTTGATGGAATGATGGACACACTGCTCTCGAACTTGAGAATAATACCGGCTTGCCGTAATATGGCACAAATCTTAGCCGCACGAATGCAGAAGGCTGTTACCTTTGGTTCACTTCGTCTGCTCATAGCTGATGACTCTCGGACCCAACAGTCACTTATACTCTACGGACTTAGAGAGTGGTTCTTGGGGTAAACATTACCAGCGCGCCCTCCGGATGTGTCAACAAAACAAAATATTCGACTATAGAGTAGATATTCTCATTTATCAAATGAGTTTTTAATGATTGGATATACTTATATTAGAGGCATTTTCAATATTCTGATCCAATTTATTGTAGAATTTGCAGATATTAAGAGACAAGTGACTTCTCTGAAACTTTTTTGTACGGTGTTGGCATAGAATAAGCATATTTCTCGATCTTGTTTCGTGGAATTACGTGCAAACTTATCTTTGTTCTGATAGACAAAAAAACTCAGCTTATATACATACAGGCCAGCTACTATACAGTCAAAATGTTTAAGCATTTGAAAGTGTCTCTAATGAAACCCTCCATCTTAGAACTTCCACTATCCTACTAACCATTTTCTGTAAAAACCCATGATGCAGATGAACCCGTGTCAGCTGTTATTGATGTTGGCATAATATAGACTAAATTGGACTGCACAGAGACTATCAATATTATGTGTTCCCTAGCTCTATTTATTATCAATATTAACACCAAGTAATTCATTTGTTTCTGCTGCATCTACTTTTTGTCATCATTTATAACGATAGAGAGGGTTTCAATTTGATTACTCTGGGAAAAATTCATGAATATCGGTTTATATTTAGAATTAGGTGGTTTTTTGCAGACTACACAATAACTTTTTTATATGTATAGTTTCAGTTGATTCCACAGGACTTTCCACATACTTTTGTGATAATATAAAATATGCGTCGTCAGCATACTTCATCACCTGGATCGTTGACAAATTCTGTGAAAAGTGAATGAAATTATTTGCATATATGAGAAATAGACTGGGGCCCAATATGGAACCTTAAGGCGTATCGTGTTCAATGAGAAGGAAAGGGTTTTGTGTGTTTTGTGTAAAAATACATTGATGTCTATTTGTTGAATTAGAGCGTATCAACTTCAAGGCCACTCTTCTTATTCATACTTTTACATTTTTGATACCAACAGCTCGCGGTTAACACTGTAGCATGTAAATTTTCGCAATTTTTTTTGTTAATTTTTTAGAAAACTTCACCCTGCGGTGATATACTTTCAATGAGCCTCTACACAACACATATATATGTTCATAGTTGGTTCTCTAAAGTCATTCATAGAAACCTTATCAACATTACCATGCTAATTTCCATTCGTAAACCACATTTAACGATCAATTCACATTTTACAAGTTCTCACTACAAGGAGAATATTTAAATTCTGGATGCACCATCAGAATAAATCGTAACTTTTCTATTTTCGAATCGTTCTCATTGAAACTGCATACGTGGTGGTCCTGTTTCGTTTTCCGAATAGTGCTTGTATTTCTGCTAACTAGAAAAGTGTGATATGTTTCACGCTTTGCAAGTGTCGATCTAAAAATGATTAAAGGTGAATGAGAATGTCTTCTAAAGAAAATATATCCTACTCACTTTGGCATCCAATGTTGTCTTCAAACGAATTTTCGTGAGTGCTTCATATGTATGTCTATGTATGTCTGAGTTCTAGTTATAGAGAAGGTTCATAAAGAGTGTCTTCGAATTATTGTCTCTGTTTTAATTTTTAGGGTTTAAAGTGATTATAAACTAAATGTTTAGATTGCTTTCGTGTTCACTTTTATTTTTATTTATCAGCTGCCCGATGATATTTCAACTGTCAGCTGTCAACTATTTCACTTCTCAAATTATCAGTGTAGCCAACTTAGCTTTTGGGGTGTCTGATCGGAGACAACCAAAGACAGCATTATTTTTATGCTGGTCAGATTGGTCGGTTATGCATGGAACATGCAAATATTGAAATATCTGAATGTTGGTAACCTAACTTCCTGGATGAAAAAAAATCTTCAAGGTGGATTTCGTTTCCGACTGAGAGACGAGGAGTCTGATAGTAGAATTGGTGAAAGCTGCAGGTGTCTAGCCATACAGGGGTTCCTAGTTTTGTTCGGTTGACGAATCCTGAATTTGTGAAGTGATCCTTTGTGGATATTCCGTTCTACTATCTCACCATCAACTCGAAAGTCCTGGCTTCTGATAGATGCCCATCTTGGACAATTTGGCGTTTGAAAACTTTGTACACGCCGACACTTTTTTCTACAAGATAAAACCCTTCACAGAAGGTGAGTTTTCCAACTTTTCTTTTCATCGTTTTCATGCTAGCTACTGTATAGAACAGATATTTACTAAAAAAAATGTATAGGCTTGTTGTACCCGGAGGAATTTAACCCAGGGAATTGTCACGTTTCATTGCCTGGTTGGGTATCTCCCAAACTTTGGTTAAGCCCCACGTCCTCCTGTTGAGGATAATTATGGTATTAGGGCTCCAGTAGTCCAGTATAGCTCACGTGCCTGAAGTGTAGACTACCCTGATGAACTGATGAATTGCTGTAAAATATGATGAAGCCTTTATCGTCGAAAGTCTTTGTAGACTCCCTTCCATCATTACTCCAGTCCTGGTTGGCCTAGGAACTAGTCCAAAATCTTCACGTTGGTGTCACCGGAGGAACAGGTTTCACTTACAATTTTTTATATCGGATGAAATCCCACTATTTTATTTTAATTATTAATTCTTATTCAATATTGATTTTCTCCGGTTGAAGTTTATATACTTCAACGACTATCTGTAAACCACCACATGCGCTGGGAAAATTGATTTTCTAATAAAATCTTACATTTTTAACCTCATATGCAACAGATATCGAATATTGAATATTATTAGAATCACAGTCTTATTTTTGAGAAACTGTTACTCTGTCCAGTGAAGATTTATTCATATTTAATGTTTGTGTGTCCATTTAGGTTTTATTTATTTATTGATTAACACTTTTCAACTTGACAACATCGTATGGTAAAGTCTCTTATAGTTTTGGGTATAACATCTGATTGTCGATTTCATTGAAAATATGAACTGGATTTTCATAAAGTTAGTTGTGAATAACATTCTCCCTTATCTTATTTATAGATAAGAATCTCTAATGGAAACTGGACATTTAATAAATAATCAACTATCTGAATGAAATTGCATATTTTCACTTTCAGATATCTATCAGATGTAGTTCAATGTCCAGCGTGGCTTTAGCCGGGGAAGTAGTTGTTTTCTGTTAGATATTACAAAAAAGTAACTTCAATTTTATCGTAGGGTTTTTTCCATTTCCAGAGGAGTCATGTATTGATTCAATTTTCAATTGAGAATGTTTCCCTTTAAAATCTAATTGTCGTTATTCGGTTGCTCAACTTTCCAAGTAAGTACTCTTTGACATAGACATATTAAAAGTTGCTGTGGCGCCCCCTCTTATTTTTGTGACCATTCTGTTACTGTTCAATGATATAATTCTGTTATAAAGTATAAACGAACCCACAGTGCCTACCGACGAAGAGCTGCCGTCTGCATTGCTCCTTTTTATTTAACTTTAAAGAAAAGAAGGTTGCAACACAGTCAAAAGCTCGTGAAAAATCAATGAAAATACCACAAATTTTAATGATGACAGGTGGGTTGTGACTGAATTTCATTTGTTGAATGTTATTGCTGAATATTGAGTTTAAATTTTTGAGACCATTCACTGAATTAATTTCTTTTATTCTTTTAAGAATTGATGTTTCAGGTAATTTGAATTTGAAAATACTTGGAAAACTGGATCAATCGTTATCTACTGAGTATTAGTGAATTGATCTCTTTGAAACACTTTTGCAAAAAATCCATATGCTTTTTTATCAGAATTTGGGGGATGTCGTTTTATGAACGGATAAAACTTTCGATCATTCAGTTACCAAATAAAATGTATTCACATTGAGTGAACGAATAGGTTGAATTATTCAAATCAACTTCATTCTCTTTTCCAACCATCCCTGTTGAATGTTTGTCGAAAATGCCCATGTACATCATCTATACTTCTAGTTCTAATAACCGGTACACGAGGTCTCATACAACAGAAACCCGTTTCGACCAATAAAAACAACACTTTAATAATAAACAACTGACTAGATTGTTGTACGCCCCGCTTAATATTTTGGGCAGTTTTAATGTGGCATCCTGTTAATGAGTATTTCGTTCAATTAATTTTAATCGAATCAAGTCCAATTTTGAGAGAAGTGGGCCTTGTCAGATTCGTTAATTAATCCATTGTCTAATTATTGCTCGTGTGGACCACCATGGAATTTTATGGAACGTTCCGAACAAGCATTATTTTCTCATCGCCAAACGTGTGTTGTTGAATAATTAAATATAAAAAGTGTCCTAGAACGTATTTAGTTACATAAGATGAATTATTACTATTTTCAATTTACCACCACAAAAATAATACTGTGCCTTATGGCCGGTAATATTAACATATTTTGAATTTAACTTCGATTTTAACAGTCAAGTTAACTTCAGCTTCAATATTTCAGTTTTTAAAGTCCCATTTCTAAAATAAAAAGAAGAAGACAAAAAGGTATCCTAGCATTTTTCGCAGTTTCCCTTGTGGCATTCCTAATAATACTGCTGGCAGTACCAGTAGCAGTAGACTTACAAAATCTCCTTCAACTACCAAGAATAAACCTGTAGCATAAAATCTGAGCGTACCTAATTAACGGCGATAGATAATGATTTCTAAAAATATCTATCATACTACAGTAATCAAAAGCGAATTCTCTTTTCAACGATGTGACACTTGACCCCCATGCCATTTGAAATTTTTGAGTTGATGTGCTCCCCCGCGCCCCATGTCGAGCAATCACCATATTATTTGTTTCAAAAAGTAGTATCGGTGAATCCCTACAAACGGTTTTTTTTTCATGTTTGTACGTCGAACCGTTCAAAAGTTAACAGGGGGTGGGGGACTAAAAAAAGCCGCACTGTATAATCACAATCGTCACCAGAATTTCCTATATTCAAAGCAGTAATCCTCCAAGACTGCAAATTTCGAACAATTTCCCCGCAATTGTCAGAAACAAGAACTGAGATAAGTTATTTTAACTTTCGTGAATTGGACATTCTATTGCGCTGGTCGATATAGGTAGGTATCTTCTAGAGTAGGTATCGATAGTAAAAATAATAAATTTAATTTTTAATTGTTTTCGTGCGTTTTTTAAACTGTTTTTTGATTTAAGGATTCCATAAATTTATATTAAAGAGGAAATGAATTAAATTTTAAATAGGTACGGATATCTTTATTGAGCACAATATTTTTTATGACATCAAGAAAGCCCAACGTTTTGAACCCAACTAAAATTGAGGGTGTCATGGTCTGCAACATCCTGATGAGTTGAAAAGGTGAGAAGGTTAAGTAAAAGGGTAAAATGAAGATAAGGTAAGAGTTCTGAGCTAGGCACACTGACATTCAAACTTCTTCATGCTATCCGTGACAGGAATATACTATAACTTATGTCAAATATTTCTGAATATGCCCTCATTACTATACCTACACATCTTTGAGGGAACCAAAGAATATTGCTAGTTTTACCAAATTCTTTTGGAAATACTAATATGCTCTCTAAATTTCTCTTAGTGCATTGTTTATGTTTTAATATAACTTTCATTATTTACAAATTCATATAAAAGAATTGAAAATAATTCATCTTAGTAATATCTATATTGATCCAAATCAAGATTCAGCTATTATGAGGTGCTAACTAAGTAGCGGTCCTTCTCAAAAACACATTGGCCAGATCATTTTCTGCTTCAGAGTATATCTCATGACTGCTCGAATCAGCAGTGATACCACTGAAATACACCCCGTCACGGTCAGACCACTATTTGTAACGGTACTCAACATGAATACCCCCAAAATCTCCTTCAACTACCAAGAATAAACCTGTTACATAAAATCTGAGCGTACCTAATTAACGGCGGTAGATAATGATTTCAAAAATATCTATCATACTACAGTAATCAAAAGTGAATTCTCTTTTCAACGATGTGACACTTGACCCCCATGCCATTAGAAATTTTTGAGTTGATGTGCTCCCCCGCGCCCCATGTCGAACAATCACCATATTTTTTGTTTCAAAAAGTAGTATCGGTGAAACCCTCCAAACGGTTTTTTTTTCATGTTTGTCCGTCGAACCGTTCAAAAGTTAACAGGGGGGGGGGGGACTAAAAAAGCCGCACTGTATAATCACAATCGTCACCAGAATTTCCTATATTCAAAGCAGTAATCCTCCAAGACTGCAAATTTCGAACAATTTCCCCGCAATTGTCAGAAACAAGAACTGAGATAAGTTCTTTTAACTTTCGTGAATTGGACATTCTATTGCGCTGCTCGAAATAGGTAGGTATCTTCTACAGTAGGTATCGATAGTAAGAATGATAAATTTAATTTTTAATTGTTTTCGTGCGGTTTTTGAACTGTTTTTTGATTTAAGGATTCCATAAATTTATATTAAAGAGGAAATGAATTAAATTTTAAATAGGTACGGATATCTTTATTGAGCACAATATTTTTTAAGACATCAAGAAAGCCCAACGTTTTGAACCCAACTAAAATTGACGGTGTCATGGTCTGCAACATCCTGATGAGCTGAAAAGGTGAGAAGGTTAAGTAAAGGGGTAAAATGAAGATAAAGTAAGAGTTCTGAGCTAGGCACACTGACATTCTAACTTCTTCATGCTATCCGTGACAGGAATATACCATGTCCACGATTAATATAACTTATGTCAAATATTTCTGAATATGCCCTCATTACTATACCTACACATCTTTGAGGGAACCAAAGAATATTGCTAGTTTTACCAAATTCTTTTGAAAATACTAATATGCTCTCTAAATTTATCTTAGTGCATTGTGCATTGTTTATGTTTTAATATAACTTTCATTATTTACAAATTCATATAAAAAAATTGAAAATAATTCATCTTAGTAATATCTATATTGATCCAAATCAAGATTCAGCTAATATGAGGTGCTAACTAAGTAGCGGTCCTTCTCAAAAACACGTTGGCCAGATCATTTTCTGCTTCATGGTATATTCTCATGACTGCTCGAATCAGCAGTGATACCACTGAAATACACCCCGTCACGGTCAGACCACTATTTGTCACGGTACTCAACAGTACAAATTACATAATAAATGAAACAACGACACATATGTGATTGGCGTGTAAGACATTTCCATGGTCTCGCGGATATCTTTTGTTATGACTGTGTAATTACAAATAATTATGAGGTTATGTAGCGTTTGGCGTACTGAGAACTGCATCATTCTCTCCTGTGACGGGCGTGCGTGCGTGACGTGACGTGTGATACCTGTTATTTGACATGTGTTTCGTACGTTGTTTGCTCATTTGTCATTTGTTTTTTGATGGATCCATTGTTGCACGTTGAATGGATGACGGTTGATGATGAGATGATTTCTTCTCATCATCCACAAATGATACGATACCAAATTCAAATTCGACTACCTATATACAGTGTGGTTCCACTTCAATGCTCACCATTTGAATAGCGAGAAATGCAGAACATGGAAAGACGATTGAATAAAACAGCAAGGATAGATGTTTCAAAGTTTATTTGAATGATATCATATTATACGAAAGCGTCTAAGGACCACCAATTTTTTTTTGTGGCCTCAAACTCAGAAGTTGGAAGTTATAACTTGACATAACAAAATAATTGTATAATAATAATAATATGAATACTCTTCCATAAATACTAGTAGAGTATACCCAAAGGCATAGCCTGTGTGAGAAGAGGACGGCTATTCGTGTGACTTGTTCATTTGTCACATATTGGCTGTCTCTATGATATTATATAAGTAAGGCCTATGAAATATGTTTGTCAAAGGAAGATAAATTATTGTCAAATAGTTTCTCATTATACGAACGAACTAATAGCTCTGATTACAAATATCTGAGCTAATCTTCAAAACACAAAAAATGATATTGTTGACGTTTGGAAAAATAACATTGGTTTGTATGTTACTTGAACCCATATGACATCAAAATTTGAATAACATCAAACGTTCAATGAGATGAACGAAAATGAAATTTCTACATTTTTCCACCGGGTTCTTGGACCACCTTCTAAGAATTCAGCAAAATATTTTTCGAAGAAATATCATTTGAATTGTGGTGATTCATACCAAATACACAAACAATACTTCCTTCAAAAATTACTCAAAATGACAGTATAGTAAATTTTGATGAAGTGAGCTCATTTCCGAATATAACTGTAAAAAAATGCGTGGAAAATAACACGTGAAGTTTAAAATGATTACACACTCATCGCTAGATCCAAAATGAATGTAGTTAAATACTATAACGGAAATGCCCTAAAGCTGCTGGAGATATATTTGACCACATACCAGAGAACTAGCAACTACCTACAGTTACATTATATTGAAATGGAACCAACGATCAAAATCACCAATGAAATTGACGAAAGCCGCAATTTTTTTAGGTTTGTTAATCAAAAAGTATCTAGATTACTCCGAACTTAGTGTTTTCAGTAGAGAAATACACAATAACACATATATGTATTAATTTATGTCATATTACTACTACACATATTATACATGAGGCATAAGATGCCCAGAAGACTGCTCATTGCTAATATCCTATACAATAGGAAAAGTTGGGTCGAAAATCCATCAGAAAACAACTACTTTCCTGGCTAATGCCACGACTAACATTGAATTACATCTGATGAAATTTCCGTGCAGAGTTTCTACAAGGTTATCTCTGCAATTGCTTGGTTGCATGGGAATGTTCATCGAAACATTCAGACCACCTATATATCGATTTCGGAGTGTTGCTCCTCATCAGTATAGGGTAGGTCTAGCAGTCAATAACTAATGACTGCAACGAATGAATCGACAACCTATACTACCCTATACTGATGAGGAGCAACACTCCGAAATCGATATATAGGTGGTCCGAATGTTTCGATGAACATTCCCATGCAACCAAGCAATTGCAGAGATAACCTTGTAGGAACTCTGCACGGAAATTTCATCAGATGTAATTCAATGTTCGTCGTGGCATTAGCCAGGAAAGTAGTTGTTTTCTGATGGATTTTCGACCCAACTTTTCCTATTGTATAGGATATTAGCAATGAGCAGTCCTCCGGACATCTTATGCCTCATGTCATAAGCTCATTGTGAACTACAGATTTCTTTTACATTACTATTAAAAAAACGGTTTTATCAAAATTCGGTATAACATACCTGAATTGATTTCAGTAAATACAAAGATTCTTAGAGATGATATTATTGTTTTCATAAAAAAATATTTCGTAGAAAATGTATGTCCAACAAGCTTTGGCATCAGAACAATCCAACAAGTCTTTCCACAATTCATATACAAAAGTTTCTAGAGATCAGCACAAAGCCATTTCTGGTAGGTACATGTCCAGGGTAAACGAGGAATTCGCAAATATTCCTGCTGTTTTGTATTGATATTGAAGTTATTAAAGTATAGGTATCAGTGGTATCATATGTCAATCTGACAAGTTTCGCATCTTCTCTTCTTTTGGATAAGAAAAAGAAACGAAGAGAATAGTACACAGAATTATTCAATGCTGAATAAGACTGGACTAACATATACAGAGTGAAATATATTTTAGGAGTTATTGATTACAACACATGCGATATAGGAATTTCCGATTTCCGAGTTTCCAGATAAACATGTTGGTAGGCTCGTGTACAGGAATGTGGTGAATCAAATGAGTGAGCCTGCAACCATCTTCTTGCCAAGTTGGGAGAATGGTTTTCAGCAAATCAATTGCTTCTCAACATCGAAAAAACTGAGACCCTGTTTTTTATACCAGACAGATAATTATGATTAAATTTCCCTTGATTAGGCTTGATGGATTGAACATTACCCAGAAATCAACTACAAAATTTCTAGGAATAACCTTACAGAATGATCTCAGCTGACACAAGCTTATAACAATTGTAATCCATTGTATCAATACGAAAATATAACAGATTGGATGCCTGAGGAAAGTTGTTGACATAGTCTGAGAAACTTCTACTTTGCTAAAAAACAATCCACTTAACTGTAAGTCATTCTACTTTGGGGAAGTTCGTTACAAGCGCACTATTCATTCTTGATCCATAAAAGGGCTTTGAGAACAATGAAAAACATATCCAGACACTCATGTAGACCCATGTTTATTTATTCCATTATTTCACATTTGGCCTGCCTCTACATGATGGAAGTTACTTGTTATATCCACAAAATTGAAAATACTCTTCATATAGGCACATGAATATATATGTTTAACGTATGGTCCGAATGTTTTGGGAACAAATCAGATGCTGACAACTCTTATAAATATATTTTTATAATCTTAACAAATAATCTTACAATATCTGTTGACTATTCTTATCACTACCTAAAGTTCAAATAATTGACAAGGAACGTTATCTTCGATCTGCCTAAGTTTTCCTCCTGATGCGTTGAATATGCTTTGGACGACCCCATCAGCGTTGATTTCTCTAATTATTCCCGATACAGGACGTCGGAGTTGTTTTTGATTTTGTGCTTCCCATCCATTATGTACTACAAAAGCTGAAGCACTAGAAAGACATCTGTCAATATATCGCTCTGCATTTAAGGCCTCACCACGAACAACGCCAATGTAGGACTGTGGAATGAAACCAGCCTCAGAAATGGCACACCATACCAAAATTTTGTTCTCAAACTTCTTTTTGCTCTCGAATCTCATATCGTCAGGAACATTTGCGTAATCGTCCGCTAGTTTATACATGGTATTCCTTCTTCACAATCTTTGATTGTACGATATATAGTCGATTTACTTATGTGCTGATCTTGATAAATATCGATAATCTCTCGTTTCGCCATTCGCCCAACCAGATTATAAATACCTCGACGAAGATCAATTTCATAGGACATTTTGGTAAGCACAAACCAAAAATGTTTTGCATTGCTTATTTAGATGTATATATATATATATATATATATATATATATATATATATATAGATTTATTAAACTACTACTACTATACAAAATAGCTTGCAAAACAAAGAATACCAATTCAATTGATAATAAATAATAAAAATATAGATAAGCTCATATAAAATGGCATGTTAAAGAATAAAAATGTATAAAATATAATATAAACTAGGAACATTTCATATTATTCATCCCGTATAAATGGTTTCTAAAAATCATAACCGAATATTTAACACATATTGTCCATATATCTTTCAGAACTTTTTTTTTAATTTTATGTAATTTACAAAAATTTTGGAATAGAGGTGGGAATGTTCCTCGAGCACCTACGAGTAATCCAGTTACTTCTATTTTGTTCACATTTTGTCACTCAATCGAATCAGCTGAATTTTTTCCTTAAACTTTCGGACCATACGTTATTCAACAAGAAATTACTAAATTTGTATTACATTCGAGTTAAAACTTGAGTTGTATCTCGAAATTAAGTAAAAAACATCGCATGCTCGTTTTTCGTCTTCGTAAGAAATAACCAGCCCATTTACCCAAATCAAATGACATCGAATGGACCACTCTCAAATGGAATAAGAATCTTCATCCTGAAAATATCGAGAATCAAACTACACTCTTCAACTTCTGTAACTACATAAAACATTTTTTCGTCGACCTCTGCAAAAAATGACATTTTACGTACTAATTTCCGGACGAAAAATCTTTTCGTCCGCAAACACTTTTCGTCCGCAAAATCTTTTCGTCCGCTGTGGTCACTATGATACGGCACGGTACGAGAGCGGCGATTGAGTCATTTTCGTAAATCCTCGTTTTAATTAATACATAGGCGCCTGTGACAATAACTGTCATTTGCTGTTGTCAAATTAATTATTTACGAAATCCGCTAGATTTCAGGTAAAGCACTTCAAGAGAGAAGTTTTGGAAATGGTGCTGTTGGAGCACCTGCATCTGAAGTTGCATCAACAAGTACCCAAAATCAAAACTTGTCTCTTGCATCTTCTTCGACAGCAGGAATTAATATCAATAATTGCACAAACTGTACGTTCAATATTCATCTTCGAGATTGATTTAATTTTGTAGTATAATTGAAATAGAGAGTTGTTACATTTCAAATACATTTTGTTTATATTCATTAAAATTATGATCGAGTCTGCAGTTCGAAGAGTTCGGCGTAGCTGAGGCCAGCAAACATGCGAGTACTTACTTTCATAAAGGTATGTAGAGGTCGACGAAAAAATGTAATATGCACCTCGGCGAAAAACTGTCTACTGTCTCGCCTGCTTGCTATCCTCGGCTGCGCCTCGGCTATCAATTTGCAGGCTCGACTATAATAGAGTTTTTCGTCCTTGGTACATAAATAACTATTTTACACAAAATCTGTATTATAGCATTGAGGAACTTTTTGAATGATTTTAACGTGTTTTGGATACTCCTGTATTTTATAAGTATTTAATTTTTTTTGAAAGGTATCAGATGTTTTATGAAATTAGTTATTCTTTTCTCATATCCAGACCACTTACAGAAAAATCAATAGGCTCATTCAATTTTTCCATGAATATTCCTATTGGATTTTTTTTTTAATGAATCACCAATATTTTATGAAATTTCATGTATTTGTGCACTTCCTTTTCTCTTTGCACTTTGAACATGTAGGTGTTTCATCGCCATCTAAAGTTTCTTCTCTAGCCAAATAATCCAAACATCGTGAAAGTTTTAATTTACCTATTTTTTGTGGAATAGGTAGAGCAAGGTCACAATGGTTCGAAAGTGACTGAACAATGACCACAATATGTACATTTTGATGTAGATTTCAGTTGGCCAACAGAGTAATCTACAATGTTGGAGTGGTCCATCCCTAAAAGTCTCGACCATAGTTCTTCAGCTTTTTCACTCTGACTCAAATTCTCGTCGATCTCTGTCAAGATCGGTTGGGTCTTCTCAGTTATTTTATTGACTTCTTCATGTAGACTCTCCAACAAGTATCGTCAAAACCCCAAAGCATCTTGCTGGGCGTTATCGATAAAACTAGGTGCGAAATTTTGAGTCTGAATTTTCAAAGGAGCTGGAACTACACGTTCGGACGAGTCATCTGACCATATTTCTTTGATCACCTCTGCAAAAGCTTTGATCAGAGCCCAATTCATACTAGAGGTATTTACTACCCTCATAAACGAGTTTTTTTCGAATATGTAACAAACATTTCGTGTTGGATAGCACTGTCCATGAAGCATGTATTACCAATATTTTCCAACCCATAAAGGCCGAGAGTTTTGATGTTGCTCTGTACAACAGTTCTTATGGAGTTGTTGCAGTCGACCTTTTTATTTTTCTCCTTTTCATTCACCAAATTGTATTCTTGACGAGTTTTATACATAGATAGGGTCTTTGAATGATTCAACATTGATTTGATTTGAAAATAAAGCCTCCCACGAAATTGTAGAGAAATGGCAATAATTTTTGAAAAAAGGGTCCTTCCCGTAGTTAAGTAGATTTTTCTTCGTGCAAATTAAAAGAGAAAGACATTCATGTGAAGATGTACCTACTACTAACTGTGAGTCCAATTATACGAAAATTCCAGATAATCATTAATTCCGTGACACCAACGAATCTCCATAAAGAAAAATAACGTACAAACACTGATTCGCATCACGGCAACAACCATTACCAAACCTCTCCAGTAAACAACGCATTCATGCAGTATTTAATCGTACGAAACATGAAAGGTCTTACAACAAACAAACGAGAAATAGCACAGATTATATCTGGAAGATTTATTTGCAGAAAGTGTTATTGTTTGTTTCTATTCGTTGGCCATATATGTAAAATCGCGTTCGTGATACTCCACACGTTGCCTATTGATAAAATTATTGCGGCCCACGCGTGCAATATCACATATTCCCATTACTTCAAAACAATGAGGAGATTTTTAATTGTTGGAGAACGACATCGTGGTTACAATACTTACATTGTCACTAATATAGCTAAAATCGTGAGAGGTTATTGCAAATTACACCTACCGTGCTCCGAGTTGCGAAAGGACCATTATTTTTCGTAATTTTTTTGAGTTATCTATAATCCTAGATGAAATCGTCGTTGAATCATCAGATATAAGCTCATTACAATTAACGACTCTGATTTATATCGAGAGAAACAATGAAGTAATTTGTTGTAGCTGTAAGTGTCTTATTGTATAGTGAATAGAGAAAATAAAAAGGCTTGCTGTTAGATTTTACTACGTGATGGAATCTTGAGCACTAGCGGGTTTGCTTGCCCAGCCTCTTGGTTTACTTGGAGGGATATCCTTCTGTTTTATCACTACTCACTGTTCGCGATTTAACGCATGAGGACGAAACTGAAAACAGAATAAAAATAGCTGTAGTTTGTAGTAGTAAAGACAATCTTAAAAATAAGAAACGAATATACATTAGAAAAGAAATAAAAAGAAAGAGAAGTGAAGAATGGACTGGGAACCTATTTAGAATGGACAGTGACAGATTGGTGAGAATTGTATACTGAAAAATTGAGGAAACCTATAGATAGAAGCGAATAGGGAAATGCTTCAATTGTGAAAAACTGGTCATCGTATAGGAAACTGCTGGTTGAGATTCAGATACAGGAATCGACGACATGGAAGATCAATTTCTACTAAAAATCGATAGAGAAAGGGATACAAGAACATCAAGAGAACATGATCGAACATTGTATCAATCACCGCTGTGCTGATTGCAATCTGCGGTATGTCTGACGCATGCCAAATTATACTGTCAAAACAGTACAATGGTCATGGATGAATAACTTTTTGATTGCGTCAAAACTTAGTTTTTTGTTATTTTGCTGGTACCTCGTAGTTTTAGTATGTGTTGTTGAGTTTGAAAGACATGGGCCCTACTTTTTTTATGCAGGTGTTTAAGTAACATGATGTTTTTTTGTTATGGAAATATATACATTTTGATCTCAGAACCTCCAAGTCGAGCGTCTACCTCAAAAATGAATATACCTAGGTGGTTTGAAGAGATTACGGAATTTTAAATATCTTAGATGTATTGATTATTTTTAACTTTGACGAAACAGCATTTTTCTCAAGTCACGGCAACAATCTTGTTTTAGTCAGAACAAAACAAAGAAATATTTCATAGTGTAACCAATTCGGATGAAGAAAAAACAACCACACTCGTCATTGCCAACGCAGAACGGGAATTGGCTTCTTCAATGGTTGTGATCCATGCAGAGAGGGTGTTTAGATCATTGGCTGCCTCCACGCCACAATCTTGGGCTATTAGTAGATCTGACAAAGGTTGGATGACTGGACGAATGTTTTTTGGATGCGTTTCTAATGCTTTCTGTTTACGGTTAGCAGAGAAAACGTGAAAGTAGCAGTACTTCTTCAGCGTTGGTTTAGGGAAACCTGAACAAAGGGACATATGAAGACGAAATTGAAAACAGAATAAAAAATAGCTGAAGTTTGTAGCAGTGAAGATAATTCAAAAAAATCGAATACATAAAACAAGAACTGAAGGTGAAGTTCTTTGAAGAAAGAGAAGAATATAATGAACAGGGAACTCATTTAGACTGAGCAGTAACAGATTGGTGGAAATGGTAAACTGAGAAATTGACGAAACCCATAGAACGAGGCGAATAGGAAAATGTTACAATTATTCTGGAAGACCTGGTCATTCAATGGGAAGCTGATGAATGAGATTCTTATAACGGGATCGTCGCCATAAAAGGTTGATTTCTACAAACAACCAACAGAGAAAAAGATCGAAACACCAAGAGAACATGATCTTCATTAATCTAGCTGAAAAATCGGTGTAGATGTTATACAGAACTTCAACCCAATAAGAATCTTGGATTTAAAAACAGCTAGAAAACGTCTACGGCTTCTATAATTATGGGGCATTTCATGTTGATTACAGAATAGATAGATAATTTTCTTTATACATCTTTACACAGCCAGTATTCAATACTCAATGCTACTATAGTCACAGAAACCAATGTGGATATTAACAAGTACAGCAAACTCACGGCCTTCTCGAAAAGGCAGAATGACGAATATCGGCCAGAGAAGTCACATTAGATTCCGTCAACATCAGAGAATTTTTGGAAAATGTCCTACGTAAACATTTTCTAGCTCAAAAGGTAGGTTTTTTAATTATAATTTGATTGTTTGTCAGTCAGTCTGTATTATTGGATACAAATTGGATTGGTCTAATTTGTCTCTCTTTTGAGTTATATTTTTACCTAGTAAAAACAGACTTTGTTGTTGGTGTCGCTAATCATGACTGTCGCATGCAGTGAGGTCTCAGTGACATCGTGGCGCAGTAACAATACTTACATTGTCACTAATATATCTAAAATCGTAAGAGGTTATTGCAAATTACACCTACCGCGCACAGAGTTGCGAAAGGACCATTATTTTTCGTAATTTTTTTCGTCGTCGTTGAAGCATCAGATTTAAGCTTATTACAATTAAAGACTCTGATTTATATCGAGAGAAACAATGAAGTAATTTGTAGCAGTAAAGGTGATATAAAAATATAAGAACCGAATAGATTAGAGAAGAACTAAAGAGGAAGAGAAGAGAAGAATGGACAGGGGACCTATTTAGAATGGGCAGTGACAGATTGGTGAGAATGGTATACTGAAAAATTGAGAAAACCCATAGATAGAAGCGAATAGGGAAATGATACAATTGTGGAAAAGATGATCATCTTATGGGAAACTACTGGTTGAGATTCAAATACAGGAATCGACGACATGAAAGATCAAGATCTACAAACACTCAATAGAGAAAAGGATCAAGTACATCAAAAGAACATGATCGTACAGTGAACTAAGCACCGCTGTGCTGATTGCAATCTGCGCCGCAGATTCTGCGGTATCTGTGACGCATGCCAAATTATACTGTCAAAACTGTACCATGTTCATGGATGAATAACTTTTCAATTTGACAAAAACTTGTTTTTTGTTATTTTTCTGGTACCTCGTAGTTTTTGAATATGTTGTTGAGTTTGAAAGTTATGGGCCTCACTTTTTTATTCAGGTGTTTCAGTAACGTAATGTTTTTTTGTGTAATATACATAAATTTTGATTCAGCTGTTGGTACAAGAATTACTCAAAACCCCCAAGTCGGACGTCTGCCTCAAAAACGTATATACCTAGGTGGTTTGAAGAGATTAAGGATTACTTGAGGAACAATATAATGTTACATGTATGTCTAAATCATTGGCTGCCACCACGCCACAATCTTAGGCTATTGGTAGATCTGACAATGGTTGGATGACTGGATAAATGTTTCTTGAATGCGTTACTAATATTTTCTTTCTATGGTTAGCAGAGAAAACGTGAAACCATCAGTAATTCTTTCGCGTTGGTTTGGGGAGACCTTAACAAAAAGACATATAAAGACGAAATTGAAAACAGAATAAATATGGCTGAAGTTTGAGGTTATCTTGTACGATAGAAAATAGCGACTAGTTTGTCTTCCAGTCGCAGATGATTCCACAACTGACTTTATGAATATCCTGTTCATATTTTCTATAAAATCAGCTTTCTGTTAAATTTTACCACGTGATGGAAACTTGGGCTCTAACGGGTTTCCTTGCCCAGCCTCACGGTTTTCTGGGAGGGACATTCTTCTGTTCTGTCACTACCCGCTAAAATAAAATTGAAAACAAAATGAAAATAGCTAAGGATTTTAGTAGTGGTAATATTCAAAAAATAGAAGCGAATATATAAGACAAGAACTGAAGGTAAAAAATGCTTCAAAGAAAGAGAAGAGGAGAAAGAAAGGGTACCTACTCAGAATGAGCAGTGAACGATTTTTGGAAATAGTAACTGAAAAATTGAGGAAGTCAATAGAACGCAGCGAAAGGGAAAATGATAGAATTGTAGAAAAGCTGGTCATCTAATAGGAAGCTGCAGCAGATATAGCAATCGATTAAATGAAAGTAATTTTTTTCATAAAGAACCAAAAGAGAAAAAGATCGAAAACACAAAGAGAAAATGATAGTACGTTAATCTAGACAAGCCTACTGTTAAGATGACATGGAGAAACTCAACCTAGTAAGTGTAACTTGGATTGAAAACCAGCCAGAAAAACTTTTTTGAAAGGCACAACAAAGGGACATATGACGAAATTGTAAACAGAATGAAAATAGCAGAGGTTTGTTGCAGTACAGATAATATTAGAAAATAATAAGAGAATACATTAGAGCTAAAGGTAAAATGCATGAAAGAAATAGAAGAGAGCAATGGTCAGGCAATCTATTGAGAATGAGCAGTGACAGATTGGTGAAAATGGTATACTAAAAAACTTAGGAACTTAATAGAATGAAGCGAATATGGAAATGCTACAATTGTGGAAGGCCTGGTGATTTGATAGGAAGCTGCTGGGTGAGCTTCAGATCCAGAACCGATGACATGGAAGGTCAATTGCTACAAACAATCAATAGAGATATAGATCGATAACTTTCATTTCAAGAATAGTTAAAAAATTTGTTTATTCCGTTAACCAGCTGTCGTCCTCTTAGGAACGGCAGCCCTCAGAAGTCGAAACTTGTGCGAGCCAAGGATTATCGACGTCTTACCTTTTAACGTGCGATTCCTAGCACTTTCTCGGGCCATCAGAAAAATTTCTGCAGTCGCTAGGGTTTGAACCTTTGACTGGCAGCCAGAGTGCTATTGAAACAATGTCGCTTTAACCACTTGGCTACCTGGCCCCGTGAAGTAGATTACAGACATTTGAAAAGCACAACAAAGGTACACATGACTGAATTGAAAACAATAAAAATAGCTTAACTTTGTAACAATAAAGATAATGTTAAAAAATAAGAAGCAAATACATTAAAAAGAACTGAAGGTGAAATGCTTCAAAGAAAGAGAGTAGAATAATGGAATGAACAGTGGCAGATTGGTATAAATGATACAGGAATTGACGACATCAAAGGTCAACTTATATACACACAAACAATAGAGAAAAAGATCGAAATCCTCAACAGAACATGATTGTATGTTAATCTAGACAAGTCGCCCGTTTGGATCTCTTACAAAAACTATACCACGAAAGGAATTTGGATTGAGGAATGGCTACAAAAACAGCTATAACCATGGAGCATTTATGTTCATTACAGAAATAGCAGATTTATGTGATTTGGAGTCAGAATAGAGGAGAACAACTTCTGATCAAGACGAAACAAATTATGAATGGGTGTAGACCATGAATAAATCTTTTTGAGCAGATTTGATGAAAACGTTATTCAAATGATGGAAATATTCATTGAAGGAGAGAGAAATTTAAATACTGAAGATATTAAATAGCATTGCAATTATAATTCTGGAACCTAAAAGTTTGAGATAGACTTCTGATTGCCGATGCGGTGTGAAGAAGATGCTGAAAATAAGAAAATGCTTGAAGAAAGCGAAATCGAGTAATCTACAAGCCCTTGGTTCAATAGGTACTAGTTTCCAGAAAAGAAGGATACACCCGATTTTGTGTGGAACCCCGAAGAATTAATGATAACGCGAAAAGTTATTACTTTCTATCTATAACCAATGATTGATGACGTAGTAAACTTTAAGTGGTTTTTAATCTGAATCGTAGTGGTAAGTAGAAATAGGAAGGAGTGACGTGAATTCGTTGAGAAAAAAGAATGAAAGAAGACGCCTCGACATCTGCTGGTACAAGAGGAATTTTGAAAAAAACAGTATGCATGCAATTTGAGAATTCATCTCGAAGTCTACATAACTTCAATCTCAGTTTCCGAAATTAATCTTTTGAATTGGCCGGTTTGACAAAATTTTTGAGAAAAATGATCAACTCACTCTTCACATAACAGAAACATATAGATCTTGTGTGTGAATCAATCAAATTATAATAAGTTGGATACAAAAACACTGATATAAGAGTTGCACTCGATTATATACCAAAATATTTTTTTTACAAACTGAGTAATCACTTTCTTTTCATTCTAATTGAACATACTAATGTTCTTTGTGATTTCTAAAATTCTGGAATATTTTCAACAACGAGAGTATATGGCAATTGTTATAAACGAGAATTGTTATAAACGAGAAGAGGATCCCATACAGTTTCTATCACAGATTTTTATCAAATTGAACTCGTAGCTGAAACAGCAAATTCAAACAATTTACATCCATTTTCTCATTTAGCAGTTTTCTTTGCATCGCACACAAAGATACCAACATGAAACCGAATCAAAGGATTTCGATAAACAATTGAATTGTGCAACTATACATATGCACAGTTCCTCTGAATCTGAGTCTGCGATAAAACACGTAGGCTAGGTATTAGAAAAGGGTTTCATCCTACCCCTATCAAATGATGTTCCTGCCACCTTGCTCGCGCGGTTTCATTGGCGCAGAAAAACACTATTCCTGCAGGAAAAGACATAATTGAAATATTTTCTTCAGTTAGGTAACTGATTAACTATATCTTGAAAATTATTGAACATGGGAATATGTTCACATGAGATTTAAAAAATTTCAAAACAACTGAGTTTAAAAATAAGTTAAGTTTGATATTGAAAGGTGTTTTAGAAATATGTTCTCACATCTTTTTGGAGCCTATACTCAACCACAATACTCAAATATATGAAATCAAGTCATAAAAATCTATTCAATAAAAAGAGGTTTGTAGCTAAATTTTAGTAGGAAGAGTTTTGTTTCGAAATCCTTACGAATATTTGCCTTATAACAATAAATCATTTTGTAAAAATACTCTCAACTGCATATTTTCGAGTATATGAATTTTCTTTAAAAAAATCATGTACGAGATAAATTTCCTGCAATTAATTCAATAACGCTGGGGATTCGGTGAGAAAATATGTCACCAAATTTTTTTAAATTAATGCTAATTTACCCGACTTGGAGATTATTCAAGACAAAACAAGTTATTACATCAGTGGGCTATGAATGGCTTTTGTGACAGATACGCATTCGTATTGTGGCGGTGTGTTGAATATGTGTGTATCAGAAAAAAGCGGCAAGCGTTTTGCTGGATAAAGCAAAAGCGCTTTACAAGTCTACTAGACGGTCCAAATTACAGACCACTGAACCGCTTCAAACAAATCCACCGGAAAATAAAGCGCTTTATTTATCTGTACCTGCTGGAAGACCTGTCAGTCGTCTATCACGTGAAGCTTAAAAGCGGCTGCAGGCGCTGTTAGACGCACCCATTGACAGCTTAACCACTAACCAGTTAGGCTCAATTTCCTAGTTCATATTGTTCTATAAAGGTTTCAGAAGAATAGTATTGCAGAGAATACTTTATAATTATTTAGATAAGAAATAATGGAAAAACAACAAACATATGCATATTGCGAAAAACTTTCCGAAGACAAATGAAGTCACCCATAATTGAAATTCTTCAACAAAAATGTGAAATCAATCAGCGTAGTACAATGAAAGCGTCTGGAAATTTCAACCAAGTTTTCACGAAAAGATAAGTTGAATAAAATTGTTTCAAATATTAAATTCATTTAGTAAAGTATAGGTAGGCATTTGGTTGAAATATTTTTTTTATCGTTGGACCTATTCATTGTTGACATGCAAGCAGTCATCAAAATAGACACATTCGAAATATCTAGTAAATCATAATTATGAAATTTCATCTCCTCTCATATGAAAAATTAAATTTTATTCGTACATAAAAGCAAAATGTTGACTATCACATGTCAAATATTTGACAGAAAAATTTCCATTTATCAATTTCGCCTAGGGTACCCTGGAGGATAAAAATTTACCGAAATTTTTTTGGGTTGTCATGGCAAGTAAACAAAACCCAATTTTTTGATTGGCTAAAAAAGCGAGGTGAAATTTTCAACGTAATTTCGACCAACTTCTAGTTCTCCAATTAACTTGAAATTCGGCACGTGGCACGTGATGAATTAAATTTTTGTTAGAGAAAAAAATGGAGGCTCCAATATGGTTATGGTCCGATTAAATTTCAACTTCAAGTTATTTTATTCTTATTCGTTGCAAAATACATATTATTTTTATTGCTGTTTTATAGCAGCATCTGGTTCAAGAGCGAATTAGGAATATACGCCTGTACTGCATATCCGCAGCTACACATATGAAGGGTTCAGTTGAAAAACGATGAGGTTCCTTTTTTCCCAAATCGACATTTTAGCAGCATCTGTTAGGTTACAGCACGAAGTATCTACATACCAAACCTCACAGGGGACAAACAATGACATTCCATAAAAAACTGCGGTCGAAAGTAGGCAGCGCAATGGAAAAACGATGAGACTCCCACATTAGATTTCGTTTTTCTCAACGTTTTAAAAAGTGGAACCTCATCGTTTTTCCACTGGACCCTTCAGATGCTTTCAAATTTGCATTGTTTTTAATAAGGGCGAGTATACAGTGCGGCTTTTTTTTAGTCCCTCCCCCCTGTTAACTTTTGAACGGTTCAACGTACAAACATCAAACAAAAACAATTTTGAATGGTACTACCGATACTACTTTTTGGAATAGAAGATATTACGGTTTTCCGAAAGAGGGCACGGGGGGCACATCAATTTGAAACGGCATGGGGGATCGAACTGGTGGATGGTTGAAAAGAGAATTGAATACTTTTATCAACGATGTGTCACTTCCCCCCATGCCATTCGAAATATGTAAATTGATGTGCACCCTCTCCATCCCTCCCTTTCGTTTAATCACAATGTCTTTCATTTCGAATAGTAGTATCGGTGATACCATTCAAAATGGTTTTTGTTTCATGTTTGTACGTGAAACTGTTCAAAAGTTAACAAGGGGGGGGACTAAAAAAGCCGCACTGTATAATATCAAAAAAAATTAAGTTTATTGTAACAATGAGGAAGAACCAACGGAAGCACAAAGCTTTATCTTGGAGTTTATGCGCCTTAGATGTATCTTGGAATCAGTAAAATTAATTTTCCTTTGTCGGTTTTGTATCTAGTGGAATTTCTCATGGTTCTCTAATATGATTTTGAAAGTATTGGTTTTTTAATTCTCAGCTGGTATAAGGTTCAAAAATTTTGGACCAAAGTACACAAAAGATCTTTGGGTTACAGAAAAAAATTAACCGAATTCTACTGTTTTGAGTCGATCTGGTGATCCAGTTTTTTCACCTTAATTGTATTTTTCGTACTGTATACATTATTTGTAATGATTGGTATTTTCATACTAATCAGGTCGGTATCTTTATAGAGTAAATAGGTAGAAAATAATATGTCATTTTCTAGTATGATCCTAATCAATGAATTTTGTGCTGTCCATAATAATTCTAGAGAGTTAATGAAAGCTCCCCATGCATAACTATGATATATCTGATAACTTATTCAGCGAGACTATTGTACAAAATAATCAAGTTTTTTCTTGAGAGTAGGTATGTCTCGCAGAATACAAAATTTATGAGTTAATGCTCTTATCCTTCTTGTCACATGAGAAATGTATTCTGACCAGCGTATATGTTGGTCTATTATAACACCAAAGTGTTTTATGGGGTATGATTTTTCTAAACGTGTGTATTTTAAGAATACATTGGGAGGGTTGATCGACAATTTTTGGGTAGAAAGTTAAATACTTGTTTTTTTTGACATTTAAACTTACTGAGTTGTGGTTCAACCATACTAGTACTTCTATGAAACCCTACTCAGCTTAGTATTCAACATCTTTCCAATCCTTACAACTGATAATTAGAGCTGTGCAATCTGCATAACATCAGATGTCCCATGAATTCACTTAATAAACACTGTTCGTATGTATACAAGGAACAGTATCGGAACCAACGCTGTTTCTTGTGGTACTCCTATGACTCTGAGCTAATTTCCTTCCCAATTTTCACTACTTGGTTTCTCTCGGATAAGTAATTTCTTAAAAGATCAAGGGCTGTTCCGAGAATTCTTTATTTTGTTAGTATGTAAGGCAAATTGTTATGAGAAACGATATCGAAACCTTGGGGAGATCAAAGAAAATCGCAAGGCACTTCGTTGATTCGTCCATGCCCTTTTCACTGTTGTTCTAAGATATCATATGTATTGCATTTTCTGGGTTCGATATTTTTATGAGACCATTCTATCACTTATAATAATGTGGATTTCAAAAAATGGAAGCATTCTATTTTTCAGGTCCTCATCGAATATTTTACCAAATTTATTCATAACTGATATCAGTCTATAATTTGACAGCTGACTGGATTCGACAGCTTCAAAGATTTGAGTGATAATTGATTGTTTCTATTGCTTTGGGATTTTCCCAAATGCAAAACATAAGTTGATAATATTATGTACCTACTAAAGGTTGAATTATATTGAAATGAATATTTTTCATTGTCACTGACGTAATTGTGTCTGGTCTATGAGGATTTTAATCTTGTTAGTTGTGGTTGAATTTGGCGTTTTATTTCAGGAATATTCAGGTAAGTTTATGTTTTCTGTATCTGTTCTACCATTTTCAATTCCAACTTAACAAAAAACTCATTGAAAGTATCTGCGATTTTCTTATTGTTTGTTATTGGCTCAGATTTTTTATTTCTCTTTATGATGTCTTCTGTATTTTCAGTAGATTGAACTCTTGTCAAATTTCATAAATTCAATATGGCGGAGGAGTTTTGTAATCATGGTCTGATTCGACTCAAAATTGATATGTGGGGATTTTCAAGGTCGAAGATTATGATTTTTTGCCAAAATGCTTACTATGACAAGATGGCTAACGAGTTTTTTAAAATATATTCCGGAGTCTATTGAAAATTGGTTATGATCAAAATAAAATTAGTATGCCCACAATTTTATTCAAATGCACTAAAAATTTAAGAGTTATTTCTTTATGAGCGTATCGTACCAATTTTTGCGCAGAAAAAATACTTTAAAAAACTTAACATATTACAGAAATTTATTTTTGTTATGTGCGCAAACATATACAGAAAGACACACCCGTATGATATTGGCAGGTTGGGTTGTCATTAGGTCGGGTCGGTCGAGATAAGTTAAAAAAATTTGGGATCGCACTGTGAATTTGCGTAGATATTGACTGGAAAGTGTACAGTCCCATAACTTTAAAAATAAATTGCCAACAATAATAGGAGATTTTACAAGGACGCTGTAAAAAAAATGTATCTTCTCAGAAATACTGTGAAATTCCATTAAACCTGTACAATTCACAAGATATGTCAGTAATAAATTTGTTTTCTGTAAATTGCTAAAGAAAATGTAAAATCACAGATTCTTCCTGTTTATGCAAAAATTATTGTGAGTTCACCATTTTTATGTGTTATTACAGTCCACTATGTGAATTCATATTTTTAAAATACAACAAATTTACCCACTCTCTTTTGAAATTACAAGACCTGAGGAGTAAAATCAAATTTATTGTAAATTTGCCAATGAATTGTGAATTTGCATCCTGATTAGAATATCACTTTGTAATATTACATTGAGAATATCACACTGTAATATTACCTTGTAATTTTACATTGACATGAATGTCACATTGTCATATCACCAAGTCCAATTTCCAAGTGTTTTCATAGGGAATTACAAAAGAAATTTGCTCTTTCATAATCATCTGCATCTTAGGCTATTTTTCACAGCGAGTTGTGAAAATACAGCTAGAAATTATAAATGGGGCGAAAATTTTCCATTTACTATAAAGACACACTTTCATACTCGGAAATGTAATGACTGATATAAGTTAGAAGTATACCCTAAATAATATTCGGTATATAGATTTCATTGAAAATATGAACAGGGTGTTCATAAAGTCAGTTGTGGAATCATCTGCGACTGAAAGTTGGAATTTAGTCGCTGTTTTCCATCGTACAAGATAACCTCTCTTGGAAGGGATTCATGTTTTAAAGAGAAACATTCTTTTGCCGGGGAAGTAGTTGTTTTCTGTTAGATATTACAAAAAAGTAGCTTCAATTTTATCGTAGGGTTTTTCCATTTCCAGAGGAGTCATGTATTGATTCAATTTTCAATTGAGAATGTTTCTCTTTAAATTCAATATATAGTTTCGTGCCCATGCATACATTTTCGGTTCTTCCACAGATATTGTTTCTTGTGCCTTTTGCAATAACTCATTTCAATATTAATATTTACACTAATTTTGATAGTATAAATAGTCAGAAATTCTCTACGGCGATACTCAAAAGAAACTGTTTTAATCCCAGTATCACTCTTTTCATTTCAGATTCTGAATATATCTAATATGTGAATTAATCATGATTCCGTTGGAAATCAGAATGCAATCACTTATACAGAAATTTTATGAACTTTGCACAGTTTCATTTAGAATTTCTATGATTGCTTTATTTGCTGACCAATGAAATCGTACCTGGTCAGAGTGTAACCGTCTCGTCGCCTATTAGTTAATTTGCTGTACTGATACTGTAAACAAGACGAAACATGTTTGAGTGATTATTGTGATCAGTATGTAAAAAAGTGCAACTGAAGTAAGTTTATATCTTATATGTCATTTCTGGCTTCTGCCATTTGACGATGTTTACATGTTTTATTTGTAAGTATCGTATGCAAACGCTTAGAAAATAAGAACTGCTTATCATTTTTGTAGTTATAAATGTATTGAATTGTATTTATTTCACATTTATATTTGGATCGCAGTAGGTAATTTTGTTAAATATAGAGATATAAGTCATGAAATTTTAGTTTTTGCCGAAATATTAATATTCAATAAAATTTATTAGCAAAAAAGTCATTATCATTGAACATAAGGCTCGAAGAAAAATTTTTCTCTTCTTTATCCTGTGGTGGTATGGTTCATTTGAAATAATTGTCTTCTACTTTAAACAGTGATTATAAACGATTCTATGAAACTAAAAATGGTGTTTCAGCTTGTTCCAAATAGATAACCATTTTTAAAAGGTCATTTAACATTGCCTGAATTGTAGAAATGTACCATATCAAACAATATGAATATCAAATTCTAAAATATAGCAATTTATTATCAGAACTCTCCATTATTGAGCTTTTGTTGCCCTTTGGCAGGAATTCGCAAAACACGGGGATGTGAAAACACTTTGTAAATACAAGACCAACGAGAATTCGCAACATCTGATGTTTCTATGAAATGAAATAATACAAGCTATTAATGTATATTCACAATGGCATTGTAATTCATCACTGTGAAATTACAATCCAATCACAGGCTTTAGGTAATTTCAGAATATCAAGTGAACTCACATCATTATTGAAATTTCGAATTGTGATTTTGCCTTGAGAAATTCTCTATTGATGTGATTATACAATAAATAAATACAAAGTGAAGTCGCCATATTGAATCTCATTCACAATTTAATTTCACGTTTGCATAATTAGTGGATACATTCGAACATATTGTGAAAGTAGCATGTGAAATCACAATACTATTTTAGTTGTACTGTGATTTATCCATTGCTATTTGTAAAATTGTAAAATTGTAAAATTGCAATTAATACCAATTTCACAAGTATTCTGATGACTGCTCAAGCCGAAGCATGCACTGTAATTTCATAATGAATTTGTGAATTGCTTGTGAAATTTTACAACTAAAACGGTAATCAATTAAAGTGAAAATCTAGGGCCACAATAATCCATGATTTTATCAGTAATTTCATAAAACACTTTTTTCAGTGCAACCTGACATAAATGATAGTTACTAAACAAAACAGCATGAATATGTTGTTTTTATGATTGTTAAAAGAATGAAGCATGTTTTGATAAAAAGTACAGTTTTCAATAAAAAAAAGTTTAAAACTGGTTAAATGAAAGGTGGTTTATTGTGCTGGTTGCACTTTGAGTGTGTTTTTCTCAAAAAAACCTGTTTTAGAAAATGATACTTGTCGTAACAAAAAAAAGCCCCAAAAAAATGTTTGATAGCTTGTAGCGCCCGAATAAAGGATTTTTTTCTGAAAAGATAAAAATGTTCAGGCAAAAGAGAAATATAAGAGCATGATATTTTTATAAGTACGAATTTCCCAAAATTTCACAGATTTATACTCCCACAAATTCCCTATCATCACAGTATATTATTTGATTGAAGATATTACTGTTATCTCTGATCGAAGTTTCTTATCTAACTTTCTCGAACTCAGGTTACTCATTCCAAGGTGCCAAAAAAAATTAATTAAGTGAGTATCATCAAAATAAACTATATTTAAGGCTTATCCTTCGATCCCCGTGGGCGCCAATGCGCCCTATTGAAATGATGCTCCAACCACCTTGCTCGCGCGGTCTCTCGACAAGTTGAATCAAAGAAGGCCGCTTTTGTCAGCGCGGTAATTAGAGGAAATATGTGCACAATAAACAGGACGGTTTCTTAGTTACACGCCGCCTTCGCCTTTATTCAAATACGGCCATTTAGGAGGTCGTTTATGATGTCCGCAATCGGCTTGAGGTTTGTATTTATCCCTTTCACCGATTTTCAGTAGACGAAGGTGCCCTAATTGGGGATTTCAACCCGTTCGTTCGTTGTTTCTGTTTCAATATGACGATATTTATTCAAAAGAAAAACTTCTGGCTTCATTGCCAATTATTTTCAAAGTATTATCTGAGAATTAACGTTGATCATTTGAAGTGTTTTTGTTGGATGTAGCCTCCATAAAATCATACCAAGTGAAGGGAAATTTCAAGCAATCTGTCATACACGAAAAAGCCATACTTTTCTTCATATTTTTATTAGACGTTATAATCCTATCAGAAACAGGAAAATTGGAATTGA
The DNA here is from genome assembly GCA_944452925.2 of Chrysolina oricalcia. Classification (NCBI taxonomy): domain Eukaryota; kingdom Metazoa; phylum Arthropoda; class Insecta; order Coleoptera; family Chrysomelidae; genus Chrysolina; species Chrysolina oricalcia. The sequence goes on along the minus strand of OX101812.2, from coordinate 53,097,926 downwards.
GTTTTTACAATGTACACTTCATTACAATAGTTCATTCGTCAACAAGTGTGATGGAACTGCAATTTACATAAAAAACAACTTAATTCCCACCGTTGATATCAATGAGGTAAGAAATAGCAATTTTTTTCCCCTAAACATCTATCAAAAACAAACAGTGTTGGTATTACCTCTCCTCTGCAACCAATGTCCTAGATTATCTGAATGATTCAGATAAGAGCCGGAAAAACAAAGTTTAGAAATCTATGGAGGTGACATTAACATAAACCTTTTTAAAACAGAATTGCATGAAACAAATAGATACCTAAATATATTAAATGAACATGGTTTCGAATCGTATGTAAACAAACCCACCAGAGTCACACCCAATTCCAAATCGTGTATTGATCATATTTTCATCAGAAAAAACAAACAATTAGAAAACGAAATACAAATTGACCCAATCATCTCTCACACTGACATCACTGACCTTCACAACCTTTGTCAATTTGTTTTTCACATGTCACAATATCACTGCTGAAGATGAAAAAAACGAAACTTTTAAAATTTTGCACTATGGAAAAATAAATAATTTGTTGAAAAGAGAAAGCTGGAATGATATCCTTGAAGCAAGTGACGCTCAAGTAGCATATATGACAAGTTTATAAAAACATTGAATGAATACATAGAAAGAGGTTTAGAAATAAAAAATAAAACAGAAAATACAAAAAACTAAAACCTTGGATTACACCGGCCCTGATAACGTCAATCTACAAAAGCAAGTAGCACATTGGTACAATATTGTGAACATTTTGGCAAAATATTTGAAATGCAATATTGGCGAGAAAAAAAAATGTGAACATTCGGCGATATTGGTCCAATATTACCTAAATAATATTGGCGAAATATTCTCGAAGCAATATTGGCCTCAAATTATACGGCGATATTGGTATAATATCGCTAATACACTATTCTGACAATATTGGCAGAATATTCAAACGTTATATTGTCGAGAAGTGAAATGTGAACATTTTGCGATATTGGATTTAGACATTTCTAAAATAGTGTTGGTGAAATATTCTTGGAGCAATAATGGCCTCAAAACATTTATCGATACTGGAAAAATATCATTTGGATATATTAGTGGAAGTGAATATAATTTGGTGAATAAATAAATGTCTTTTAGTTGATCAAGGTGATACCAGAGTCTGCCTTATGATCGCCAGAACCACTGAGTAAGCTGTCTTGAAAACAAGTTATAGGAAGTATTCAATATATATCCGTAGGGTTTAGAAGACGTTCTATATGTAGAAGCCACCTAGCGGATTTTTATCTAGGTTTATTCATGATATAATTTTAATATGTTTCATTAAGTATTCAGACAATATTCAAAATTCATCTTAATCTAGATGTAGGAAACAATTTTTTTTTTTTTGGAGACAATATTGTTTTAACGATATCAGTAAATATTATTATACCAATATTGACCCAAGATTTGTTGAATATTGGCGAAATGATATTCATCCAATGTGTAATCACACTTGGATTTACAATATAGCTTTTATTGCTAGTATCGATATGAGGAAAATATTGGGATTGCAATATTTATTCTAGATGTTAAAAACAATATGAAGACAATATTGTTTTATCGATATTGGTAAATATCATTGAACCAATATTGACCCAATATGAGTAGAATTTGTTAAATATAGTTGAAATTATATTCAACCAATGTGCTATCAAACTTAGAAATACAATATAGTTTTTCATCCCTAGAATCGATATGACTGGAATATTGGGATTGTAATATTTGTTCTAGATGTAAAAAACAATACATGTACAATATTGTATTATCGATATTGGTAGAAATTATTCAACCAATATTACATGTGACAATCTACATTCAAAACAGGTTCAACGAATATTCCACCAATGTTGATAATATAATATTGATTTTTGAATATTCACCCATATTGGACCAATATTATTTTTTTCATTTACAATATATCTATATTGGCCCAATATGAAACCAAGATTCAGCCAATATGATGTGCTACCTGGGGAGATTCGTTGAAAAAAATATTTTATTTACGACTGTTCGTAAACTGAGCTTTTACGCACTGCTGACAGTGCATAAAGTGATATACTTTTTCGGACAAGTGCGTAAAAAAATCACCTGTGCGTAAAATCATCAACTGTGCGTAAAGTAATTTTTTACGCACTGTTCATACATTTATGCATTTTTGAAAAATATATTGTTTTGCGTCAAATATAACTCAGAAGTCTTTATTTGATAATACGACGACAATTAATATTATTATGCATTTAAATTAATGATATAATTGTTACAATTTGGCAATATAATAACTGTCAAAGAAAAAACTTTGTATGAAACACTTTCGTAAAGGGCTTCGGCTGCGCCTCATTCAACAACACGCCCATACAAAAAAGTCCTACTTTACGAACTTGTATTATAAATAGCTATTTTGAAAAATAACTGTAAGTACACCAGAACAGGAAATATATTACAAAGAGTATATGAATATAGTAAATTCATTAATAAAAACAACTAAAACTAATTACTATAAAGATAAAATGCATGACGCAGGCAACAATTGTAAAAAAATCAGTAACTTAACAAATGAAATAACAGGAGGCAAAATCAAAGTCTAAGTTTCAAATACGGATACCAAAAACGAACAGATTGTAGAGCAGGCCAATACAGAAAAAGCCAATTTATTTAACACATTGTTAATAAACTTGGGTACTAAAATGGCTAATGAAATTGAACACACACAATTACCAGAGGATTTTCTAGAAGGTAGTACAAACATCACTATTCCTGGATCCAGTGGGGACAAACGAAATAGCTGTATGGTCAACCTTAAAAAATAAATACTCTCCTGGTCCATATGGATTAAACAGTTAACTGAATAAAAATTTTAATAGAAAAATTACATCCCCTCTTGCCCACATTATAAACCTTTGTTTCTCGAGCGGAAAAATTCCAATGCAATGGAAGGAGACAGTAGTTACCCCTGTTTGTAAAGCCGGGGATCGTTCCCAACTAACATATTATCGTCTTATTTCAACCATGAATAATTTTGGTACATTTTTTAAACAAGCATTAAAGCACAGGTCACAAAGTTTCCTGAATAAATTCCAAATACTCAATGCAGATCAATATGGTTTTATTAAAAATTCTAGCACTGAAGATGCAGCAATAGGTTTGCTGAGGGAGGTGTCGGGGGTCCTTGACGGGACAAGGAAGTGCCTCGCAGTATTTCTCGACCTTGGAAAGGCGTTCGATACAGTATCCCACAGCAAACTCATTGAAAAAATTGAGTAACTATGGCATAAGAGGCATAACACTAGAATTATTTAAAAATTATTTGAAAAACAGAGTGCAGATGCAGAGTAGGAAACACGTTCAGTTCTGGACAAATTGTACAAACAGGAGTTCCACAAAGAACAATACTACGGCCCCTTCTCTTCTATATATGTAAATAGTATTGCTAAAATTAAAAACTTCGAGGAAAAATTAATTAGTTATGCTGACGATACAGATATTGTTTTTACTGGTGAAACCTGGAGAGAAATCCACAGAAAAACTGAAACAAACATAAAATATATCGAAATATGGTATAATCACAACCTATTGAGCCTAGACATAAGGAAAACTAAATATATCACATTTTCCGCAACAAAAACTGATCAGCCTATTTTAAACATTAAAATTCATAATCCCAAATGTGTTTCTACCGAATGTAATTGTCCATCATTAGAGAACGTAAAAGTTATCAAATATTAAGGTGTCATGTTTGATCAGCATATTAGATGGTTGTAGGAGTGTTTCTTATTAAATGGGTACGTTATGCAATGCATAAATTTTACAATATCAGAGATCCTTTATTCAGAAAAACTCTATTAATGATATACGCAGGGTCGGACTGGACAGGGCGGCAGGGCGGCAGTTGCCGCCTGGGCCAACCTAAGAAGATGTGGGGGGCCAAAAGCAAAATGTGGTGCCAAATACAAAATAACACGAACACAACTAAATGGTATACACTTCCACTGATCATTGACCCTCAACCCTTATCATCTTCAATTTGATAGTAATCGTTAAGGTTCATATAAAGTCAAATATTTCGCGTTTCTGAACTGTAAGATGGCACTGGCAAGATATATTTTCCTTACCATAGTGACAGCAATCTTTCATTATATTTTCAAATAAATAACAGTTTTCTGCTGGAATATCTACCGAATATTCAACGGTCAACCCTACTGCGAATGCATTGGTGCCAAATCTCAACATTATTCGGAGTACTGCGAAATAGCTCACAGGATTATTAATCATTATGTCAAGGAGGTTGTGAGAGGAAAGGTGAGACGCCATCTCCTCTCTTCTATTATTCTTTCCATTTTGAAGTGGACTAGTAACGATTGTATCCATACCCTTTCTACCGTTTGTAATTTGTTGGTTTCTTTCATTGTTTTTCGGAATTATGAGTTTATTGTTATGTTTTTGAGCTACGTTTTCAAGGTTCTTTCTTTTCTTTTCTTCTCTTTTCCAGCTCTTCGTATAGGCTTATTGTTCAGTGGTCTAAGATATATTTCAGTTTTGCAATATATCCGGTTTATGTTTGTGAATGTAGACTTCGCGGGCCTCATTAAAAGGTGTAGACCATTTCTTTCAAAGCTGAATTATTCTTTTTCTTAGATTTTGGTCTATTGATGATGACTGTGCCGTCGGTTTTCCTGTGGAAGGAGATCTTGGGAATCTTTGGTATTGCCTTTTTTTCCGGTTCACCTGTATATTATTTATTGTTTTCATTTCGTTTGTTTTTCTGGTATTTGGGGTTGCAGTGCCTATGGGTTTGTTATAGATATAGTCAGTCCGCCCTTGATCTTGCTTGGATTAGATTTGCTTTTAGCACAAACAACAATATTGTTGATAAAATTTAAAAAGAGCAGCTAATATGAACAACTCACCATAAATAATTTTTATCAATATTTTTCAAATTTGTAAGCTGAATTCTGCCTATTATGCCGTTATTTTTTAAGTATATAATATAAAGTTATATAAAAACAACTGGAATGGACAATAAAGACGCTATTATGGTTATTATTATTATTTTTCAATTCTGTTTTGCGTCCTGTTTTATTTCCAAAACTGATATTTCAAATCGCAAAACACGAAACTTATTACTTACATACTTCTTCAATTGTGTCCAAGGACTCCATGGCTTTAGGCGGACCAATCCAACATCCAACTGATGAACTGACAAACCCCTATCGACGTAACTTTCATTTTCGAAAAATTAAACAAATTACAGTTAATATGACAGTGACAATAATTCTGTGCAATACCTTGTGGACAGTAGCAGAACTGTTTTTGTCTTTTCGTTCATGTACTACAGAGGAATCACTTACTGGAGCAATTTACCGTTTTTTGTCCGAGGTTTTGAAAATCATTATTGAAAATATAAATCGTTTGATTTTATTTCTGAAAAATAGTATGAATAATTCCTCAATGTTCAGTCTTTTAAATTTCATATAAATATTACTTGCAAAAGCGAGTCTTCTCAACTGTCTTTGATTTTAAAACAAGATTTTCAGATTTTTTTTTTTAATTGTGGGGGAACGTTGAAGTAGAAAATTCTGAAAAAAATTGTGATAATCTTTTACGCCGACATTGATATGTCATGATATTTGATATGAAATCTGATGAATGGTTTTTGGGAAAACTTTAAAAACCTCTAAAAATTATGTTTTTATTTTTTCCTCGAAAACTGATTTTCTTCTACAGCTCTCTCATTGTTCAATTTGGATGACAAAATAACTCGATTTTTTTTCAGAATTTTCGTCCCTGCCATTAATTTTTTTATGGGTTTATATGAACCTTAATTCGAAATAAAAATAAAAATATTATTTATCGCCGGCCTGGCTCTGCTCAGCTCAGCCACTCGCTTCCCGCGCCGTCGACGCTGCTAAACTTTAAGAGGGTATTTTCGAAATTGAAATTAATTTAAACTCTATTAAGATCTGCGTTAGGTGATGTTGAAATCATTGCTAGTAATAAACATTTGAAGAGATTTGCTTTAAAATATTGATGATAAATAACACAGAAATAACTGAACTGAAAATCTTTTGAAATCTCTTGTAGCCATATAACACTTATTTAGTAGCATCTCTCAATTCCAGTTTTTAATTAACTTAACTTTTTGTGTAGACATGTGACATATTTCTTCCGTCCCTCGGTAAAAATTAGTAACTGGAGTTATTAGGTTCTGAATTGTATTTAATATGTGAAATGTTCATGAAGCTTTCACCGAATACTTCGAATTTTGACCCATTCCATGATGTCAAAGCCGCATGCCACGATTTTTTTTATTCAACTTCTACTTTCAGTTTTATAATTTTTTAATTTTCTAGTAACTCCTAAAAGTTGCTAGGTTTTACCATGAAAAGAAAGATTGATGTTCCTGTACTTTTTGTGTACCATAACAAAACCCCTAGAAGCAAACTTTTGTTGTAGTGGTCTCTATATTTTACATTTATTGAAATTATTTTATTTTCTGTTCCTACTTCCTACTTATCGCTTTTATTTTTATATATTACAAATATTTACATTATTTTTTGGAATCCTGAGAAGCTTTTACTTTTGTTTTAATTTAATTACCTTTTTTATATTTTGTTTGTTATTTTACTTTTCAATTTAAAATTTATTTTTGTTATTTAGCAGTTTTATTAATAAAAGTTGGCAAATGATGGAGGTCCAAACTCATTATAAATAATTCTTTTAATAGGGAACTGGTGGGCCAAAACTTGTTATAAATAAGATTTTTTCAATAAGGAAGTGTTGGGCCAAATAGGTCCCTGCCATGTGGGCCAAATGGTCCCAGTCCGACTCTGGATATACGGGTCCATGGTAGAATCTATATTAAGCCTCTGCATAACAATATGGGGAGGAACGTTCACAACTACAATACAAAACTTGCAAACTGTTCAAAATACTTGATAAAATAATATTTTACAACAACACTATTATACGAAGAAACCAAAATGCTCAAAATAAGACAAATATATGTCCGTCAGTGTCTCTTTAAATTATTTTCTGAACAAGATAAACATCCAAAAATAACTTCCAACACAAGATCTGCGACTGAACAGAATATACAACCTCTGTTGCACCCCTGCGCACAACCATCAGAATTCCTCGAGATACTTGTGCAAGCTAGGGAAGACATGCACGAGACCTGTTACCAAGCTAGGAATCAAATCCACGACCCTACGATTGAAAGGCGAACGCTCTACAGCCGACCACCAAGGCCCAAGTTGAAACTTCGTATATCTGGTTTTCATGTTCTTACTTTACGCAAATGATTTACCTTCACATAGGTCATTGAAACGTGAGTTACTGACGATTCTATATGTAGGTGGCATTTCATTTTCTCTTCATGTTGATAAAAGTCATGATATTCATGAAATTCCAGTTGATTCTACAGCCCATGTCAAAGAATACTAATTTAGGTGAAAGCTTTTGAGATACCCGGTACTAAACTGTATTTCATGATTATGTTATGAATGCAAACTATTGTTTGCCATGAGGCTTCTGCATAAAAATCAAAGCAAGTCAACTTTCAATGAACTGGGTGGGTATACCCACCTACCTACAAACTCAAACGAGCACCTCGGTATATCTTGGTAGAGAGAAAATCACAATTAAATTTAAATTGAGTCATTGAGAGAATAGGGAAATATTAAGAAGCTATACTAATTTCTTCCAGATTTAGTGAAAAACTACCACTCGTGATGAATTATTTTCTAATGCGACTGAAACAGCGATATGTTTATTTTCAAATTATCATAATGCACATGACCTCATCAGGTAAATTTACAGGAATGCAGCTTCATTCAACTCTTACTTGGAGTACACATATCAAGATCCATCTGTTACGTGTGTTATCGGCAAATCCAATTATTTCACCACAGCTTTTCAACAAGAACAATCCATCTATATAAATATTGAATAAAAGTGGTCCCAGAACACTACCTTGAGGCACATCATATTCAATACTTTCTTTCTTACTGAGGACATCAACCACTGTTACAATTCAACTTCTATTGGTGATATAGCTTTCAAATAATTTTGGGTTTACATTCCTTATACCAATGTCCTCTAAGTTTAGCAGAAGTAAGTCGTGCCTCACAATGTCGACAGCTTTTGATAGGTCAATGAAATTAAACATAGAAGTCTTGTTCTCTTTCAAAGCATTATTTAGTTTCACAATTAAGGCCAGAATTGCATCCTCTGTTGACGTGTTTTCTTTAAAACCAAACTGCTTGTATGATAAAATTCTATATTTTTCAAGATAAGACGTCAACCTATTCTTCATTAATTTCTCGAATATTTTGGATATGGGTCTATAATTATCTACATTTGTTATGTCTCCCTTTTTATGAAGTGGTATTATAATGGAGTTTTTGAATTTTCTATGTCATATACCACTTTACATGCATTTATTGATTATATAAAAAAATGGTTTTATAATAAAATCACCAATAATTTTGAGAATTTCATGGTGGTATAAAAGCTATATTTTGAGTAATCAAAGTATCGCTCACAGAAAATCGCTCATTTCATTGATGCGTGAATTGCATCTCTTTCGCTAGGCCTCCAATACATTTTGGTCGAAAGAGATGCATCCATCGACCAAAATGTATTGGAGGCCTAGCGAAAGAGATGCAATTCACGCATCAATGAAATGAGCGATTTTCTGTGAGTGATAGATACTTCTGAATAACATTCTCCCTTACCTCATTTATAGATAAGAATCTTCAATGGAAACTGGACATTTTGGAAATAATCAACTATCTGAATGAAAATGCAAATTTTCACTTTCAGATTTTTTCTCTCAAGTTATATAGGGTCTTTCACAATATCTATCAGATGTAGTTCAATGTCCAGCGTGGCTTTAGCCGGGAAAGTAGTTGTTTTCTGTTAGATATTACAAAAAAGTAACTTCATTTTATCGTAGATTCTTCCATTTCCAGAGGAGTCATATATTGGTTCAATTTTCAATTGAGAATGTTTTCCTTTACAACACTTAATCATGCTTACACAACTGAGTTTTAGAGTTTAGTTAGAGTAGGTAGGTATATATTTCCTAAGGTTATGACCGCAAAATTATTTTTTGTTCAGCAAATTATCCACTCTCGAACAAAATCAATTGTTTCGCCAATACATTGTTTTTCCACAAGGACAACCTGTCTTTCCTATGATCCGTCAATCATTTCACAATCTTTTTAAAAGCCGCTTCTTGAAATGAATTCTAAATACCTGAAATCGAAACGGAATGCTACATCTTTAATTCATCATTCCATATTCGCTTTCATATCCACTTTGTGACTGCGTCCATTTCAAAGGCGTCTAATCGCAGTTAGCTTTCCCCACGTCAGGCGAAAACAAAACAAATACCGGTCAGCTATGGTGAATGACGGCCAGGAGTATCGTTCATACGACTAATTACACGTACTCCGATAAACATCGCCATCTAGACAGCCATGAATAGCCGCGGATAGAGCCGCTTCCGGTGCCCCACGTTATATTTACCCCGCCCCCTTTTCATTATTGTCATTTATTATCAATTTAGAGTCGCAGAGCGCAAAATTTTAATGACATACAATTTGTTTTACATTTAGTTTTAGTTTTTTTTTTAGACGGTTCGATCGCGTGACATCTCTCGTACCATGTGTAGAAAAACCGATTTTAATGACAACTTAGGCTGGTAGGAGAAATTGACGAATTAGCCGCGAATTGAACGAGATACTTTTTACCTTCGACGTTTTCGGTCTTGTTAAGTATTTGATCTGTTTTTGTCTGGCACTGGAACCAATTATGTATGTGTGGAATAAATATATATTAAAGAACTAACAATGTCTTATGAAGAGGTACAGTCTAGATGAAAAACATTGGAAAAGGTTGATTGAGTTCCATCACAATGATTTTTAATGCCAATATGTCACTTCTGTAAACAGTAATTAATTATTTTATACTTGTAACTTTTAGCAATTAGATTCTCTCAATTTTTCAAAAGCACTAGTTCAGGAACATCGTGAATCGATAGAAAAATAAAATGTATGACGGAGACGGTATTCCGGAATAGGAGCCGTTTAAGGTTCATATAAAGTCAAATATTTCGCGTTTCTGAACTGTAAGATGACACTGACAAGATATGTTTTTCATACCATGGTGACAGCAATCTTTTATAATATTTACAAATAAATTACAGAATATCCAACGGTCAACCCTACTACTAATGCATTAATGCCAAATCTCAACATTATTCGGAGTACCTAGTGCGGAATAGCTCACAGGATTGTTAATTATTATCTGGTAATAATTGTGGTAATGTAGTTCAATGCATTATGTGGCTATATTACGGATAGCCAGATTACTAATAATAATTATTATTATTACATTTCTTGTTTTTTATGGAGATGATTTTGTGATTTCTTTCTCTTCAATAATGAATTATTTATCTACTGTATTATCTACATTTGAGATATAGAATATAGATATATATATATATATATATATATATATATATATATATATATATATAATATATATATATATATATATATATATATATATATATATATATATATATATATATATATATATATATATATAATATATATATATATATATATATATATATATATATAACAGGAAGTTATTCATGACATCTACAGTCACTAGTTGAAACTTAATTTGACACGAACCAAGGAATCCAAAAGTAGAGGTTTGTCCACAAATTGACAGGCAGCCAACAATTCGTTGTTCTGACCAACCCAAGGTTCAATCAAGTTTCTAATACGTTATGAGGAACGCAAGCAGAATCTAAACAGCTGTCAAAGGTTAGAACTCTCGGAATTAAAACGAAATATACTCTATTTTCACTTAGATTCTGCTTGCGTTCCTCATAACGTATTAGAAACTTGATTGAACCTTGGGTTGGTCAGAACAACGAATTGTTGGCTGCCTGTCAATTTGTGGACAAACCTCTACTTTTGGATTCCTTGGTTCGTGTCAAATTAAGTTTCAACTAGTGACTGTAGATGTCATGAATAACTTCCTGTTATATTCTGTCTTTCCTATTATATTTTTTGAAACTTGCACACATAACTCAGTACGAGGTGTTGAGTTTGAACAATGAGGTCTCCATCCAAGACAAATCTGAGGGCGCGCGCAACAAATTTCCTGAAATTTGTTAACAGAACACAGCAAAAGACATTGAAACCAAACAATGACGCCCCCGAGGTCTCTATCTAACCAAAACCGGATGCACTGCACCTTCCACCAAATTCACGGACAATACTCTTCAGAGGCCATTGATTTCGAATAACAAAGTCTACACCCATCAAAAAATCAGAGAGACTACTAATACAACCAAAATCATAGACAGGACTCAGCAGAGGCTACTGAATTCGAATAACGAGATCTCCGAGGTCTACATCCAATAAAAAACTGGAGACACTACAAATTCAACCAGATTCATAAACAGGACCCAACAGAGGCCACTAAATTCTAAACATAAGGTCCCCGAGGTCTACATCCAATAAGGAACTGGAGAAACTACAAAATCAACCAAATTCATAGACAGGACCCCGCAGTGGCCACTGAATTCCAAGGACTCCAATCCAACATCCAACTGATGAACTGGTTAACCCCTATCGACTGTCTTTCATTTTATAACGAAATTTTCATATTTTTTTTATATTGTGAGAGAACGTTGAAGTTGAAAATTCTGAAAAAAATCGTGATTATCTTTTACTTGGACATTGATATGTCATGATATTTGAAATGGAATCTGATGAATTGTTTTTGGAAAAACTTAAAAAAACCTCTAAAAATTATGTTTTTATTTTTTTCCTCGAAAACTGTTCATCTGATTTTTTTCTACATCTCCATAATCATTCAATTTGAATGCCAAAATAACTCGAATTTTTTTCAGAATTTTTAACTTTGCCGTTAATTTTTTCATGGGTTCATATGAACCTTAAGTAAGACATCCTTTCTCAGGTTATTGACACTTAATACAACCATTAATCCAATACAATTTCACAATTAATAAAAAATTGTTAAAATTGTTGTTTCCGTCAATCGATTGCACCCCTACGCTCAACCCTCGAGAGTCTTCGAAATACTTGTGTGAGCCAGGGAAGACGCAGCCCTTACCCTTTAACGTGTGATGCCATGTATACGAGACTTTGAACCCTCGAACCTTCGCTCCAAAGGCGAACGTTCTACCAGCACGGCCACCACGGCCCATAGTATAAATATTTCCCTAAAGGGTGAAAATATTAGTACTTGGCAACGAATACATGGCGACTAGGACAACAACGTGCAAGCACTTCGCTCGCCTACCACAACTCAACTGGACTGCTATCCAAAATATGTTCTCTCTTCCTTTACAATTTCAAGTAATCATTTTCCCAGAAGACCAACTGCCTCTCCTTATTTGTATACCTAAACGTCCTGTCACACGTGTCTTTCGTTCGTGATAACTATCACGCAAAAATCTAGTCACTATTTTGAATAAGCACACAATATTTTACGACCAAACTATTGTGTGAAAATGAGATGACAGGTCTCTTCAGATAAAAAGATAACCCGTGAAAAGATTAAATAACAAATCTCACGAGATTTCATAATCAAACTACAGTCTATAGGCAGGCATATTTATTGAGGAATAACCCATCGATTTTCAATCTCCGCCATGCAACAGGCTAATGCAATGGCTGAAACACAACAATACACTGAATCAGTAGGTATCAACAAGGTTACCAAAAGGGCAAATCAACCCAATCATCTTTTAGTTCCTTCAGAATATAATTATGTCACTAGAACGAAAAGAATTGGCTCTTGGAAAATTCCTAGATTTATCTAAAGCCTATGATTGTGTACATCCTGATATACTTTTGTACAAATTGGAGAGATATGGTGTCGGGGACCTTTCTTGCATTGGTTTCAGGTCCAGTTTTTTTTAGTATCAGTTAAACTCCATGTTGATGAACTAATGGTTAGAATGTGATCCTTCAAACGTCATTTAATGAATGTCATTCCCCTTCTAAACTATTTGTTAGTTATCTGGAGCTTAACTCGAACGTAAAAAAAATGGCCATCATTCATAATTGCCTGACAGAAAACATAGAGTTATAGTCAGATGAAAGAATATTGAATAGAGATGTTCCTCAAGGAAGTATAACTGGGCCAATCTTTTTCATAATATATGTAAACGACCTAATATCAAATATCAACATCAAAAAGTATAATCTTACTAGTAATGCACATGATACAAATTTTCTGATTTGCGGTAAACATTTTCCCGAAGTTATAGATAACCTGCAAACCTATTATCATATTATCAATTGATTGGTTCCTTATGAACAAATTAGTTCTGAATGAAAGCAAAACAAAGGTTATGCTGTTGACCACAAAATGATTACCGTTTCAAAAGCCTACAGCCGTCAAACTAGAAATATCATATGTCTTGAAATTTTCAAGTATGCTAATTGACGACTGTTTATCTTGAGATCAACATACAAGGTATTTATCTGAACTGAAACTGAAACTTATCTAAACTTAATTGTGCATGTTACAGTTTAAGAGTAATTTCGAATTACACCAATTACAACACAAACAAAACCATTTATCATTCAACTATTGAAACGAATGTAAAGTGTGGAATAACTTTGTATGGGAACAGTAGAGCTGCAAACATGTCTTCATTATTCAGAAAAGATTGTTGAGAGTTTTCTGGAAACTAAAAATGACCGAAATTTTAGTTACACATTCAAAAATACCTCTAGGACACCAAATTTCATATTGTAGTCTTCAATTTCAGGGACAACTATTCTCATTTTTCAAAATAAAAAATGTCGAAAATTTACTAGCGTTTCTGTTTTTGAATCAAATCTTACTGCTACACCACTGAATACAGGACATGTTCAAAGGGTTAGCGTCAAAATTACATTGATATGCGTCTTTACAATAATAAAGCTGTAAGAAAATAAAATTTGAAAAATATGCCGTTTAGTCATCCCGCCACTTCAATTTTAGAAATTTTATAATAATTCTGACTACACTATTTGATTAAGGAAGTCTCGAAATATAATTGATAAGAATTTCATCTTGAATGCAAAAATTATAAAAAAGTAAAATTTGAAAAAATGTACGATAGAAAATAGAGACTAAAGTTTGTCTTTCAGTCGCAGATAATTCCACATCTGATTTTCCTGTTCATATTTTCAATAATATCAACATGCCATACTCATGACAGATTTTATGTCAAAAAATAGTTTTCAAGTTTTCACACCGCACATGAAATAGTCCAACAATTCCATCATTACACACAGTGTGAAATTTCTTCTGAAGAGTATGAATTCTAATTCTTCCGACCTTCCCGACAATCTTAGAATAGTGAAATAGTATAGGAGGCCTAGTGAAATAGTATAGGAGGCCTAGCGAAAGAGATGCAATTCACGCATCAATGAAATTAGTGATTTCTATTAGTGATACTACTGAATGACATTCTCCTTTAGCTCGTTTATGTATACATGAATCTCCAATGGTAATTGGACATTTGAGAAATAATCAACTATTTGATTGAAATTGCAAATTTTCACTTTCAGATTTTTTCTTTCAAGGTAAGTACTTTTCAAAATATCTATCAGATGTGGTTTGATGTCCAGCGTGGCTTTAGCCAGGTGAGTAGTTGTTTTCTCTTAATGGATATTAGAAAAAATTGCTTCTTTTCATTTCAACTATCTGAATGAAAATGCAAATTTTCACTTTCGGATTTTTCTTTCTAATTATATAGTGTCTTTTCACAATATTCATCAGATGTAGTTCAATGTCCAGCGTGGCTTCATCCAGGGAAGTAGGTGTTTTCTGTTAGATATTACAAAAAAGTGACTTCATTTTTATCATACGTTTTTTCCATTTCCAGAGGAGTCATGTTTGGTTCAATTTTCAGTTGAGAATGTTTCCCTTTTCAATAATTTTCATATTCACATTCTACTGCTCTGTATGAAAATGTCCACAACACTTACATTTCCATTTCCCTGATGATTTTGAAATGATTTCATTATTACTACTCGAAACCTCTTGCACATTTCTTCTATTTCTTTGCTTGATAACAATACAATTTTTCAGTACATTCACATCTTGTTTGTTTGCCTGTTAATGTGGAAGAACAACTTTGTTGAACATCGCCTCCCAAGGGTAATCGTCTACATTAACTTGTGTATTTGTAAAAGAAAAATAAAGAAACATTATTATAATTCGACACTACCGACGAATGTGTCCTTCAAAATTTTGTCTAACTGCTGTCCAAGCTCACAATAATTCATTGCCAAATTATGAATTCTTGCATAACACTTAATAACTGCTTCATTTTCTTCCTGTCTAGCTTCGTAAGTAAAACTCAATTCTTTCACGATATACTCTGGTCATTGGAGAAAAATGAGTCTTCAGTAGGGTATACACACAAGTGTTCATAAGATGTTTCCATTGGTAGATTGGATGTGCATAAATCTCGAAGTACCATGTATGTATCTGCACCCTATTAAACACAGAAGTGCTGACACTCTACGATCAATCTTGGGATCTTTTTCATTGAATGAAATTCAAAATGATACACTTCTCCAGATCTTCTTGGTACCCAATTGTCACTTTTTGTATCAAACTACTGAAATACTTATTCAACTTTCGAATTGCTTCCTTCCTGAATCATCGCCGCCAATATAATAACCTGAAGGCCAGAGGTAATAACTTCATTAAAAAAAAGCAATACAAATTGAAAATGTTGATTGATATTCAAAAGTTAAAAATAATCAATTTTCTTCACTCTTCAGACACATTTCTGTGACAATTACTAGTGACAATTACGAGTGAATCACATATTCTCAATGTATTACAATTATGATGAATTTACTATTAAAAAAAATTATTTTGACTTTCTACTTCATTCTAAAGAATATCAGTGATGTATTTTTTATGAAAGAACAATCCTCCGAATTTTAAAATTCTTTGAAATCCCTTTCTGAAAATTTATTCTGCTTTGTTTCCAAAATCACATTTTCAGCTGGATTTGCATCTCGACCAACAAACAAGTTATTTCAGAAGAAGAATAGGACACATTTTCAATAGAGTTTATACGAGGATATATTGAAAAATTCTTAGCCTACTTTAGAACCAAACAAAATTTCAATGTCAAAATATTTTATTACTCCACATTTTCTCCTCTTAATTGGATACATTTATTACAGCGAACCTGCAACGTCTCTAGACCTTTCAAAAAAAATATTTCTTCTTGCTCTGCAAACCAGACCTCCACAGCTTTTATAACCTCCTCGTTGAAAGAAAATTTACACCTTTTAAACTTTTTTTCAGTTGAGGAAAGAGATGATAGTCGGACGGTGCCAAATCTGGTGAATAAGGGGGGTGTTCTAGTAATTCAAACCATAAATCAAGAATTTTTTGCATGGCAACATGAGATTTGTGTGCAGGGGCGTTGTCCTGCAAAAACAAATCACCTTTGGATAGCTTTCCGCGTCTTTTCTCTTTAATTTTTTCCCGTAGAGTGCTCAGTAATGTCGAACAGTAATCTCCAGTTATTGTTCTACCCTTAACCAAAAAATCAATCATGATTACTCCATGGCAATCCCAAAAAACTGAAGCAAGAACATTTCCAGCAGATTTTTGGATACGAAACTTCTTAGGTCTTGGAGAACCGGAG
Source organism: Chrysolina oricalcia (assembly GCA_944452925.2). Taxonomy (NCBI): domain Eukaryota; kingdom Metazoa; phylum Arthropoda; class Insecta; order Coleoptera; family Chrysomelidae; genus Chrysolina; species Chrysolina oricalcia. Next base: position 53,081,139 of record OX101812.2, on the reverse strand, counting down.
TGTCGCCATTCCATCGATTGTTGCTTTGTTTCTGGATCGTAGAAATGTACCCAAGTCTCATCCATGGTAACAATTCGGTTTAAGAAGTCTACATCGCTTTCAAATCGAGCACAGACGAACGCGATGCTACTACCCTTGCACGCTTTTGGTCAACATTCAAACATTCAAATTGACGTGAACTATGTGATGAACGCGTTCGTATGAAATATTCAGTGCTTCAGATATCCGTTTTAGCCCAATTCGACAGTCTGTTAAAATCATGTCATGAACTGCATCGATATTTTCGGGGACTGACACAGAAACTGGCCTTCCCGATCGGTCATCATCTTCAATGGAAAATTGACCTCTTTTAAAGCTTGCAGTCCAATTTTTCACGGTCGCAAACGAAGGACATTGATCACCAAGGGTATTAAGCATATCTTCTTAAATCTGCTTACCTCTTAACCCTTTTAAATACAGGTACTTGATGATGGCTGATACTCCAATTTTTCGATTTTCACAATTTCGGTGGACATATTTTTTCTTTTAATTCATTGCGTAATTCTGGTTTACTTTTTTGACGTCAAACTTTACACTGACACTTCTAATAAGTTATTGTTCGTTGCTATGGTAACGCAATATTTTGTTTATGCAGGGAACTGGTCTAGGCTAACTAGATATCAATACATCCTCGTATTTGTAGTTTGAAAACTATCAGCATGAGATAGGCCTGGTAAATTGAATGAAATTGCATCAAACGCTGGATGAAATGATGGAACTGGAGAACTCTGTAAAAAAACATCATTTTCGTTATCGAAGTATACTCATGTCTAGTTCAAATGGAATTTCTAGGTATCTTTCTCAATCAAACTCTATCATAAAATTATCAATTATAAGATACCATGAAATTTAGTATTTTTGTAATCAGAACACATAAGAATCGATAAATGATAGTCAGATATATTTCTACCTGAACCGATCACGATCAGACATCCCTTGACCTCCAATATGGCTGTCTATTGTATATTGGCGAACTACCTCCATTGGCTGGCAGCGAACTACACGTACAGGGGTAGCTTTATTGTATTGCGATTACATCTGCTTACATGGACTTACCTACCCTGCTTGCCGCGATGGATATCGAATAACAGTATAATTTTATTGCTAGCTATGACAGACAGACAAAAGTATGCGATAGTCGATTGTTATTCGTATTGTTGCCATTGTTCCAAGTGTAGGATTTCCATGGATTGCGGTCTGATATTACCGATTATTACCGAGGTAATATGATATCGATGAGCGGTGCGGTTTCGAGTATACAATGCTTAAACGGTGATGGCGTATCTCCATCAATATAGCTGTGTGACGGTGAATATGGGGGCGGATTTGTGCACGAAGCTTCGCAGGGTGGCAGAAACGGTGAGTCCACGAGGGCTTTCTACTCGGATGCGAAAGCAAAAAAGGGTTATGTTCATGACTTTCTACCATGTTAAGACGTAAAAGTATAGCCCAATATTGTGAGAATCGTTCAGATACCCTTGCGAATACTCGCAATTTTTCAGCTCGCAAAAAGCGTTTTTACTCATACGGCGAAAAAATCAGCATTTAAAAACAAAAATCCTATTTTAGGATTTGCCTCAAAAGTACATTGCTTACGAAATATCGAATTTTTTCTACAATTTAGCCGCGCACTGTATATGTTATAATACACAGAGAAAAACGTTTCTTTGCGAGAAACAATCTCATTTGTTTGACTTTTATTTCTTTGCAAGATATAATTGTAATTAGTAAGAAACAAATGTTATACCTAAGAACCAAATCATATTCTTTGTTTCAAGTTATCGGTTCATTTAAATTAGATTTGTTTGGCCGAAACAACTGCATTTGTTGAAAAGCTATTTATTTACAAGCAATAAATGATATTTGATTCAGATAAATATTTGTTTGGACAAAGGACCCCGCAAAATCCTTATGGAAAATGGCTCTCGGCTAAATTCACTGAAACTTTGACTTACAAATATGAAACAAAAACCAATTTGAATGGTATCACCGATCCTACCTTTCAAAATGAAATCCATTGTGGTTGCCTGATAGAAGGGGTGGGGGCTTAGTGGGATAAATAAGGAATCTTTGAAAAGAGTGTTCAATTCTCTTTTCAACCTTGGTTTTTTTTATGTTGAAGAATATTTTCACAATTTGTATCTCTTTGCCATTCATCGATATAAGGGTGCCATTCAGATCAGCACTCATACTTGATATTTCTAGTGCATATGGTAAAAAAATATTGATGAAATCCGAAAAAAAAATTGATAGTTGAAAAGGGAATTGATTTCTCTTTTCAACGATTTGTCATCTGACCCCCATGCCATTTGAAATTTTTAAATTGATGTGCCCCTCTATCAAGCAATTACAATTTCTTTCTTTTTTCAAGACGTAATATATGTGGTACTATTCAAGGTGGTTTTTGTTCCATGTTCGTCCGTCAAACCGTTCAAAAGTTAACAGGGGCGGGGGAGTATAAAAAGCCGCACTGTATATTCAGTTTCAATCTGCAACCTATGAGTCTTTGAAGAATAAAGAACTTTTTTAATTTTTTTTTCAAAACGACTCTAAAGTTGAATAAGGCAAATAATATACCGGGTGACACGGCAGACATGTAGCAGCCTATAGTTTTTCATTTGAAGAGATACAAATTTGAAATTTGCAGAAGTTACGTAATCAATTATATCGCTTCATGTGAACCTAACAACAAATTTTATCAACTACATGTTTGAGCGGCAGTAACCCCATCTTTTTTTAATGACACCCTATACAGTGTGGTCCACTAAGTGTGCAACAAATGGGAAACTTGTTTATTATCGATTTCTCAGAAAATTTTATTCCTGACAAAAGTTGGTGCATGTTCCAAAACTATACCAGGTGTACCTGAAATGGCTTTATGACAAACACCATACAGGATAGTCCTAAAAATATCAAAGTTCGTTCATGAGTAAAAAACCCTTATTTCAAAAAATATAGAAATATGTTGAAAAGAAAAGTTGCTTAGAATTAAAAGTTATGTTCAGATACAAAGTCATGGCCTGCTATTCGAATTTTTTTTTTTCGTTTGGAAAATATTGAATTACCCCCGTATGATACATACTTTTACTATTTTGATTTAATATATATGTGAAGTAGCCACAATCAATTCAGTTTGGAGTATTTTTTATCAAATTAAAGTGTATTTGTAAAATTTACTTGGATTTGTATTTTATTAGGTGACCGTCAACTTCATGTTTGTTACAACGATATTTAACGGAACTCTAGAATAAAACAAATACTCTTTTTAACGAGGAAAATACTTTACTAAGTAAATGTTCACATCAACAAACTGTCAATAAAAGTATAAAATTTCTGTTCTTCTGACAACAATGCCTCAACTAGAACAGATATTAAAAACACTCCAAAATCTATCGCGGATAGCCATGAACAAAAAACACATACGCCCGAAAACAATACTGTAGTTTGATAGTGTGGTGTCTTGAAACTTGCCTGTCAAACGTTTTCATATTTGTCCTTAATTAAAAATGCCTCGCCCAGTAGTATTAACGTTAACTGAAAAGGCAGAATTGATTTTAATCTGTGGTGATGGTTATAAAATAATGCGCGAAGCAGCAAATATTTTCAACGAGCGGCATTCAGACAAACAAATTTTGCTATTCAAGTGTAGAATTTTAAAGAATTTCAAACAGACCGGCTCACTAGAATATAAACATAATACGGAGCGTACGAAACCTTTATGAACAGAAGAAAACCAGCTTGACGTACTTCAAGCAGTAGTAGAAAATCCTAGAAAGTCCACCCAAGAAATTAGTGATTATACCGGCATAAAAAAAACCTCTGTGAAGCGTATTCTCAAGAAACATAAGTACCATACTTACAAACCTACATTCATTTGTACATTGCAAGAAAGAGACTATGATTTGAGATATAATTTTTCCATGTGGATTCAGGGTGAAATAGAAGAACAAAGAGATTTTCATCGATGTATTCTGTTTGGAGATGAATCGACTTTTACAACAAAATTGCAGATGGTGGTCAGATGTCAACCCAAATTTTATTATGTTATTATTGCCAACAAAAATCAATAGTATCAGAAAACAAACGTTTGGTGTGGTATATTAAACGATACATTACTAGGTCCGTTTTTTTTTCGAGAGAATTTGAATGGTGACAAGTACTTGAACTTTTTGGAAACTGAAATAGGAGAGTTTTTGGATGATATGGTATTAGAAGAACGGCAAAAAGTATGGTTCCAACATGACGGATGTCCTGCCCATTCTACTAGAAATGTTTCTCAGTGGCTGAATAGGACATTTCGTAATAAATGGTTAGGACGAAATACCGATCCTCGATGGCCTCCTCGTTCTCCAGACCTTACACCTCTGGATTATTTCTTATGGGGATACTTGAAACAAAAAGTCTACAGAGATCGCCCCTTTAATAATGTTGCTGAGCTTGAAACTTCAATACGAGTTCATTGCAGAAATATTCCCGCTAATGTGTTGCGATCTACAGTAAACGAATTTTATGAGCGAACAATTAGATGGATGCATCGAAAGAGAAGGTGGACATACAGAGACGCTTCGATAATTTTTATTGTTAGCACCTGTTCAGTTACCTACTGTAAGTTTCTGTACTATCGCTTATTGGTAATAAAAACTAGAGATAAACTTAGCATCACAGAATAACACATAGCACACTGTGTCAGCATTATCTATATTTCAAGTTAGTTAAATGAAAATGGCGAAGGTACAGTCGGCATAGAACAGAATAATCTGATCCAAACTATGTTACTTGATTTGTGCGAATTCGCAAAACGTTGAATACCTATTTGAACTTTATTGCGGCATGTCTGACAGTGATTTTGTTCTCAGAAAAATAGTGAAATTCCCTCTTCTATGTTTTCGAAAATTATATTGGAGATGTACTTTGCAAGTAACAAGCATCAATATGGTTTTTGGAAATCATGCTCTGCCATTCTACCCACAACTGAAGTTGTGAAAGAAGCACCTAATTGTTGGTTTCGAAAACAGGCCGTTGACAGCGGTGCAGAACCTTCGTGTTTCTCACGATTTTCTTTCGCAATTTAATTCACTACAGTGAAAGAGATATTACACTTTCTCTATTCCAATCAGCATATAAAATAGTGAGAACAGAAGTACCCCAGGGTTCTGTTTTGGGGCCTATTTGTCATCATTTATATTCTTGATTTTTTCCATGGTAAGCTCTGTGATGGTGAAATCCATTTTCTTGTCAAATTTGAATAGTCAGTAAAATTCATAATTTGAGAAAACACTTTCATTGTTTCTTTTCTTGACCTCATTATCTGAAAATAATCCCGATATTTCAATTAAAGTATATAAAAGAATAATTGATGATTATGTTTCTTGCAACTCTGAAATTTGTAAGATTTACTTCTGCAACTCTGGCATTTCCTGAAAGGAACAATCACTGATGAAAGTTGGATGTGTAGAGGAAGATAGCCCATATCACACCACACCATAGGATGATTCTGTTGATTATTTTCTTTATAATGGTAATAACTATTTGTAATTACTTGATAGTTGTTCTCTGATACTGAGTGAAGCACACAATATGGAAAATAAAACAAAAACCCAGAAAGCGTCTCCAATTTGGATAAGAGAACGTATGACTAGGATTACAACTTCCAAATTAGGATCCATAATTAAACGTACGGTGTCAGTCAATGAATATTTTCTTTCTCAAAGGCCTAAATAACAAATATAACAGCAGCTATGTAAACTGGGTTGGATAAAGAGGATGCAGCTGCAGCTAAATATGAAAAAGAAAATGGATATTTCAGATATTTCCAATGTAGGCTTGTTATTAAACCAGGATTCTTCTTTCTTAAAATTAAAGTTAGATGCATACTTCTACCACTTTTCTACTATATCATAAAAGTGTAACGACTGTTTCATAATAAGATTTATGGTATCGATATAAAGAATAAAATTACAAAAACATTTTTACAACTCCAGAATTTGAATAGGAACACACATTTTATCTAATTATCAATACTTTTCTACTTCATAGATCATGATTGTTATCTATGAGTAGAAAAATATACATGAATCGATGTTTGTCAAAAAACCGAGGATATAGTTTAATTTTTCATCAATTTTAACTTTCGATATATCAAATATCGAAACAAATAAACAATCCGTTGAAGTTGACAGATGATATAAATATAATTGAGTTGAAGCAGTATCTCCAACATTGAAAAACGAAATTTATTACCAACCTGACAGCGAAAAAACGATCACTGATAGCCTGTGGAATACTGTCAATTGCTGCACTGGTGGGCATGCAATATCTAATTCTTGAAATTTTATGTTATCTGCGTTAACTTGTTCTGTCCATCTGAGATTGTAATCAATATGTAAGCCCAATAACTTTGTTGTTGTAGTTGATTCAATTATATTACTTTTGACTCGACTTGTTAGGGTATCTGAGTTGGATGTAACATTATGAGAATGAAAAAATACCTACGCATTCTGTCTTGTCGACATTAATCATTAAACCGTTACATTTACACCAATTCTCTACAGAATTCACAGTATCTGCAATGGATGATATGGGTTCCTTTGAAGTCTGTTCATAGACCGCCAGTGAGGTCTCGTCCGCGTATATTGTTAGCACTTGTGATTTTATGTGGATTGTTAAGTCATTAATAAAGAGTAGGAATATCAGTGGTACCAGTACAGATCCCCGAGGAACTCCTTTATGCATCATATGAGAATTATTACGCGGATGACATCTTTCCGGAAATCTTACGACTTACAGTTGTTTAGCTTGTCTACAATTTCTTTTGCTCTCACCGAATATCAACAACATATCGACCTTTTCGTTTCTTGAATACAATTTCAGTCTCCAATAATAATATGTTATTTTAATCAGCACAAAGACGACGAAGTCATTACAATCAAATAACCTTCAACTGCCAAACACAAAACGTTTTGTGTATACACCGCCTACAAGGGAAAGTAATATAGAAAATACCTAGACTTGGGAATTGATGTATTAGGGGAAAAACTATACTTTTACTTTCTTCGCAAGTAGCCTTTTAATTTTTTTTTCTCATCTCCATCTTCTCCATATCGTCGTTTCTTTTAATAAAAAATATTATTAACACCCGGCAGGGATTGATCAGGGTTTGGAAAAATTTCAAATAATGTCGTCTTAATAAAGATCTTTCAGTTTTAAAGCCTACCCAGCATCGAACTATCATCGAATGCGGGTAACAGCCAACATGATGTTTGCAAGATTGAATAGAGAATTTTGAAAAATATAAGGAGAAATATACAGAGTAATATTTTAAAAAAGGCCAGCCCTTTTTATAACTGTAGGGACTGATAGAAGGGTGTAAGAATTGGTTACAAGCAAAAATTGTACTACTATATAGGTACTCGGTATCGCTGGTATATAGTGCATTCTGGAAATTATTTGTGGGTGCTTCTGTGTTGAACTTGTGTTTATAAAATAAGATTCAAGTATCGTGGATGCTGAACAAGGATTATCAAAACGGCCAAAATTGTGACCATTATCTTCAAATGAAAAAACATCAATTTCAAACTGTTTAAGTTCGTTGCAAAATAACAACAAAAGTGCCAGTGTAGATGAGACTGTTACAAAAGCATCTTCTCTGTTGTGCATAGCGAAGCCCACCATGTATGAATCAATGAGAGAAAAGAAAAGTGGAGTACTTCAAGCACCAAAAACATCTCCGGATCGACCACAGATCACGATAGATGAATCGTTAGCATCAGGAGTTGAGGCGTAAAGTCCATGCGTTTTGAAGTTTGAAGTGAAACTCCCACACTAGATAAAGTTATGTCTGCAGTTCATAGCTGACCTGGATTACCCAACATTCTCTAAGATGATATTATCGAAAATTTTAATATAATTTGCTTATCTATACCAAACATAAGAGACAATCTGTCCAGATGGACAAACCAGATATTGAGATGTGGAGAAGAGACTATTTAAGCAATATTAAAATCCCGAAACGAAGATGGATAATCTTTCATACTGGTAGTTCGGCAGAGCTTAAGGAAAGAGGACTTTTGAATCTTGTATCGAAACGAACCGGTGACTATCACAAAGATATGAATGATGACGTTTTCGAACAAATTATCGATTTTATTCCGCAGGGATCTACTATAAGTAATAGTTATGGACAACGCGAGTTACTATTCTAGTTCATAAGAACGTTCAACCACAAGCAGTTGGACTCTATAGGCAAACTATTGGAGTGGCTCAGCTCGAATAACATTGAATTTCATAGCGATACACTAAAAAAAGGACTTTATAGTATATCTCCAATCCACAAAAACAAGTAGAAAAAGTACATCGTTGACCAACTAGCCGCTTCACGTGAAATATCAGTACTTTAACTTCCCCTGTATCACTGCGAGCTGAATCCCATAGAACTAATATGGGCTCGAGTGGAAAAGAATGTAGCCCGGAAAAATACGACCTTCAAAGTGAAAGCTGTTAAGTTACTGTTTGAATGTGCGGTTAGTAAAGTGACCAGCGACAATTGGAGAAAATGCATTGACCATGATATCACCGTAGAACATGCTATGTGAAAATTTGTCAATATTTTTGAAGATTTGATTGATCTAATTGCTATTGACCTTATACAGATGATTCATCTTCTTCCATCTCTGATACAGTGTGCCCCACTTTGAGCAGTCACACCCTCATATTTCATAGAGAATACAATGATTTGAAAAACTTTTTTTTTCACATTATAGTACTCAGGAATACCTACCTTTATGTTGATGAAATATTCGTATATCCATTTTCCGCGGCTAACTATGACCAATTGAAAAGTGAGAAAGCAGGGAAAACATATTAGGAATTTTTTCATCACAAAATTAACATCAAATTCTGTTTAAGAATACCCTCAAACTCCCAGATCTCAATGCTTGAATCAATTGATTACAGGGTGTCATTTGTAGCTGGAAATATGATTAACTGTTTTGCATCAGTAACATTTGCTTAATTTTCAAAATTTCTTCACTTTTCACAAAATTTACGAAAACATTCAAATAATACAGCGAAAACACCAAATACTACTTTTCCATGGCAAACTGTGACCAGATGAATAGTGAAAAATTGGGAAAAAATATATTACGGATCTTTTATTGAAAAAACCTCAACTCCTGGTTTTGGAATGTCCCAATACTGAATCATTGAAATATGCAGGGTGTGTTATGTAGCTGGCACTATGAACAACTTTTATTCATCCATAATGCTCTGTTGATTTTAAAATGTCTTTTATTGTCACAAAGTGCCCATAAATATTCCATTATTACTGTAGAAAGGAACCAAGAACCACTCTTTCATGGCTAACTATGACCAACAACTGAAAAGTGAAAAATTGGGAAAAAAATATTATGGATTCTGTTATCACTAATCTTACATCAGATACTGGATCAGAACACTCTGTCATCTGTATATGGGAAGAGTGCAACTTCTAAATTGGCTTGTTTTGAAAATTATAATATTGGTATCAGTAGAAAAGTTACTGATGACTCGGGGATTAAGATCTAAGAGTTTCAGAGTATTCTGAAACCATTTTGAAGTTAGTTCAGTGATGTGTTTTTCCCAATTTTTCACTTTTCAGCTGATCACAGTTAGCCATGGAAAAGTGATGCTTGTTTAAATTCTGCATTATTAATGGAATATTTCTGGGCACTTCGTCACAACAGAAGACATTTTCGAAATCATTATGGATGAATAAAAGTAGGGGATACTGTCAGCTACATATGACACCCCGTATATTTCAATGATCCATTATTGAGTTCTGGGTAGGGAATGCGAGATCTCGCGCGAGATTGGGGCTCAGGCCAGATCTCGCGAGTTTATTAATAACAATACCGCGAGATCTCGCCAATTTCGAGATCTCGCGAGATTGGCAGTTTTGTGTGTTTATTCTTGCAAATAATCATAACATTTGAATAAATTAGGAAAAAGTAATAAGAATTATATGTATTACGAATTAAAAATTCATTTTCACGAATTTTTGCAGTAAACTTTCATGTATTTAATACCTTTTGACGTCTATCTATATTTTTTTATTGGTAGTAAACTTTGACGTATCTAATCAAATAAGAAATGAAATAAACAACCAGTCGTCTCTTCTAATGTCAAACAAAAGTCTTTTAATAATAAAACAGTTGTTTAATAACAAAACAACAAGTCAAAACTCATTAACTAAGTTGAGTTGACTACTTAAATTGAAATATTATTATCAATTAAAGAAAACTATACCTACTCAGAGAGTAACTTGTGACATCTATAGTTACTCTTTGTTATATACTGTCGTTGCCTATGGGCATTAATTATGAGTGGATTCGATTTGATTTTGAGAGCTTCCAGAAATTGTTTCTGAAGAGTGGGTTACCACGAAACAGCTGTCAAAGGTTGGAACTCTCGGAATCAAATCGAAAAATACTCTATTTTCACCTACTCAGAGATCTATTAGAAATTAGAGATATAGCAATCCAATGAAAGGCTTGTTCAGTTCACATCACACGCCGCATTAATACAAATTATTTTGAAAGTAGCTCCTTGAGAAGCACAAAATGTCCAAAGAATTCGAAATACGAATAATCGCACCGATATGTTTGTTTTTATATCCTGGTTTAGAATTTAGGCTCCTGTCCATCCCGCTCCCGCAATTCCGCGTCGGCTTCAGGAAACCTTGAGACGTTTTTACGCTCGAGTGCAATCTCGTTAAACTCACGAGATCTCGCCCATTTTTCGGCCGAGATCAATCTCGCTAAAAAAGACCGAGATCTCGCGAAAACGAGATCTCGCGAGAACGAGATTGCATTCCCTAATTCTGGGGTTCTGGGACATTCCAAAACAACGAGTTGGGGTTAATTTTTCTATAAAAGACCATTAATATATTTTTTCCTAATTTTTCACTATTCAAGTGGTCACAGTTTGCCATGAAAAAGTAGTATTTGGTTATTTTTCGCAATATCAATTGAATATTTTTGTAAATTTCGTGAAAAACGAAGAAATTTAGAAAATTTAGCAAATATTACTCATGAAAAATATTTAATCATATTGCCAGCTACAAATGACAACCTTTTTAATCAATTGATTCAAGCATTGAGATCCAGGGGTTTGAGGGTATTCTGAAACAGATTTTGATGTTAATTTTGTGATGAAAAAATCCCTAATATGTTTTCCTCACTTTTTCACATTTCAATTGGTCATAGTTAGCCACGGAAAATGGATATACGAATTTTTCATCAACATAAAATTAGTTATTCCTGAGTAATATAATACGAAAAAAAAAGTTTTTCAAATTATTGTATTCTCAATGAAATATGAGCGTTTGGGTGCTCAAAGTGGGACACACTGTAGTTTTTGTAAATACTGTACTTATATAATCATTGTAATTTTTTTCAATTTAAAATTAATATTTCCTTTTGGTTTTGACTTAATAGAAATAATTTTTTGTAATAATTCAAGTCGGCTACATCACTCTTTTTTGATCCCATTATTTCTTGGTTATTTTTTATATTACTAATGACTGCTGCATTTCACGTTTTTAACTTCTAAGGTACAAACAATGAAAATACACAATAAAAAAAAAGTATTACCAACTTATTGTTGAGAAATAACATTCTACCATTATAGTTTTGAACAGAAATGATACCTCAAGATACACCATTGAAAGGTGGCAGGTCAGAATTTTAAATACCTCAACAATGGCCCAAAAATGGCCTAATCCGACAAATAGATATAGTACCGGGTGGCACTAACTAGCAAATGAAGAAAACAGTTGTTTGCTGTTTTTATAAACGTTCTACATCAAAATTTGCTCGAGCCTCCCTGTATGGACTTTACAAATTGAATAAGGATTTGTTACTCCGCAACATTAATTTAAGGACTATAGTTATTGAAAAAGCCTGTCATTCTGTTCAAAAATTATTGATTATGTACCAGTTGTGAATTCCAAATTTATATCTCTTCAAATGAAAACACTACAAGTTTGCACATGTCTCCTGTGTCAGCCGGTATATATTTATGAGAACTCACCAAATAAATACTAAATAAAGTAAGGAATGAAGACAGTAACTGTTATAACTCGTTTTCATTATTGTGGATGCTAGCAAATCCTAAATCCGGCTAAAAATCCCTTCATAATTTTTCGTTATGTACTTTGGGGAGGTTAGGAACTATAGTACAGCAACCTACCAGCAAATTATAACAAAAGTTATTTCCCATAAGGTTCGTACAAACGGCAAATCCGCAGTTTTATTCTTTCTGGTCAGTTCTCTTGTTGTTGATCGTTCATCATTTGTGTATCCACATTTATTTCTGGTACAACTCAACGACATGAAAATATTTGGTCTCCGGACAAATACACATCCGTAGGGGTTGAGGAATACACGGAGAGCACAACATAGATATATTATACAATCTGTGAGTCATCAGGCATGGAAGAGGACGCGATCAATATGCAGGACCGCATTCAAAATTAATGTAAGTGAATGAACCCGTACACTGAAAGAAAATGTACAATTTTAAACTCGATTACTACTATTATAATGATGAACTAGGCATCGAAATATCTTAATGAATTGATGTTGTAGAACATCTACTATAATTCACTGGAACTTCGGCTTCCCAACAAAAAAGTATCACAATGTTATGAAGATATATTTAAACTTGGACGAATAAGAGTCTTTGGCTGATTTTTAAGCCCATTCCCATATCCAAAAAATCTGCTTTTTACCAATCCCAAACCAACGGCGCAGTTAAATTCACGATCGTGCTTGGGATCGCAATTCAATAAGTAAGAACTCGTCATCACTACTCTGCATAAGTCTCTAGAAGACTCCTTATGGTTGCTCTATAAGCACAACCAATGAGAAGTGAATTTGAATATTTGTCTGGACTCAAAAGTCATCATCGGGAATTATAAAAACTGTTCTTACATAAAATTTCCATTTTTTGGCAAACATAAATAACTCCTAAGGACTAGTCTTCTTAGTACTTCTTCGAAAATTTGTTGGAAAACATACCGATCTATCAATAATGAAACATCGCGTATGGTAGTAAAACTAATATTATAAAGAAGAAGGTTATAAGTGCCATATGAATGGCTCTTCTGTTACTAATTTTTTTTTCCATTAAATCCCATTATCGCCATGGTGGACATGCTTGTCTTCGATTCATTGTTGAGTACTTTGGAATTTCGGAATGCTTACAATCTGGGAGGATGTGAATGCAAATTTTGTTCACCTTCTGGCAGAATTTGCTGAAGTTTCTTCAGGTCATTTCAGTCGGAAATGACCTGTTGAGATTCTTGCTAATTTGTAGAATTCGGTTTTGCCCAAAGTGATACATTCGGTAGTTCTCTTGGTTGTGGATAGGCAGAAATGTCTTCGCTTGTCTCATCCCTAGTAGAGTTTTTTGCTTTTCTTATATTGTTACTGTCAATCAATCAAAATAAGCGAAGAGGTCGTGGTGTTAAAGCATTTGCCTTCCACCCAGGCGCCCCGGGTTCGATCCCCGGACGTCTGTCACGGAGCTGAAGTGGTTCGGATTCCACTTTCATTCAAACTGTTGGTCCCGGATCTCCCTTGATCGCATAAGCTCTGCTTCGAGGGGTTTTCTACAGAAACCAGGAAGTTTCGTCAAAAAAATATCACAAAACAATCTAAGAAAAGTTCTGCTACCGTGATAAACACACCAAGAGACGTTCCTGCAGGGTGCTCTCACTGAGGACGTGTTCGAAAGAAAATACGAAATACTGGCTCTTGATCGCGTCTCGAAAATATTCTCTTGTGAGGTGATAGTCCTTAAAGCCGGATTAGCCCTTCCGATCAACCAAGGTAGTTTTATGGATTCCAAGACTTAAAGAGGTGTTATTAATTGGTATACACAGATGGATCCAGAATAACAGAAGGAACTGGAATTGGAGTATATTGACAAGCTCAGAATACTAACAGGGCACTTCCGGTTGGGAGGAAACCTTAAGAAACTTGGTTTTAAAAAAATGTTATTGTTTTTTCCTTTAACCAGCTGTCGGCACCTTACGAACGGCAGCCCCCAGAAGTCTAAACTTGTGTGAGCTAAGGATCAACGAGGTCTTGTCTTTTTACGTGCGATTCTTAGCACGATCCGAGAAGAATCTCGAAATGAGGTCCGTTGGTCGCCCATCCAAAGCCCAACCTCGTCTAGAGTTGCTTGGTTTCAGATATCGATGACCAGGCGCTCACCGTTCGAGCAATACTCTCGGATAGTCGAAGAAGAAAAATTGCAGATTTTGTGAGGAAGATGACGAAACCTCTATCCTCATTATCTCAGGATGCATTAACTTGCAAAATCTTTTGTATTCGACACTTTTCGACATAACCTCAAATTAAATGTCAAAATGGCGAAAAACCGATTTTTCAGTATTTAATTTTTTTCTCGCTTATAAATTATTTAATTTGGAAAAGTTTTCGAGAAAGGTACAATTTTCGAAAAAAATACCCTTATTTTTCACGAACAATTGTTCTGGTGTTTTTATGTATTTCGACGGTCTATAAGTGATCATTTTAATTGTTGAAATGACTACTTCCAGAAGGTATATGTTATTTGGTAGTTTATCGATAAACCACTTAAAATTGAAAAAAACCGAAAACAAGTCTCTCTGAATCATGATTTTCTTCTAGTTGTAGAAAAAATGTGACAGGCAAGGACCAGGTGAAGAATGGTGTTGGGGTTCCAACTTTGAGGGAAAAAAATGTAAACACGAAAACACTAAAAATGGTAAAATGGGGATGCAGTTCAAGGGTTGAAATCATTTTTTGCGATTTGCGGCGACACGTAACCTTCTAGCGAAATATATTCGGATAAAAAGTTGTAGATAATAAAAAAATCGGAGAGTTCTTTATCGAACACTTATTTACATAACCTCAAATTAACCGTCAAAATGGCAAAAATCGACTTTTCAGTATTTTTTTTTCTCGCGTATAAATGATTTAGTTCAGACCAAAATATGTGGATATAAGTATGTATTTCTTTGTGTCGAATAAGCTTGATTTTTTCGCAGAAAAAAATAAACTTATTTTCCACGAACAATTGTCTTCACATTTTTTGTATTTCGAAAGTCTATAAGTGACCATTTGAATTGTTGAAATGTCTAAGTCTCTCTGAATCATGATTTTCTCAATATTTTCATTAATTTCGACTTTCTCCTTTATTCTCATAACAAAAAGTAGTTTTCGTGTTTCATTAATTTTTTATTTCTCGAAGTTGGAATCTCAACAACATTTTCCACCTGGTACTTGCCTGTTACTTTTTTCAGATAAATGAAAAGCTTAACACTTTGAAATAATTCTGAAAACACTTAATATTTCCGAAAATGTCAAAGATGATTATAGGACACTGCACATAAAATATGTCTGATGAATAAAGATATTGAATAAAATACAGGGTGTTGCATTTGAAATAAGAAAGTTGGCATTGGCCGCTGTTACATGACACACCTTGTATAGAAAGTTTTTGTTGAAAAAATTGCACTTCTAAAAATACCAATCGACATGTCCGGACGGTTTTTCTAACACACCCCCGTTCATTCATCATCGAAGTTATTCCATTTGGGTGATCCACACTGTAGTTACTGTTAGGGGCGATTTAGGAAAGGAGAGCAGTGAATGTGCAATGATGTTTCACGCCACTAACAAACCCAGTAGCTCAGTTTGGGACGTGGATTCGACAATAAAAATTGATTTCGATAAGATTGAAATATGAGGTTCAATTTTCCAGAGCGTCACGGATTTATCGCCAATGAAAAATCCGAAACCACTCTGATGGAATGGGATAACCCACTGCACTAATACTACTATAATATTGAACAATAGATACACTACAGTCAAATAAACGTTTGTTTCATTCAAATGTCATTAGCGTCACTTGTAACAAATATTTGTTTCTATAAAACAAGAAACAAATATTTTTTTTAAACAAATATTTATTTCAAGTGACGCTAATGACATTTGAATGAATCAAACGTTTATTTGACTGAATGGAATCTTCAACCACCCTTGATAATTGAAACGCCATTTCACTTGGAGAATTTCAAAATGAATATATCAACGTATCTACCTACCTAGGTACGAATAGGTATTTTGTAGATGTGCAATAGGTACCCTACTATTATCATTGACTATAACAAACCAAATTGCACTGTGAGTTCCTTTTTTTGATGGTGGATCGGTATGAAAGCACCAGAAAATCAAGAAATCAGAAAAATATTTACACCAGTATTGTCATAGGTAGGAATTCAAATAAATATTTATACCTATATATCAAGATAATCAGGTTGGGATTAAGATTTCTTACCACTGAAACTAGGGATCAGATGACCCAAATTCCATTCTTCTAAGATTTCCAGGACACACAAACTGCTAACCAGAACCAGTAAGAAAAAACGATTAATAATCGCATTAATCGCAATGAATAATGAAAGGCGAAAACAAAGCACCAATAGCACCATCCACTTGCAAACACCACAAACAAATGCGTTATGCCGTTGGGTTTAGGCGGTTTCCTAGTGATCGTACCACGTGACACCTGACTTCTCGACCTTCGACCGATCTTCTGTTACTGAGGCACAGATTAGGATATATTGGGTGGTAGGAATGAAAGCTGGCAAATACTTTTGTCTCTCTCATACGCAAACAAAATCAATATCTCTGTTTCAAGAAATTTTAGTAAAAGAAGTTTTCTCTAGATTTATTTATTCGACATTCGACCCAATATACCTTGCTCTGCATTTTTTATTATAAGCGTCCTTGATTCTATTCGAATTGGGTAGAAGAACAGAAAGTAGCGGGGAGCGGAACGGGCTCCACACATTCCAATGCCAATTTGGCAAATATACGTATACTTGGCAATTTATTTATTTATTATTTGATGCGGGAAGTACAAATATATTCACATACAGTTGTAAGTCGTAATTGGAAAGTGAAGATTTTCCAATGGTTGCTTTTGAGCATATTTGCATGGTACCTAATGTAGTTTTGTTTGACCTTTTTTCGACACACTAGAAGTATTCAGAACTGCTACTAGGTATAACTGATGGTATGAGTATGTGCAGTATGTGGATGATGTGGCATTTTTTTGCTTGTTTTGCAAATAATTGTTTATGACTTTGATTTGTTTGTGAAAGCAAACACGAATAGATATTAATTAGAGCGTTTTATTGTAGGCAGAAATTTTCTACTCGTAGAAGTAGAATTTGACATGTCTGTTTTTTCGACACCAAATGTATCTACTTTTTCTACTTTCACTACGATCAAATTTGAGGGTAGCAAAAGTAGATAATTGCTTGAAAAAGGAAAATTCCTAAATCGTAGCAGAAATTGACACTATTGACATTGAAAGTAGTTTGAAACTATGGACTTCATTTCTGTTCATTTCAGTTTGGTTGTATTTTAAAGCTCAAAAAACTTCATTTACTCACATTAAAACGATTTTGGTAGTGAACAGCCTCTAGTTAAAATAAATATGAGTGTTATGGACGTGAGTAAAGTTATAGATGAAAATGTTTGAATACGTATAGGTTGTACAACGAGTTTTAATTATGTTATAAAGAAGGTGGGTTCATATTGATTCTCAATTCATTGAAAACCTCTGTTGAACCTTCATTTTGAAATCATATCCTAAAGAAATATACAAATGGATACCAAAAAAGATGATGAAGATGAAGATGCTGACCCTGAAAGTAGCGGAAGTTCAAAAACATCAGTGGGATGATTTAGAAACACTTTATGATGAATAGAGAAAAATTGTCCAGGTTAATATCAAAAATAGTTATTTATGTACCAAGGACGAAAAACTGTCTATTATAGTCGAGCCTGCAAATTGATAGCCGAGGCGCAGCCGAGGATAGCAAGCAGGCGAGACAGTAGACAGTTTTTCGCCGAGGTGCATATTACATTTTTTCGTCGACCTCTACATCCCTTTATGAAAGTAAGTACTCGCATGTTTGCTGGCCTCAGCTACGTCCAACTCTTCGAACTGCAGACTCGATCAATTCTTGATTATTATGAACACTAATATTCACACCACGGTCTAAATTCACACGTAAAATCTAGCGGATTTCGTAAATAATTAATTTGACAACAGCAAATGACAGTTATTGTCACAGGCGCCTATGTATTAATTAAAACGTGGATTTACGAAAATGACTCAATCGCCGCTCTCGTACCGTGCCGTATCATAGTGACCACAGCGGACGAAAAGAGTTTGCGGACGAAAAGTGTTTGCGGACGAAAAGTACTTGCCTTCAAAAATAGTCGATTTTTCGTCCGGAAAGTTTTCTGGGTGAAAAATATTGAAGGAATTCACGTATGTGATAAGTTTATTATTGCACTTCAAACATTCGTGCCTAGATCTTATTTTCGCCTTCTTCCATTGTCTATTTAGGCTGTGGTAGTTGTTAATGCAAGCAGATTATTCATATTGAATGTATCATTTATAATAATGAAAACTATAAGTTTCAAACTTTTTACAGAGATTTAGGGAATTTTAGAATTATCTTACTTCTATTGGAAACCCTGAAATTACGTTTTTATGATAATCTACTTCTTCTACTAGTAGATGTAAACTCTAGTGGTCATTGAAACGCGGCTAATATTTTGGGTCAACAATTATTATATTTTCTTATAAACTCTGTCGTTCAAATCAAACAATTCTATTTTTTATTTCAAATATGCATTTGTTAGTGGCAAAAGACAGATATACATACTCTGTTGAATTAACATTTTTTAAATCCAAATTGAAGATTTGTTCGTGACAAATCAATCAGTTGGTCAAATTTGAATCTCAATCTCAATTTCAACCAACCATGTGATAAATTTGCCCAAACAAATATTTATTTGAATCAAATAACATTTATTGCTTGTTAATAAATAGTTTTTAAACAAATGCAGTTGTTTCGCCCAAACAAATCTAATTCAAATGAACCGATAACAAAGAATATGATTTGGTTCTTAGGAATAACATTTGTTCCTTACTAATAACAATTACAAGAAATAAAAGTCAAACAAATGAGATTGTTTCTTGCAAAGAAACGTTTTTCTCTGTGTGTCATACCGCAAAATAGATCAACTGATAACTGTCATTAGCTTAAGGCCAGTTCATGTCCGCTCGAACTAGTACGGCAAAGGTAAGTACTAACATTCGGATCAAGCTGTACATGACAACGATGAAGTTGTTATTTTGAAACAGTGGCGTACAGAGTGGAAAGTTTATATCAGTGACAGTGAATTTCTGATTGTATTAAATCAGAAAGGGTTTGCTTGTGCAAAATAAACCCGTAACAATACGTACTACAGCTTCTGTTTTATATTCCAAATGGGCAATTATCACCACACACGCACATGTACTACCAATTTACCTCGACTCCGGACCTGTGTTTATCACAGAGTATTCGTGTGGAGAATGCAGAAATATCTTCAGCAGCCGTTCCCGTTTCACTTTCCTAATTTCTATGAGATTCAGTCATTTGGATAATGTCTATTGATTTGGCCTTTTTCTCCCGATGTCAATAAGGCGAGTAAAAATTCAATCGGAATTAATTAATTGAATATGGATATGAGCGTATATTACGAACGACTGTATAGAACGGTGATTACTGGATTACGTGTGATTTTAATTAATCAAATAGTTTGCGGTTCCAATGGGCTTTTTTTTACTAAATAGTAGTTGGCCAGAGCCATTTATTTTTCCACCACGATCATGAACAAAACATATAGGTGAAATGTACAGGACTGGAATGGTTATATGGGTGTTTTATTGTACCTCTAAAATATGGCGATTAAGACATGATATGCAATACAAGATTTTATTCACAGCTGATATGTTATAAATACAAATGGTTTTTCAAACTTGAGGGCACATTTTTCATATTTATGACAGTTGTTGAAACTTTATAAAATAATTAATCTTCTTTTTCTTCTTGCACTGGTTGGTTTGGAAGCCTCTGCACTTAGGCTTCTCAGATTGGTCCCTTTGTGTACCAACATTTTCCACTGCTACTTGTGTTTTGGGGGTATCTTCGGTTCCTTCGGTTCACTTTTCCCTTGTGCCCACTTCGGCATCTACAGTTGCCACATCAACCCTTCGTTCCTATGGCGCCCTCTGGGCAGTTGTGTTGGCTCCTCTCGAATGGGTTCTAGAGGCCCCTGCTTCGGTTCACCTTGCAATAAGGGTCTTTTATAATCTAAACTCAACTTCGACAGCATTCAGAACAAAATTAGCCTCTGGCAGCTACGCCGTGCGAGTAGTGTCTAGTGAACTGGGTGTGGCCACTGCAAAAGTAGTTTATCATGCTTTGGTTGAATCTCATATTAGATACGGATTACCCTTCTGGAGTATCTGCAATGCAATGCAGTTTCCATCAATGTTGGACCTAGAGTATCATGTAAACCTCTTTTCTCAAAAATCCTTACCCTTTTAACTTTATTAATTCTTTGTATGTTTAGTCCACAGCAACAAATCATCATATGAGACGGTTGTTAGTACTACCCGCCTAAATAATAATCCAAAACTTCCAATTCCAACATCTAATTTAACAAAGAAGTATCTAATTTAACAAGGAAGTATCTAATTTATAATGCTTTGATATTATTTAATCATCTCCCAGTGACTACCAGAAGAATTGTCTCTCCAGTTCTATTCAGGAGATACGTGAAAAGTACTTTTATAAATGAACCATGCTACAGTGTTCAAGAGTATTTATAGACAAATATTGGAATTGCTCGAACTTACCTTATCACATACACTCTCATGTTCATTCACCACTCTTTATATGACATTCTCTTCGCGTAGTCCAATTTTAACTACTTGTAATTTAATTTTACTCATGAGCAAAAATAATGTCTATTTTGTTGTTTATTATTAATCACTTTATCTTTATTGGGTCATGTATGTAGCATTTTTTTTCTTTTCATACCATACACGATTTTACATTATACCATTATATTTTTTGTCTATATCTTTTTCTAATAATTTATAATTATTGTTATTTTTATTGCAGGCTATATTTTAGGACTCTATAATACCTATTATATGACGTGATCTAGATATGTTTTGATGTCTCGTTGTTGTATGATGTATTAGTTTCTGTGATGAACCTGTTATCTTTTCTTCCTTTTTTTGACGATTAGAGTATTTTTCAACACATATTTAAGCATACCAATTCTATATTTTCTTCATTTTCTTTAATTTCATACTTCTTTATATTTATATTTATCAACAAGAACTCATTTTTTGAACAATAAAGTATATTTTGAATTGATTTGATTAGTCGCCTCTTACGGCAGACTGTTTTGATACGCAACCCCTACGCTTGTGAGGGTTGAAGGGTACTAATGTTTCCTACCGGCTATCCGCAGATATTTAACAAAGAGATTAACGCACCTGTATGTTAGTTTTTCCCTCTCGACATTCTTAAAAAAAACATGAAAAACATATCTTTAAAAAAATCACACGGTTATGGTTGCAGGTATGGTTTGGTAATGGTCTCAATTTCCAAGTAGAATCATTGAATCATAGAACCAACATCAAGGATCTGGCTTGGAACTGGAACTTACAGACTCCAAAATAATCTCCAGGCCAACAAAGAATTTCCAGGACTTACAAAGAATTTTCAGTTGTCGCAAAGAATTTCAGCCTCTGATAAGAACCATATGAGACAAAATCAGTGTTACAATCACGGATTTTGGTAGTATCTAAGATTCTCAATTAACATTAGTCCTCTAAGCGATATTCTGCTGAAAAATCTATACTGAACAAATAAGATTCAATTCAATAAAAGAAATATTATTGTTCAACATATACAAATTAAAATGACTGCTTGGCCGGATGCAAATCCCATTAAATTTCCATTAACATGTTAACTGATTTGACCTTGTTAACAGGATTCCACACAAAAATCCTACAAGCTGTAGGATGACAGGGCGTGTTAGATGGTGATGATCCCTCAACGCGTTTGAGATGGCAATTATCCTTCAACAAATCCAACAATAGCAACATTGTTCAAAAAAATCAATAACGTCCAACGTCAATGCAACCATGCAGCAACAAGCTGAGATAATCTCCGCCATGGGGTGACACGATGGTCACTAGATATCTTCCACGAGTTTTAATTAGCTTTAGGCTTTTATAATCGCAACTAAGCTGTCAGAGTGACAGGGTGGCTCGCGACTAACTCAAGTGGAGACGGGAGTGGGTCATTACAAAAGTTATTTTTGTATCTAGTGCGCGAAATGCTACTTTGGTGATCGAGAACTGATTTTTTTTAACGAGGCGCAGCCGAGTTAAAAAAAATAGTCGAGATTACCAAAGTATTTCGCGCATGAGATGCAAACAAAATTTTTTCTACAAACTTCAAAAATATTGTTCTAAAATAAGTAATAACTATGAAAAATAGTATTGAACTGGCTTAAATAATTTTTCCAAATCAAGTAATTACTGTAACTATGGAAATAAAATGGCATTTATTGACAATTGTTTCAAAGTGACAGTTCTTGATAATTATTTTGGAGTAACTTTTCATTCGCGTCAATTTCGTGCGTGATATTTATTATTGTAAAAGAATGGAAATTTCGAGCGACGATGAACTAAGCAGTACCCCACCTAACTTGATAGATGCGGCCAATTCCGTAATTTCCAACCTTTTACCGAAGAAATCGAGGCGGCAGTATGAAAATGCATATCAGCAATTTAAAGAGTGGTGTGAAGCAAAAAAATCCAGAAAAATATCTCTCACAATTTGAAAGCCTTAATTATTGTTCTACATTAATAAATAAACGATTTCTTGTTTTTTGCTTGATTGAGGAGTTGAGGACCATATAGGTTAGAATATGAAAATCCCATATAGTTTACATGCAGTGTGCGAAATATATTTCGCACATTACTTCGCGCTCGGTGTCATGGTAACGAATGAAAATGAAAAAAAGTGCCACTTCGCATACTGTTGTCAATGCGCGAACCTTGTCATTTTTTGACGTTTGTAGAAAAAATATATTGTGATGAGATGTACGAATATGAATATGCACTAATATGTAGGCACACCCTATAGATTACTTATACTGATTCCCATATAACACGAATAGTATTAAAAATTAAAGTTACCACACTCTAAATGATAAACAGCTTACTGTTTGAAGGAGTATAATTATTAAAATCAAAATGATAATGAAATTACTGTTACTGGTACGTTCTCATATAAAATTAACTAGCTATATAACTACTTGAATATTATTACAATCGACCTTACAATTGGTCAACTGTTACAGTTCAATGACCAATTATGTTTCAAACATTAACAAACCTCTTAGGTGAGATTATACAGGCACTAGTACTTAGATAAAGATTAAATGTATCTAATGTCACACACAAAATACATCTACCGCTGTAGGGTAGGAGAAAAGAATATCAGTTGAAGAATCCGCAACAGTATGGTGCACCTTACCTTGTAGCGTTCACACATTAGCATTAGGTTAAAGACTATGTTATGAAAAAGGAGACCAGTAACGGTAGGATACTCAGTGTTAGATAGATCTGGTACTTGAAGTGCCATGTGAGGTCAACTAGGGTGGTCCAACAAGGCTGATCGTAGCTGCAATGGTGCTTGGTTGACAGTCTCTGCTACAAGTGCAGGAAACTAGGATGGTCCAACCAGGTTGATATGAGCTGAAATGTTGCCTCTTCGAAAGTCTTTGCTACCAGTACATGAATGCCCTACTCAATGGCTATAGTAGGTGGAAGATTGTTACCAGGAAGAGACATACCTTGCATCAACGGAGTCATGAATCTTCAGTCAGAAAGGGAAGAAATATTGTCTCAGGAATAGAACGATAAACAAACCCTGAAACGCAACAACAACTTGATATTTTGTTCAACAACTTGAATGACCTAATAAATACCTCTGTCCAGAACAGGCCTAGGTGCTCTCACAGTGGAAGATGTTTTCGGTAGGCTCTTTCAGATGTCAAAATATCCTGGTTAAAGGGTTAACAGCGGCAAATAGGGTCAAGTACCCAAATGGCCTAACAAATCAGATCCTAAAATAAATGAAGAATTGCCAAATGATACCTTGTGCGAGACTTACCAAAGATAAATGGGTTATAGAGTCCCCCGAGAGGTAAGGTTCAGAAATATGCATACAAAGCAATTCAATCGACTAAACGAAAACTGAAACCTTTTGGCAGTTACAAGATATAATCCCTTTACGGACGATTCAAATAGAAATAAAATTCTTACAACTCATTCCCCAATCATGTCAAAAGGGAAAAGCACAGGGGTGGGATTATGAACACTCTATAAGAAAGCTGTTACGATACTTAGGCTAGAACGATGGATGTTCTCGATTCGAAACGAAATCGAAATTATGAAATTTCTTTGAATAGAGATAGAATGGAATTATATCTACCATATAGACCTTTGATACAGACTCAAGGTGCCATATATTTTGAATTGTATTGATTTCCATAGTTGCTAAAATCTGACATGTGTCAAACATACTACGGATCGAGTGTTCGTAATTGCACCCCAGCTTTCTGGTGACTGTAAAAACTAATTAATCTTCTTCTTCTCAAACTGTAGGTCAAAATGTCAAATCCGTGTGCATTGTTGCCAAGTACACTTCTCGAAGAGGATTACACTCTCAACTTATTATTCTTTTTCCACAAGCTAGAAATATATTATGATGCCCAATCCTCAAACAAAACACGCCTGAGTAATACTTTATGGCATAACCCATTTCGCATCTTCAATTATGAAACCAACAAAAGTCACTCCGTGCTACTCCAGTTGAATGCTTGAAACAGCAACCACAAGTCTATGGCCTACTCCGCTTAGTGCGCACACCCCAAGGCGTGGGATGAAAAGTGTTAACAGAGTTCCAAAAGTAAACAACTAAATCACAAATGACAATTAATAAGCTCGGGATAACTTGAAATATGACGGTACCAAAACATGATGACGTAAATGTAAAATGGATATATCTGGTAGCATTATGATGAAAATACGCAATGGGGACGTCTACACAGAATACCGTACCGTAGGTGAAAGTTTCGTGTTCAATTGAGAAATAGTGGGACGGATTACAAGTGAATACACTCTCTAAGAAGCAACATTTCGATAGCAATATAGGTATTGTTAGTGTTTGAAAATTATGAAATAAATGCAGAAGGCATATAGTGGTAAAATACATGTAAGATATAATGGAAAATTTCTGTTTACTCTGAAAAGTTAATAATAAAAAAAAATAACGTTACAACTTGTTGAATGCCAAGGCCAATAGCTCTCTAAAATCTAACATTTCAACAAGATCCCACCAGCTCCACTACATTCAAAAGACTGACTTGAAACGGAAGTCCCCCTTCTCACTTTTCCATCTGGAATTAACAAACTCCAAAAATAGTGTAGCCAACATTTATATCTTTTTGATAAAAGTTACTTAGTTTTTCTTCTTCTTACTTTTATCCTCGAACTGTTTTGTCTCTTAGTGAGTGCCACTGACTACTGTCTCAAGGGATGAAGTCCCTGAAACCGATATTCTTGGACGTTCGACTGGTTATTACTAGCCAGGAGATACCAACAATACCCCTTTTGAGGCTATACTACCTTTTACAAACAGCTTGTCCAAAAGGATGTTAGATTCGTGCCACTTGCGCGAAGGAGTAGTCTTGAAGAAAGATTGACTCAACTACTGATATTCGGTGTTGGTGAAATAATAATAATAATAATAATAATCAAACACAAAAGTTGGATCAATAATATATCTTTAGAGAATATAAAAGTAAAATTGAGAATTACCAAATCAAAGAAAACCACCTACGCAGAGGTTATGAAATTACTATATCTGAGTAGATACAAATTTGGACATATTTAAAACAGCAATAATTTGACAACTTATTGAGGAAACAAACCAGTTTCTTCAAACACGCCCAAGAGGAACTTAAGTTATTTAGCTACAGTTGCGAAATTTGCTTTCAGGGTGTCTCCTTCTAAAGTCCCGAACCAATTTAGTTTCTTCAATAAAACTTATGAGTACTGGAGCCAATTTCTTGATGTATATACTAGCTTGGTGCTTTGATCCATGGGTGTTTAATTTATGGGAATAGCTATTAGCTTCTTTCCAGTGTACAGAACGTCCTCATCAACTTGAGGGACATATGAATACAATGATATTGAAAATATACAATCACTTTTAGCATTCGGGTATGTGTGAGTTGGTTACGAAAATGTATGTATTTCTCACTATCAGAAGTGTCTGATGCCAACAGCTAATCCTGATTTTATATCATCTGGGAATCACTCTGTATTCAAAGTTGCCACGCATTCACGAATATCAACACCGAATTCTGGAGAAATTCTAACACTACACACAGAATTTTGATTTCGATTCTAAATTATGATGTTAACTCCGAAAAGAAAAAAAGAAAATTTGAGTTGGAAAAGCCGCCCACCGCGTACTCACGAAAAACGTGTCCGTTCCCAAAAACATTTGTTTACCGACTTCGACCTCCAAAAAAGTACGTTCCACCTCACTCTTGACATAATGGACCCAATTAAAATAACCGTCGTATCCAGATATACTCTATTATATAATACGAATGTAAACCATTACCAGAATAACCTAAGATCAAACCTTACTTTGACGAAGCCGTAGTTATCACAACCTAAGTAGACTATCTAAAAATTCTGACAGCCATGGTTACTTCACAAGAAATGCCAATGACCTTATGATAACAAAACATAGCTTGTCCAAGTTTGAAAAATCTGCAAACTATACAGGAATCAAGCTTTATAACCATCTACCTCAAGTAATCAGAGATATGCCAAAAGGTAAATTTAAAAATGCCCTGAAACAATTGCTTGGTAAGGGAGCATATTATAGCATCGATGAGTACTATGCATCGAGCTTACTATGAAATTATTGTTGTTGTTGATTTTAAATGATATTTATGTACTTTATTAGCAACTGGTGCTTTCGTATTGTGAATTGATTTTGTTTACTGACATGTGACTTATATTTATAGTTTTTATATGTATTTTAAACTTATAGCTTTATTTTGACGTGTATATCCACCTATGGTGGTTGCTGTGGCAGTACGAATAAATTATATTCTATTCTATTCTATCATCAAAATTAGTCCGCTCGTAAATAACCTTTCTCCCAACGTGTTCTGGCAAGCGTGATGCCCAGGTGCAATAGAAGACATCCTACGTAGCGATACGACAAATATATCTCGTAGTCGGTAAAGCAGAAATCTGGCCACATCGATCAACCTCGTCCAAATTCGAAGCCGATGTTTAGGCTGTTTAGGTGCAATGCTAAGCATCAAATGAAAATCATAAACGAACAAATTGAAACGTTACTTTAATCATTTTAACCTTGACTACCCAGAGAGGTGGTTTCGGGGATCCCTGGGAAGGTTCCCATGGTAAATGGTGTTTGAGGGAACCATCCGATTCCTCTGGAATCCTTTCCTTTCCTTTATTATATATTAATGATCTGCTTGGAATAAACATATCAGGAAAGTTCACAGTTTTTGCGGACGACACAACTATTTTATGGCAAGACAAGAACACAAACTCTCTGCAGGGAAAAATCCTTACTGATACAAAAACTTTAAAACAGTGGTGTAATTCAAATCGTCTGATCTTGAACGTAACAAAAACCAACCTAATCTCTTTCAAGTGTGAAATAAACAATATCAAATTGGATAATAGTTATATCGAGAGCCGTGATAACACCAAATTTTTGGGCATATTCATCGATAGTAAACTGAAATTTGAACAACATGTTTGCAACTTAAACAAAAAATTAGCTTCTGGATGTTATGCTGTGAGACGTGTTACAAAAGAGCTAGGACTCTCAACAGGAAAAACAACTTACTATGCCTTGATAGAGTCCCACCTAAGATACGGAATCCCATTTTGGGGAGTATGCAATAAAACTCACCTGCAAAACACACTCATCTTGCAGAAACGGGCAATTAGATACTTATCTACAGCAAAGACACGCGATCCCTGTAAACCATTGTTTGTATCCCATAAAATACACACTGTCTTCGCCATCTTCATCCATGAAACAGTATGCTTAATAAAAAAACACTTTAACCAATTCAATAGTACTCCTTCCTATTACTCTATACGCAAACAAAATAATATTAACCTACCAAGGCCAAATTCAACCCTAGTGAAGGACTCACTTATTTACAATGGTTGCAAGATGTTCAATCATTTACCAGAGCATATAAGGAATATTAGCAACACCGACCATTTCAGAAAGGCTGTGCAAGTGATATTAAGTGATCGACCTTACTATAGTCTGGAAGAATTTTATTCTGACAAATTTTAACCTCTGACTCCTCTAATTTTCTTTATACTCCTAACTTTACAATCATATATGTTTACTGTTTTGTTTTGTTGTTCTCTCAATGTCATGTCATGTCCACGTTATATACCTATAGATATAATTTTTAGATTTAAGTGAGCACTTTGTCCATAAGAATGTTTTTTTTTCTTGATGACAATAAAGTATATCTCTCTCTCTCTCTCTCGCTTTCGCAAATAGTATCGCCACCTCAAAGGCGCTCCCGGGATGGTTGGCTTGGCTCCTATAGGTTTTAGAGATTCCTGCTTCGGTTCCCCTTGTGTGTTAATCACTAACGTCTTGTATGGCATTACAATTCACCGGCCTCAACATGTTTTCCTTAGCGTTTCCAATTACGATAAAACTTGTTTAATGTCCTAATGAATCCCGATCATTTCGGTGTTTTTTTCATCTCATGTCCTGCCCACACATTTGCTGGATATTCTATTCTGAACATTGGGAAAGCAGCTACCAACCATTACTCCCCACCTATCAATTTTATGAAACATTATAGTTGCGAATTAAAATGTTTTCAATATAGTTTTGCAGTACGTCTTTCTCTAGTGAATCAGGTGTTTCGGATTCATGCCAGTTAATAAGTTGATTAGTCCGAATATTCTGTAGCATTTGTTGAGTAGCGCATCGCATTCGAAGATAATGTGATGGCTGTTTCCTCTTCGACTCCACAAAGTCTGCACTCCACGGTTTCCCTATTTATCCCCAGAGTAAGTAGGTGTTTTCTTAGGCCACAGTGTCCAGTTAGTTAGCCGGTTTTTGTGCGAACCTTAGGCCGTCCACTAACGTACAGTTTTAACTGTGCAGTTATATCTGTCAGTTAAAACTGTACGTGTGTGGCTATTTTAGTCACAGTTCAACTCCAATTTTTCAACTGTACAGTTTAACTAAAAGAAATTAATTGATTCCTATTTTCAACTGAAATGACAAACTGAACTGGGTGGGTGTGGTGGTATGAACTGGCATTTTCCACACTGCTCAGTTTAGTTTGTGTCGACAGCCTGTCTATAGAGTGTGCATCAACACGTTGCGTAAACAAAGCCAAGTTATTGTTGACTTTATCAAGCTATATAGATCGGAACCTTGCTTACGACAAGTTAAATCTGCCGATTACCATGATCGTGGAAGAAATGATGGCAAATAAGCTGGAGGGATTGGAACCTGATGCCACAAAAATACTGTTGCAACAATAAACAGCCTGGGGTCAGCTTCTCACAAAGATTGAAAGAGAGTTGAGTCATCAAAGAAGTCTGGAACATCAGCAGACAGCATTTACAAGCCGTTGCTACTATGTCCTGTTTGATTGAACTTCACCAACGCCCTTCGATTTGGTGCCAATATTTTTGGTGTTTTGTTTTATTCCACTCATTTTGATAAATCGAAATACTAGTTATGGGCCTTCTATTTCTTTATGTTTAGGCATCCACACAAGTATAACCTTGTTTTACCAGTTCATTAAGGATTTGACTTTTTCTGTACTGAATTCAGAGCTCATATTGCGTTCTGGCTATGGGATAAAATGTAGGTCGATGTGTTTCTTTTTATACACACTGTCTAGACTCATCGGTATGCATGTCCCTCTGGCATGAGTCTCAGCTTGGAATAGTGTGGTGTTATTGTCAACTAAAACCATAACGTCCTTTCTGGTGACTCCATATATTCCTGCTCCTGTTCCTATATCTGTTTTAGGGACATCTGTGTACCAGATTATGTTTCCGTATGATAGTGATTCTACTTCCGAGTCCCATTCATTCCATTTGAGCTGTGTTCTGAATGGTTTTTCATATGAGTACTTATTGGCACAGCGCATGTAGTCTGATATCATTTCCAGTGTGGTAATGTTGACTTCATGGATTAATGTGCCCAATTTATGGTTGGGTTCTCTAATTACCTGTTTATATGAGTCTGTATTCTCGCCTCTCCTTCCGGTTTAGTATGATTTTCTCGGCTGGAGAGCTATTCATAGCACTCGTGATACATAGACTGGCAAGCTTGTGAAGTTTGCCAAAGTTAGTTTTTGACTGTCTCTGTTTCATTTGGGGCCACTACAAAAGTGAGCCATATGTGATTCTGGTACTCAAGAGGGCGGTGTATAGCCAGTGTATTAGTTTAGGCTTCAGTCCCCATATTTTTCCAATAACTTTTCTGCATATTATGAACGATGATTTTCTCTTGTTGATTATATCATACAGATGCAAGTTCCAGATTAGTTTCTTATCTAAGAACATCCCTACGTATTGACTTATGATCAGCAACTTGTAGGGATACGACAAAGAATTTGGATAGTTTTATGTCCTTCAGAATTATTTTGCGTGTGAAGGGAATGAGCATGGTTTTGCTGGGCCTTGCCCTCAGTCCTTCTCTCTTGCACCATTCCTATACGGTCCTCAGCTCATTCTGCATCAGCTCACAGTGGGAATAACAAAAACAGAGACCTCGGAAGCTTCTAGAATATACTGAAAAGAATCTCGAGTACAGTTCTATAAGATAAGAGAGGAAAACTACCTATAGAAATCTTTTGGAACTTCTGAAAGGAGCTGGAAAATTCGAGAAAACCGTAGAATGAACACGAACAGAGGTTCTATAACGAACTGAAAAGACGTTTGATTGAAGTTATCTAGATTTGTTACCCGAGCAACGTCTGGTATTGCATCTATTCAATTATATAAGTTGAGGTAAAGTTTAATTCATGGAAATTTGGTCTGTTTGGTATTTTCTAGCTTGAAGCACATTTTTGGAAACGTTTACCACAAGAACTACTCTATGGTACTAAATGAATCTCGTAGTTGGATTTATTTTTCGATCGAAATATCGATTCATGGTGATTGCCAATAACTTTTTCTTTCAGAATATTGGTGGACGCTCCTGATCTAATACCTATTTGAGGAAAATTCCATCTTCACTGTAGATACCTACGTATTTTGCTCGCTCTAGATGTGACGTTCATCGAAAGTTGCTTGAATGAAAACAACAAATGAAAACAATAAGTATGTGCAGGTAAGCATGAATCAAAACATGGCTCGACCAGATATTTCAGCTGCATCAAACGTCACAAACGAGGTCAATTTGAACGAAATCTATTTGTATTTTTGCACACGCGTGGGCATCGCATTACAATGGGGTTGATTTCTTTTATTGCAGGAATCGACATTTTCTCGGAATCGCTCTGGTAAATTGCACGTCCAGCTCCGAAGTCGGACGTATTGTCGTATTGTCCGAATCTCTTTTTATTATATCTCTCCCTCGGTCGCGTTTTCTCATATAGAAAAAGCTTTTGCAAACACGGCAGGACCATTCAACTATCCGAACAACTCATTATGTATGTCGTATTTTATTCTTTTATCACAATAAATGCTTGAACGTCTAGCTTTTGTAGGGTTGAAATAACAGAGAGATCAAAAATCTAGTTTTCTTAGGATGACAATATTTATTTCACAGTGTCTAAATTATTGTTGAAGCGAGATCTTTCATGCACTGTCGAGCTCAAAATGTCTAAACATCATTTTCCAAGCGAAAAAAAAAACATTGTATGGGTTTTTCAGCAACAGCAACACTCAAACATCCAAATAGAATATTGTGATGTATACAGGGTCGCTGATATGTAAGGAAACCGTCCATATCTGCTAAAGTAAGATAGCTAGCGATATAGGTTGAAATACAAGAGTTTCATGGATTTTTAAAATCTATTACAATAATATTAAGTATAAAGGATTAGTCAAAATGTCCTGACGAAACAAAGGTATTCTTTCTTCAATGAAACACCCTGTTTGTTATGCCATAATTCTGCTCAAAAAACAAAAAAAAATTAATGAAGCACATCATGTCCCGAATTTAACCGTTTGCGAAAAATCGAATTTTGAATATAACTTTCTACTACTCTCAAATTTTTTAAAGTTAAAGCCCGAAATTTTGGATATTCATTATGATTACTCAAGATGGAGTATACAGGGCAATTCAAATTCGACCCCCACCATTGGGATCTCCAAAACTACAGGAGATACGTCGAAGCTTAAATTGGGAAAAAGTTGCGTATTCTGGTGCTTAACAAAATACTGTTTTGAAACTTGGAAATTTCCGAGTATTTCCGGAAATATCGGGAAAAAACTGAAAATCGGAATTTTCGTTTTTATTTTTTTCTATCGTTATTTGACAACATAGCTCCAAACCAAAAGTACATTTTCATTGATACTTTTTTCAGCTTTACGTTTTCATGTTCAGATTTACTATCCGACGTTTCGTCTTCTGGCATTCATCATCAACTTTTTTTTCTGTTATGGGCGCCATATTGTTTTTTATACAGAAAAATAGTGATTCTCATTCTGATTTCATTGATGTATAATTTGTTATGATTTGCACTTCTGAAACCACAGATATTTGAAAAAAACAACTTCATCTGAGATGGTCATGACTCCATCGAAAAATTTTGTTTAATAAACACTAGTTGTCAGAACTCATTAAACATCATATTAAGTTTGCACAAATACTTCAGTCGAAATGTCCTCATTCTCAAATGAAGAAAAACGAGATATGTTGAAACTCTATTATAAATTTGATAGGAATAGTACGAAAACCACACAAATTTATTTTGAATTATATCCGGAAATACAACAGCCGGATAGAACATTATTCGGAATTTTGTGCAAACACTTGGCTGAGTACGGTGCGTTTCAAAAAACAAGAATGAAATCATGAGCTTGTAAAAAATGCACAAAAGGTATTACAACAAGTGTTCGAAATGATGGCCTTCCTCTTGAATACATAACCGAGCTCGTCGTCTCAAATTAAGAACAGCTCTAACAATATCCCTTCTTCTGATAGACCCGAATTGCATGATGATATTGTCTCTAAGTTCATCTACTGTATCATATTCTTGCTCTCCATAGATTCTGTTCTTCAAAGTGCCCCACAAGAAAGTATCCAAAACTGTAAGGTCAGGTGACCTTGCCGGCCACCTCACTGGTCCAGAATTTCCTACCACCTATTAGGAAATCTTTGGTGTAAATATTCGCAAACTGCTCTTTTATTGTGTGGAGGAGCCCCGTCATGCTGAAACCAGCAGCTGTTATAATTAACAAGGGGAAACGTATCCATATATTCTTCGAATTCGTTTCTTAAAAACCGAAGATAGGTTTCCCCGTTCAAAGTATTAGAGAAGAAATGAGGTCCAAGTATTCGGTCGTCATAAATTCCAGCCCACACATACAAACGAAACCGAACTTGTGGTCTGACTTCTCTGAAGTGTCGTGGATTATTTTCACTCAAAATGTGCTCACTATTTCTATCGAAAACACCACAGTTCGAAAAAGTACTTTCGTCGGTCCAAATAAAGTTCTTCAAGAAATTTGTAGGGTCTACCCTATTCGAGAGCCATCTACAAAATTCCATCCTTCTTTCAGGATCACCTGGATGTAATTTTTGTGAATTATGTCTTACAACATTTCAAACCACTTTTTTTTAATTCCCTCCAAATGCTCGTCTGTGGCACATCCATTTTTGCCGATACTTGATGTGTAGATTTGGAATGATCTGCATTTATCTAAAAAAGTACCAAAAATAACTATACTTCTTCGAATATGGAATGAACAATTATTTTACCTCGGATAATAAGTTACGTCTAATATTTTGTTCCATTCTGCTTCCATATTTCATTCTTGGTTTTTGAAACGAACCGTACTCACCCAAGTGGTTGTCCAAAATTCCGAATAATGTTCTATCCGGCGGTTGTCTTTCCGGATATAATTCAAAATAAATTTGTGCTGTTTTCGTACTATTCCTATCAAATTTATTAATAAAGTTTCAACATATCTCGTTTTTCTTCATTTGAGAATGAGGGCATTTCGACTGAAGTATTTGTGGTAAACTTATGATGGTTAATGAGTTCTGACAACTATTGTTTATTAAACAAAATTTTTTGATGGAATCATGACGATCTCAAATGAAGTTCTTTTTTTTTAAGAAGTGCAAATCATAACAAATTATACATCAATGAAATCAGAATGAGAATCACTATTTCTCTGTATGAAAAAACAATATGGCGCCCATAACAGAAAAAAAAGTTGATGATGAATGCCAGAAGACGAAACGTCGGATAGTAAATCAGAACATGAAGACGTGTAGCTGAAAAAAAGTATTAATGAAAATATACTTTTGGTTTTGAGCCATGTTGTCAAATAACGATAGAAAAAAATTAAAACGAAAATTCCGATTTTCAGTTTTTCCCCGATATTTCCGGAAATACTCGGAATTTTTCAAGTTTCAGAACAATATTTTGTTAAGCACCAGAATACGCAACTTTGCCCTAAGCTTCAACGTATCTCCTGTAGTTTAGGAGATCCCAATGGTGGAGGTCGTATTTTTGAATTGCCTTGTATACAATTTGTGCGATTTGAAACCTCAACACCCTGTTACTTTTGAACCCTGGATTTTGAAAAATTAAAATTTCAGACTATAATATATAGTACACGACTAGCTCTATTCAAAGATGTTGATAGACATGAATTATACTTATTTTCAAGACCTACTATGCTCTGTTAAATGACCACCAGGAAAAATCAATGTCTGGGTAGGAATATTCAAAAACATCATAGGAGATCCAGTGTCTTTTGAACAAAAACTAAATGGTGAAAGATTTTATAATTTTTTTTCTCAAAATTTCTTGGATTTCATGGAAGTACTAAGCATTGGATAACGTAGAAATGTTATATTTCACCTAGACGGTACCTCCGTTCATAATGTGATTGGTGTACGGAAATGGCTTGATGAAACGTTTCAAAGAATAATGATTGGGAGGAACAATCCTTTTATTTGTTGGCCCCCTCGATCACCAGACCTGACTTCATTAGAATTTTTCTGTCGGTATATTTGAAAGAAAGTGTTTATAAAAACAGACCATAAAATTTTAACGAATTAAAGCAGAGGATAAGGCAAAGGTGAGGTGAAATAACAGCTGACCAATTGAGAAGACCCTTCAAAGTTTGAGACGGCGTTATAAAACATGTATATATCGTGAAGGGCGATATATTGAAAACACTAATTCCTGAGGAAGCTGCGTTCTATTCATTCCAGTTGTGTTGGTTATCGTTCTCAAATTGAATACACTTTTTCAACTCTTGATTTGTTGATTTTGGTTAAACTAGAGACAAATCCATGAAACGATTACAACGATGTTACTTCGTACCTGAGTACGAGCAAAGTATTCTTTTATTGAAAAGTTACTTCATCTTTTCTGTAAAGTTCATAGACTTTCATACAAGGTCAGTCAGAAAGCATGAATTTGTAAATTTGTCATCATATAACTAACACCCTATATGAGATATTGGGCTGGAACTTGGTATATTTCCAAGTCAAGTAGGCCATCCACTTTCTCGAGAAGAAAATGCCTAATGGTCTTTCTCGAAATTTCGACCAATTTGGCAGAACATAGTAGGCCTTGAAAATAAGAATAATTCCTATCTCTGAACATCTTTCGTTCGTCGAGTACTATAACTTTACATTTTTATTTTTCAAAATTGGTCCATCGGTTCCAAAATAACGTAGTGATTTCAAATCGCCACAGTAGATATGATGATATTTTAAGTATTATTTTTTTACAGAAAATAAAAATGCAAAATTGGTCAAGGTTGATAAAAATGCATGAAACGAAAACATGTATTTTTTAATGAATGTACTGGACATTTTTAATGTTATGAAAACAATGCCAGAAAAAAGAGAGAAAACAAGTTTTAGTAAACAACAAATATTTTCTTTCTAATTCTATTTAATAAGGTGCTCGAAGTGTTAACCATTTACCTCCTGCATGACACTAATGAATATTTTACTGAATCTAAAATCATGTTGGTAGCACTGGTCTAAATTTCATGCCTTATCCTTTCTTGCAACGATATTTTGCTGCCAATTTTTGTGGACAATTTTTCATGTGACCCCACAGAAAAGTGTAGTCATATAGGGAGAACTAGCTGGCCATTCAAATGCCCACCAATCCATTTATCACGAAAAGTTTCATCTAGCCCGTACCACACGTCCCAAATGTAGAGGAGCCCTCACCTTATTGTAAAAATATTTGTTCTAGTGGCAAATTGGGATTGTTATTGTTCGGGAATGATAGTCTTATTAGCTTTGGGATGATATGCTCTTGCAAAAGTATTAAATATTGTACACAGAGGTCAAATATTTGTTTTTGAAATAGGGTCCGATGACGTATCCACCAATAATGCCACACCAAACATTTACTTTTTATCGACGTATAGTGTGAACTTTCCCCATCTAATGTGGATTTTGGTGTGGCCAATATACCTAGAGTTGTGTCGGTTTACGTGCACATTCAACAAAACTTCATTTCATTGGTGTTGAGGACGTTACTTCTCACAGACTCAATTATATTTTGAAGATGCTCGGAATCTAAGGGCTCAGTTGACTGGCTGCTGAAATGTCACATTATTTTATTAAGTTGCTGCTCACCAACTTCTTTTTTAGCTGAGTTTGAAGCTGACGTAGCTTTGTCTTGATGATTTGTCACTTTATATCTTTTTACTTCGATACCAATATTAGACGTTGCCGACTTAAACCAACTATAAGTCTGTGGCAAAGAGGAAAACACAATGTGTTCTTATTGAATGACATCACAGATTACAGGCGTCTTGTATCCCATTTTGATTTTTATTACAGAAATCGTGAGGATCCAAATAGGTAGGAAGATATTGTTTTGGATACCGATAATTACTTCTATCGAAAATCTGCCTTCTGATAAAGATAAAGATGAATTTGTTTCAACCAGAGTATTTTATTTATAATGACTCACAGGAGTGGCAGAATATTATTGTCTGAGAAATACGTCAAAACCTTCTAAAATATCAATATGTTTACACACAGGGTACTGCGGTCTTCCATATCTCCATTACGGTGAAGGATAGATGGATGATTTTATGAACAAAATGATATTATTTTCTGTGCCAAATGAAAATAATGAAACTTACACAGTTTTTTCTGGGCGGGTCTCAACTTTGTTTTTTCAAATTTAAACCTGTATTTTTTATAAGTTTAATCAGTTTCTACATGGAAAATGAAAGGTACTTCATTGAAGTCTTTCTTTTGAAAATATTGACGGTTTTCGAGATTTTAACATGACAGCTTTTTTTTTCTGAAATTGGCCACTCATCATATTTGAAATTAAAAAGTTGTGCAAAGTCCCATCAAAATTCGGTGTTGGCTAAATAATGTCCGTTGGTGACTCTCTCAAACGATATATCTAAAATCGACCTGTGATATACAGGGTGCGAAAAACAGCTGGCCAAACATTGTAAATAAAAACGTGCAAAATCATCCTTATTTCAAATGGAGCACCCGGTATATTATCGATCCGTAAGAAGCGCCAACAAAGGCTCTACAAATTTCATTGGATATTCCCTATCGTTAATATCGATAGTTTTTCTTAAAAAGCTTTTTTTTTCGAACAATAGAAATTCTTCCTATTCCTTCGCCATAATTTTAATGAAAGACGAAATTCATATTTGACGACTGCAATCGATGTTTGCAACACATTTCTCGTAATGTAATACCTTCTAATTCTTTCATTTAAGGCATAGTTTTTGTCTAACCGCTTCTTTAAATTATCCTTTTATGCCTTTAATTACTCTTTTATATAGAAGATAACAACAACCTTTCAAGGAAAACCGAATAAATGATTTTTTGAAAATCAATCAGTTTGGCAGGTAAAAATATTTGACTGCCAATTTGTATAAGAATTGATATCTTTAGTGAACGTTGCTACATCAAGAAGTTTTGATCCAATTTAATCAAAATGTTGTTTTCAAAAACTGATTTGGTTGATATGATTTTCATATTAGGTGTATCAGAAATGAATTTTTTATTGGCAAATAGAATTTATTCTCAACAGTATCCAGATAGAAGGCTTCCAGATGAAAGATCATTCTGAAAGATCCTGACTAGATTTGTGGAAACTGGATATATCAATTATTCTAAACATGAGCGCATCAAACCAGCCACTAATGAGGATAATGAATTGAGAGTTCTCCTTGCTGATGAAGAAGATCCTCGTAGGAGTCAACGGCAGATTGGTGAATAGTGGATATAAGTGAGAGATCAGTGCAACGAGTTTTGAAGAAGCATCGTTTTCATCCATACCATGTTCAACTACATCAGGAACTACTACATGCAGATTTTGAAAAAAGATTGAGATTTTGCAATTGCCATGGAAAAAATTCGTCGAAAAGACAATTTTTTCAATTACATGTTATGGACAGATGAATCGACATTACATAAAAATGGATTTGTAAATCGACATGATTACCATTATTATTCGACAGAAAATCCCCACTTATCGAGGCAGGATGATTATCAACATAGGTGGTCTATGAATAAATGAATGAGGAGTAATCGTTGGAGAATACGTTATTGGGCCATACTTTTTTTAAGGACATCTGAATGGAGCAATGTATCTTAATTTCCTACGAAATGATTTTCTAGGTTTGTTGGAGGATATTCCTCTAAGTAAAAGAGGCACCCTGTGTCTCACAACAGAGGGAAGAAATGCAAAATCTAATGAGATCGGACACTGATGGAGATTGTCAAAAATCTGATATGCCGTCGGTAAATATATGTAGCGAATAAAGCTGAAGACATACAAAAAACACTATTTAAGAGAAACACTTGGAAAGAAGCAGCAATCACAAAATATAAAAATTTAAATATAAGTAGGGAAAAATATAACAAGAATTTAAATACATGGTGTTCGTCATTTCAGGGGACAGTATAGATCGGACGCACTGATCAGAAAAGAAGAACACCTTTTAAAGATATACTCTCTGGAAAAAAGAAAAATCCAAATAAAATATAAGAAAGTATCATCCTCACAGATCAATGGAAAATCAAAACTA
Organism: Chrysolina oricalcia; assembly: GCA_944452925.2. NCBI lineage: Eukaryota > Metazoa > Arthropoda > Insecta > Coleoptera > Chrysomelidae > Chrysolina > Chrysolina oricalcia. The sequence goes on along the minus strand of OX101812.2, from coordinate 53,041,773 downwards.
TAAAATGAAAATTGTAATTGTAGATGAACAGATAGATAAATTGTGTATAACTACGCACTGTAGGTATATGTGTTTCATTGGGAATACATGTATTCAGAAGTTTGAATGGGAAATAACCGCAAAACGAATGCATCGTTTAATTTTTGTGTTTTTTCTCATTCCACACCGTTGAAAATAATTACTTCAACACGACTGCTTTTCTTTAGACAATTATTCGTGAACAGCTCAATTAACCAAATTGTTTTTCCAGAAAACCATGGACTAAATACGAACTGAGAACTTGGAATGATGATAAGATAGGGAGGACTCTCTTCGAAAGAAAGCCAGTAAGACTTTTGGGAAAAATGTGATATCAATAAAGTTTCTGAAAAATCACCGAAAATTAATTCCTGCATATCATCGACATATGATGGGAACAGAATATCCTCTCAACGGCTAATAGCAACGATTCAGTGAAATTAACTAAACCACTATACCTATCATACACTAGAGAATCGTCCTGTGTACCCATAAACAGGAGGAAACATTCCACCCCTACTACAAACCAACATGCAGTTAATTCACTGGAAAACAATCACGAAACCCCAATCGGAGTCGGCTGATTCAAAATATAAGCCAATAAAACAAAAACACTTGAAAACATCAAAGATCAGAATCTTCATTAAATTGTGAATGGCAAAGGTCTAAGTATTCCGCAGGAACTCCAGTTCAGAACTGACATAGCGGGCAGAGAAAGAGGGTGTGGCCATGTTCGCCGGTGGAGGGGATTCAGCGTTGCGTAGGCGTGGCTTCGGCGCTATAATCAGCTCGAAGCTGACGTGCCATGAACATGACTTGCAGCAGTTCAGAAACAAGCGAAAACAGTTCCTTGCACAGACCGCTTAAAACTGACATTTGTGTGGAGTGTTACGAGGATTGACGCTGTTGTTAGGTCAAAAGATGGCTACTATTCTAGGATATCCACAGCACCCCTATATTTTATGTGATATAGGTTTTGTATGAACAGCCAACTTGATTTTACACATTAAATGCGGTTTTAGTTCAAATGTTTATCGTTTAATCGAAATCTCAAAGTTTTTTATTTGTCTGGATATGGTGTTTTGAATGTGGCTTGCTTGGGTCATTAAATAGTCACCCATCGACTGATTCAGAATCTATTATTATTGAGGATGAATTTTCTGTTATGCTCTTATTGTTGAAAATACGGCATTGTTTCAGTTTGAAAATAAATAAAATTTAATTTCCTTTCAATGAGAGGAAACAGGGAAAGTGAGTGACAATTTTCATTGAAGAGATTGACATTTTGTATTGGTTGATGAACACTAGAGCCTCTGTGGTTTGTGAATACATTTTTTAAGATTACGATTACGATTTTTTTTGCGATTGGCATAAATGTCGATATTTTTCGAAAGCATTTCAGTACCTACGAGTCGTCTCAGCTCTTTCGTGATGTCCCATGATTTTTATATTCTTGTTGTAGAGTCTGTGATCTTTATAGACTACAACGCCCATATAATAATTTTGGGGGGTCATTTGACCCAGCATGAAACATATTCAGAACGATGCTGCTATATGAAAAAAATCACTTTAGTCACTATGCCGTCAATTCTTGGTGGTGCAAATGACTGTAATAATCATAATACTAATTTTTCATCTGAAGATGTGCTTTTCCGACAAAATATTCCTGTACGGCATTCCTCACGTTGGTAAATCATAAAATAAAAATCTCCTAGAAGCTACTGACTGCCATACAAAAATAATGGGACCGGAATCCAGGATTTTTTTTTTATTTTCGGAAATTGAAAACTTTTCCTGGCTTCCACTCCCATTATTTTTGCACGGTAGTAGGTTCTTGGAGATTATTATTTCATAATCTACCAACGTGAGGAACGCCGTACATGATTATTTTGTCGGAAAAGCTCATCTTCAGATGAAAAATTATTATTATTATTATTACAGTCATTTGCACCACCAAGAATTGACGGCATACTTATTTTTTCATATAGCAGCATGTTCTGAGTATGTTTCATGTTTTCCAAATTGTTATAAGGGCTTGTAGTCTATTACACTTTATCACTATACTGCACGAACCGGCAATACAAATGTGTAAGATGGTTTGTTCTTGTTTCGTACACCTCAAAAGTGTAACTAAATTTTTATTTTCGTACATTGAATTAATTAACCCACTTTCGTCTTCTCTTTTCATACGCCTACTCATTTTTTCTTGTGAAAATACGCTTTGTGAGGAATAATTTTTTAGTATGATCCAACCAGAACAAACTAAACCTTACGAAGACATTTGAGTGCGTGAAAATTGATAACGTATATACCTAGATAGGTTTTGAACCATTTTTCATAGTGAAAATATATTTTGTTAGTAGTAATTTTTTAGTATGATCTAATCAGAACGAACTAACCTTATGGGTAGATATTTGAGTAGATACGTGGAAACTGTTAAGGTATAATAGGTACTACAGGTTTTGCACCATTTTCCCCTGTGAAAATATATTTTGTGATGAGTAATTTTTTAATACCTATGATCTAACCAGAACGAACTAACCTCAAGTAGACATTTGAGTGCATGGAAATTTGGGCCACCGCAATTGTCGATGTACGAAACGAGAATCCAAAAATTCATTAATAAATTCAGTGTACCAACCAAAAATATTTCACGTTATTTTTTGAGGTGTACGAAACGCTAGTGAACGAAAAAAATATAACACCAGTAAATAGGACAATCTATAAAGAAATGGTGATAGTATTCTTTTTATTTCGCCTTCTCAAGCAAGCAAGACTCAAGAAGTATCATTGATCATATGTTTTTGAGAAAACGAAGAGGCATAAAAATACATTAACAACTCCTATCATATTTCACTGATCATTACACAACTTTCTTAGGAATATTTCAAGAAAATATTACCATAGAAACTATACCATTATTAAGAATAAGGTAAACTACACAGACTTAAATAAATATCTGGAGAGTGAAAACTGGGATGATATCACATGCTCAGACGGTCAGGTAGCTTATGACATTTTCACTACCAAACTTGACACCACTAAATTAGGGAGTCTCTCATAATATAGCTATAATAGGCGCGAGAAAATATATCACAGAGTATAAAACCATGGATTACCATAGGGCTAATAATATCCATTCGAAATAGGGATTACCTGAAAAAAAAAGTTACACTTGCTCCCTCATTAGAGCCTAAGAACGAATTCAATATCTATATATAGAAACAAACTAATTATAAAAACTAAAAACGATTTCTATAGAGAAAAATTCAGTTCTACAAAAGGAGACTGTAAAAAAAAACCTGGGAACTCATAAAAATGTAACTAACAGAGGAAAATTTAAAAAATCAATTGGCAACATCCAGATGAAAAAGTGAAATGGTGAATCAGTAACAAATTTAGATGAAAAGTTGAATATTTTCAATGACTATTTGGCCAATATAGGTTTAGAAATGGCCAAAAAAATTGAAAAAGTTAAATCTCTACCTAATGCTTTTCTTAATGACTCATCCATTCAGTCAACGATATTTCTCAAACCAGTAGCGCAGCTTGAAATGATATTGAAACTTAAGAACAACGGAATTTCTTCAATATACATTAAAAACATACATAAACATCTAACAGTACCAATAGTACACATCATAAATTTAACCTACAAATATGGAAAATTACCTTTCCAGGGGAAACATAACTGTGTAGAAAATTGTAGGCCCATTTCTGTTATAAACAACTTTGCGGAAATATTTGAATTTACACACAAAAATAGGATGATGGACTATTTAACGAGAATAATGTAATATCACAAGGGCAATTCGGCTTTATTGCAAACTCTAATAGTGAATGTGCTGTGCTAGACCTTATCGAAAAAATCATAAATGCTTTGGATAGTTCTCAAAAATGCTTAACAATTTTTCTAGATCTTGCCAAAGCATTTGATACTGCAGTTCATGCCAAGCTTATGGACAAGTTGTACACATATGGCATACGAGGCCCAGGTTCATTGCTATTAGAGAACTACTTAGCAGATAGAGTTCAGAGAATAAAAATCGACAACTAATTCAGTCCTACTAGATAAGTTAAAATAGGAGTTCCACGAGGAATAGTACTAGGGCCGATTTTGTATCTCATTTATATAAACAGTATTAGTACAATCCAAAAGTTCAAGGGACATCCCGTAACATATGCAGATAACACTGCCATTGTAATCACAGGGGATTAATGGAAAAATGTATACAAAGACTTCCAAAAAGCGTTATCTAATATAAAACTATGGTTAAATCATAACCTTTTGAGTCTAAATATTAATAAAACTAAATTTTTAACTCTCACTTTGCTTCAATATGATCAAGCGTATAAAAATACACTAAGTATACATAAATACAGAGTGTGTAACGCAAACTTTGATCCTGTCCCCTTATAGAAAGGGTGAAATCCATGAAATATTTGGGTGTGATGGTGGATCAGCACATGAGATGGGATGTTCACTCAAACTGCGTAGTTAATAGACTCAGAATGTTAATGAAAAGCTTTTATGATTTGCGAGATATTTTGGATAAAAAGAACCTCATTATAATATATAACTCTCTAGCTGAATCTTTCTTAAGATATTGTATAACCGTCTTGGGTGGAATGTACAGTAATTCACTTTGTCGGCTACAAACAACGCAACGCAAATTGGTACAATATGCTTCCTCTGAAAATAAAGAAAATAACAAAAAGGGCGAACTATAAACTCAACATTAAAAGATTCATTCTTGAAAACAATGAATTGAAATGTATTATCAATTGATACACAACCCCCTTCTCTCTTGTGCTAATTTTCAACTGCATATTTTTTCTTTTTTTTTTCTTTTTTCTGTTACTCTTTCTCTTTTCATATCTTTAGTTAATTAACATTTTTTGTAAGGAGATTCTCATTGTAAACATCGATCTCACTCACCTGATGTTATTTGAAATTTCACTTGCACCATACATAATAGTAAATTTAGTCGCCTACATGGAAGAATATATAGGACATCACAGCACAAGCATTCATTTGCTTAGGTGTGTTCTATCTTTCAGTTGGATTTCTTATGTTTTTGATTTATAAATATTGTATGTACCACCTTCTGAATTCTGAATAAATTTTACTCAGATAGTGAATAGCAGTGGCCCCAAAACTGTCCCCTGTGGCATTCCAAATTGAAAGATTTTTTGTTAACTGTCAGCTTCATCAATATCAGCATACTGAAACCTATTTTTCAAATAATTTTTGAGAAGATCATAAACTTTGCCGCGAAATCCAATATTCGCTAATTTCATTAATGGTCGTTTATGGTCAACCGTTTATTTTTATATTATTACAAAAAATGTATTTGGTGTTTAGTCCATCAGGTAATTTTTTGAGGGGAATGAAACGCTAGTGTACGTAAGAAGATAACACCAGAAGGACAATCTATAAAGAAATGTTAGTGATAGTATTTTTTTTAATTTCACCTTCTCAAGCAAATATGTTTGGTGTTTGGTCCATCGGTGCTCCAGGTGAGAATGTAGTCATGTCATCTTAGTTTTTGATTCTGATAAATTTATAAATTATTTCAGAAAACGTCAATACTCTTGTTGATCCATCTAAGTGCATTCCTACATGGGAAGAGAAAAGATTATTTGGCCTGAGTAAAAGTTATTAATTTCTAGCTAGTTCCTAGGTGGCGTCTGGAGCTACTAGGTGAAAAAGCCTATAACCAATTCACAAAAATTAAAATAATGTATATTAATAACTATGAGTGACAAATGGATTGATTATCTAATGGTCTAATGCTATATATAAAACCTGTTTTCGCTCTCTCACACACACACACACTTATTTAATTTTTGTATTTTTTTTTATCTCAATGGAAACTATATAGTTAAAAAATCAACAATCTGAATCAAAATAAAAAAAAAATACTTTGGATATTTTCTTTCAAGTTAAGGTCTCTTCACAATATCTATCAGATGTAGTTCCATATCCAATGTGGCCTTAGATGGTGAAGTATTAGTTGTTTTCTGTTAGAGACTATAACTATTTTATAGTACTTGTAGGTTTTATCCATTTCCAGAATTGTTCAGTGTTTTCAATTTTCAATTGAGAATGTTTCCCTCTTCAATATTGTGAACATATTCTACAATATTACGGAAGAAATTTTCACAGTTGCGTGAATTTAATGTTTTCTTGAAAGTGTGAAATTTGCCAAATTATTTATTTTTTGTTGGAATTGTTATTTCCTTTGATTGTATACAGGGTACCGAAGTCAACTTTTCGAAAATTTCAAATGGCCATTGTAAAGACATTTTTTTGAATCAATAAATACATCGATACATATGGCCGATACAAATCGACTATAAACTATAATAATTCCTAATACTCACGATATACAGGGTGAGTCCAAAGCTAGAAAGTTTTTTAGTGATTTCTAAAAATTTGAGAGGTGGAATTTCAATCATTTTCAGTTACTTCGAAGGATACAGTAATCAAATCCAATGTATGATGTTAGCATCTCCTGAATTAGAATGACACATTATATACAAGATGTTCTATTCCTCAGGAAGCCGCACTCGTCCTGCTTATTGATAAATACTAATGCCTGGAATTCCTTACTGAAGTCTAACAAAATGAGAATAGAGCATTTACCATCATCAAAAGAGCTTTGGTAATATCATCACCATGTCCTTCACGAAACCTTGATTTAGTCAGTGGTACCAATATATATTATTATTGTATTTGGCGTACTCAGTCAATTGTTCGTATATAATTTTTCGGATATAATCATTCTGGTTTGATCATACTTAAAAATACATCACAAAAGGTATTTTCACAAAGAAAATTGAGTCGGTGTACGAAAGGAGAAGTCAAAAATCAATTGACTTATTGAATGTACGAAACAAGCATGTTTCTGAAAAAATTTTGGCGTGTACGAATCGCGAGTGTGCGAAACAAGAACAAACCAATAAGTTGTGATAGAATCGTCAGATGGGTAATTATATTATCGATCAAATAATTATTATTACTATTTGAATCTTGAAGGTGTAATACCTAGTGAGGTAACATTTCTATTATTAGTATTATTCAATAAGAGTATGCTATTGGTCGAAATATTAATAAATGATTAGAAATTTGGATTAAGTACTTAATTGTAGAATGAGAGCATGCGAGAATAATCGAAATATAAATGAATGATATAGTAAGTGCAATTATTGAATCGAATTGAAATTGAAACGTTGTAATAAATTTTATCATGATAAAAAATCACACCTGTTAATGACAACTCAGAATATACGTACTTACTATAGGGGTATTTAGTTAATTATGTGGTAACTAATGTGGGTTGACACGTAAGGTTATTTAAAGACTCATTGATTAGACATTAATGTAAATTATGAGTATATATTTTATCATGTCAAGCCACTTCCTGTCGAACTTTACTTAGATTTTTCAGTGTCTATCGATAAAGGAGGATATTTATTTGTGGGTTATTATCTGGATTGCCTTCCTAGATCAATTTTAAGAATTTTCATTCAAATATTTTGTTCTGTCAAAATCTACTGATTTTTCACGTAATAATTTATTAGGAACTATCTTGGAAGTCATGTTCAAATTTTTTAGAAATCCATAAACTTTCATAAGAAATTAATTTAAAAATATTTACCCATTAGGAAATTTTACTAGAAATTTCACCAAAATACAAAGTGTCGTTGGAAATAATTTGAAAACAGGTGGCATTTATATCTGACACTAGTAGTAAGTGAATTTCATTGACATCTTCACTATGTCAAAAGGCCATCGAACGAGGTCGCTCGATCCAGGGTGAGTTCTTGTACAAAGCCCATCGCTTTGTACTAGCTTCATGCACCACATTAGGAGCAGCACTGTTAATTTGAACCCACCAGTGAATGGTGGAAGACTCATCGAGGTTAGTGTACACAATTTTAAATTCAATCAACTACTATAATTACTTTTTTTCTGTCCGTCTAGTTCCTTCGTGAATTCATTCGTTTGTTAGTTCGTACTTTTGTACATTCGTTCGTTCATTCGTACATTTGATCATTCGTTCGTTTGTTCGTAAGTTCGAAACTTCAATCGTCTGCTTATTCGTTCGTCAGTTCATTCGTTCATTAAGTTCAATCATTCGTTAGTAAATTCGTTCTTTCTTAAGTTCGTTCATTCGTTCTTAAGTTCGTTGATTCATTAGTTCATTCGTTCGTTCATTTTTCATTCTTTCGAAAATTCGTTCGTAAGTTCGTTCGTTTGTTCCTTTGCTCGTTCGTTAGTTCGTGTTTTCCTTTGCTTGTTCGTTCGTAACTTATTCGTTCCTTCGTTCGTTTGCTCGATCGTTCGAAAGTTAATTCGCAAATCCATTCGTTAATGAGTTCGGTCGGTTGTTCTCTCTCTCTCTCTCTCTCTCTCGGTATTCTTGGATGTAGTTCCCTTCCGGTACTATTACCCAGCTCTCCCCTTATTGTTAGGTAATAAGGGCTTCGTCCGTAGAATACAGAAGTCTTGCTCTTGGCAATACTGTATTCAGGTTTATTTTTTCTTATTTGTCCGTGCTAGACAATCATTTATCTTGGTAGACTGGGTGTGTGACTTGATCGTGAAATGTTGGTTGTCCGATTCCATTGGATTGTGCTAAAAAGGTGTTAGTAGGTTGGACATATGGCACAGACATAGGGTAGGATGGTTTGATGAATAAGAATAGATGAAATGAGGGAATGAAGATTTTTTTTTAAATTACAGGTTGATCCGAAACCATGGTATATAAATGAATGATGAAGTTTTTTTTCTTATATTAAAGGTTAATCTGATTGTAGTTAAGTAATTGCATTATAATTTTAATAAGAGGTAGGTTAAGATTTCTGAGTATTTTCGTAAAGTCAAACGGGGTCTGTATGCCCTTATTAGCAAATAAGAAGTATATATCGACGTTTGGTATCATGTTGATGGGGCATTCCAAAAAAAATGTGATAAGGTTTTCAAGGCCACCGCACTCGCAGTAGAGATGTTCTACACTGGGAGAATTTTTTCCGCTCCCACTAGCGGCAATTTAATTACCGCCCGTTTTTACGGGAATTTACCTTTGATTGGAATTTTGCATACCACGTGTTATATCACCTTGGTTATTTACTCTGAATAACTCTACACTTCTTCCATGTAACTTTACGTTGTGACATAATTTTACGATGGAACTTTACATTGTTATATTACTTCACAACAATAATTTGCATTAGAGTTTTACATTGTATTATTACGGTATGATTCTCTAACGTGGATAATTTGCAGTGGAATTTTACATGGTAATATTACGGTTTGATTTTCTAACTTAAAAAATAAACTCCGATGTGAATTTGCTGTGAAATTTCATAATGTGGGATTACATTATCATGAATTTAATTTATACATTGAAGTCCTAAAGTATCTGATAAATTCATTTTCTACCTTATTAGCCATATTCAAGAAGAACCCTGAAATACATCGATTTATGTTTTCGAAAAAACACTCTTTGACATAAAAAATGTCCCCCTTCCACCCTCCTCAAAGTGACAGTCATCCCATCAATTTTTTATAATGAAATAGGGGGTCAAGTGATACCTCATTTAGAACGGTATTCAATTGTCTATACAGCCATGTATTCTTTTGAATTTCTGCGTCATAACAAAATTAATTTTCAAAATGTTAAAAAAACACGAATACTATTAAATTCAATGCACCTTAATTTTTTTTGGTTCATTTACCAACTGTTGTTTGTCATACGTGATACACGGCTGTATAGACAATTGAATACCCTTCGAAATGAGGTATCACTTGACCGCCTATTTTATTTAAAAAAATTGGAGGGTGGTGGCTGCCACTTTGAGCGGGGTGAAGGAGCGGCGATTTTTTTTTTGGGTCACAGAGAATTTATTTGAAAACATGAATTGACGTGTTTCATGGGTTTTCTTGAAAATAGATAACAACGTAGAAAATGAATTTATCCGTTACTTTAAGACCTCACTGTATATTTTTTAATTGTATAAGTAGGTACATTTTGTCTTTTATTCAACACACCATAGACGTATCCAACAATTTGAGAAATTCGTCTCCAAGTCACTAAAGCACTTCATTATATTATACTCGAAATACGTTTCGCTAATAAAACTAGCATCATCAAGACTGATGATAGTCTCCAGATGGGTATTTTAGCAATAAAGTGTTATGGTGAAGTGGAGATATATTGCTCAAATTTTTGAACATTGAACGTTTCAAAAATCCTCAATATTTTTTCATCCACTTGTATACCTTTATTAACCACTCTGGCTGAATGGCAGACAGATTGACCCCGTATTATCTGGGTAAGAATCGTATAGCCCACTTCATGTAGGTACTAGAAAAAATAATTGAATCTGTGGCGTTCAGTCGTAAAACAAAAATTGTATGTTTTATAAGTATAAACAGATTCTGTCCTTGTCTTCATTATCTTACGATATTTCGGTTAATTATGTACAGTTCTCTTTAATAATTGGAAATAAAAAAAAATCAAACATAAACTCAATATTTAACTCCCATAATGCAAAAAACTGAAAACATTTTTGAATAATACATTGCATATCATAAACTAATATTAATCATTATTAATATATTATAAAGATTTATGGGCTGGTCTTCCTATTCAGTGCGATTGTCCTAAAAACAAAAAAAGTTGTATTATACAACAAGCCACAGGCTTTCCATCGTCTTGTTAATTCTTGAAACAGTTAGGGCAGAGACCAATAAAATTCAATTTAAATTATCATAGATTATGGACTATTATTCGACAGCTAGATGCTTTCTATTGGGGAAAATGTCATTTTACAATGATGGAACAAGTACTAGTTTTTTTTTTAAGTATTTGAGTTTTTGGGGCAAGTGTCACAAATAAACTCAGCAACAGCCAACATTCTCCAAAAAAAGTAAGTAAGAAAAAACGACCGAGTATTTTTTTGTTTTCTTTCATAATTTGGGATTCATAAATCGAAAGTTATACGTTTCAAACCATGTAATAACCTTTCGAAATCAAAAGTTTTTATGTGATTGAGTCATTTTTCATATTTAGGTACTCAACTCAACATATGATAACGGTGTTTCCCACAAAACACATCGTGATTTTGAGGTTATGTTTTTCAATTTCATCAGATATTTAGATATTATGAAGAAACCTGAATGCAATCTCATAAGTATCATGTTATGATTTCAATAAAGTTCATTACTTATTACTTGCAATACCTCTATACCTCAGTTGGACACAAAAAAGAATGAACAGGAACGTGTAGGAGCTGACTTTACCATGTGGATGCGTAATTTTGCAATCAACTCGAAAATTTACGACAAGACAGTTGTACATTTCAGTTGCAGGTGGATGTTGAGGGATATTCACACAATTATTTTCAGCATATCGAAGGAAATTTTACGCGCTGAATGAAATATCATTTCAAGTGCGTATAGATACATCTTGTAGTTTAAAAATTGAACGATAGAAGTAAGATTCCCATGAATCTGAAATAATGCTCCACTCTAAGCATTGAAAATACATTGCAAATTTAAATTAATTTTCTCAGTGTACAACTCCTATTTTGTAAAGATGTGCTTTACTGCTACAATGACCGGTTCTCATCCTTATTATAGTAATGATATGCCTACGACTCATGTATGGGATTTTGAAGGACCAAATATCTCTCGGAAACACTGACTGTATTGAGTTATATGTCCTGTATGCCCAATGTCTTGTTGCCACTGATTAGAGGCTTCTTGTTTAATATTGTAATGTAGTGAAGGTAAGATGCAACTCTTATCCAGCTTGATACTCAGTGGAACCTGTAAGATAGTACCTATTTTGGCTAAAGTATCAGCCTTTTCATTCCCCTCAATATTTGAATGACCAGGAATCCAAGCAAACTTAAATATTATATCATTAATAGATGACAAATACGCCATTTCTTTGATTTTCATTGAAATGAAGTCTGTCTTGGTATTGATGAATTTTCCTGCTAATTTGTCAAGAGCACTTTTGGAATCCGTAAATATGAAAATGCGTGTCCAGTTTTTTTCCAAGGAAGTTATCATTGCCCGATGAACAGCAATGAGCTCAGCATCACATATAGTGGTAATATCATGAAAAACTATGATTCACGCTTGGTGCGTAAATTCCAATTCCTACCTTGTTACCCATCTTAGACGCCTCAGTGGACAAGCAAACAAACTGTCCAATATGCCCATCTAAAAATTGGTAGAATCTATCTCTGCTAGTCTCATCATATTTCTTGAGACCCAAGTCTACGATGTTGATGAGTAATGACTCCAAGTCGTAACTATAGCACGGTAGAATCTTGTTTTTATAAATAAACTGTTCAAAGATGATATTTCTATCGTAAGCCTCAATGATAGTAGGAACCTTTCTGGACTTCCAACATCCTGTTTTGGTTTCACATACCATTTTGAGTGTTTGAGTTAATTGAAGCAGTGGAGGACTATGATCTATTCTCTGATTTATGAATTTTACCGCGAGTCACAACCTCCTATGCTCTAATCTCATTTCACCTGTTTCTGCCAACAAGGCGTTGATTGGAGTAGATCTCATTGTCCCGGTAATAATTCGCATACCATAGTTATGTACCTTGGATAATTTGTCTAAACCATTCTTAGAGCATGGTGTAAACAATATACGTCCATAGTCCAAATGTGACTTGACCAGTCCATTAAAAGCCATTATCATGGTTTTCGGGTCCGCCCCCCACCAAACTCTACAAAAAGATTTTAATGTATTCAACCCTTGATTTGCTCTCTGTGTAATATTGTCTATGTGTTTATCTCATTTGAGACGGTCGGTTGTTCGTTCATTCATTCGTAAGTTCATTCGTTCATTTGTTAATTCGTTCATTTGATCATTCGTTCGTTCGTTCGTAAGTTCATTCGATTGCTCGTTCTTTCGTTCATTCGTTTGCTCATTTGTTCGTAAGTTCAATCGTTCTTTAGTAAATTCGTCCATGCATAAGTTCGTTCATTCGTTCATTGATTCATTCGTTCGTTTTTTCATTCTCTTGAATATTCGTTCGCTAGTTCTTTCGTTACTTTGTCAGTTCGTTCGTTAGTTGATCCGTTCTTTCCTTTTCCCGCTCATTCGTTAGTTTATTCGTTCGTCAGTTCGTTTGTTCTTTTGCTCGAACGTTTGTAACTTATTCTTTCGTTCGTTCGTAAGTTCATTCGTGAATTCGTTGGTTCACGAGTTCGATCTTTAATTCATTCGTTTCTTAGTTCATTCTTTCGTACGTTCGTTTGTTAGTTCGTTCATTAGTAAGTTCATTCGTTCTTTTGATCATTCGTTCATTCGTTCTTAGGTTAGAAAGTTCATTCGATTTTTCGTTCGTTCGTTCGTTCATTCGTTTGCTCATTCGTTCGTGAGTTCATTTGTTGACAATTTCAATCGTTAGTTAGTTAATTCTTTCGTTCATTAGTTCGTTTGTTCGATCGTTAATTCGTGGAATCGTCAGTTCATTCGTTCGTTTTTTCATTCTTTCGGAAATTCGTTCGTTCGTTTTTTCTACTGCTCGTTCTTTCGTTCCTTTGCTCGCTCGTCCGTTAGTTGATTCGTTCGTAAGTTAGTTCGTTCTTTTGCTAGTTCGTTCGTTACATATTCTTCCGTTCGTTCGTAAGTAGATTCGTAAATTCGTTTGGTTCTTGAGTTCGATCATTCGTTCATTCGTAATTTCGTTGATTCGTAAGTTCATTCGTTCTTTTGGTCGTTCGTTTGTTCGTTCTTAAATTAATTCGTTCGTTCGTTCACTTGCCACTTACGGGGCAATGGTCTGGTGCAGCAGAACTGAGCTAAATAGTACGAAGGCAAATCTATCGAAAATTCAAAAAGTGTGCATAACAGGTGCAATGAAAATATGCACAACCGCTGCTATGGAGGTAATCCTTACACCTCAATATTAGTAGTGGAGGGTATAGCAACAAGGACAACATTCCAGTATGACCAGAAGGGGAACCACCAAAAGCAACTCTGACTCCTACCTGGGAGGCTATTCTCGAATCATTCAACTTCCAATTCGTATACGAATAAAAGAGAAAACTGTATATATATCATGTGTATTAATGTGAAACATTAAATCAAATGTGAAAACAGACATGTTTTGGGAGATCGTACAGTAACGAAGAGTCGTTGCCGACCGATGATGAACCCTTCACTCCCCTATACACCTACTACGAAGGCTTATTATGGCAAGTACCTGTCAGAAAACAACTACTCCCCTGACCAAGACCACGACGGGTATTGAATTAAATCTAACGTGCAACGTTCTTCGAAGCATTAAAGGACGCAGTTGAAAGTGCCCCCTGTGACCAACCAGCAGAGTTATTTTTTGATTTGGACAGGGTGGCCACCTGCAGACTAGTTTCGAGGTTTTTGCCTCTCATCAGTGCAGGGGCAGGTCAACACAGACAGCACTGAAGCCATCTGTTCCCCGTCCAAATCATTACACACTCCGCTGCTTGGTCAACTCTAGTTCACGCGAAGAAGCAGTTTCTATGCCGCTCCACTTAGTGAGCAGAGGGAAAACACTCCAAATCTCCGGGTTAAGAGATTTAAGTGAAAACAAAAATGTTTTGGGAAATCATTTAGTAACGAACAGTCGTTGCCGACCGATGATGAACCCTTTACTCCCATCCAATATTTACCTACTACGTAGGCTTATTATGACAAGTACCTGTCAAAAAACAACTACTCCCCTGGCTGAGACCACGACGGGTATTGAATTACATCTAACAGATACTTGTGCAACGTTCCTTAAAGCATTAGAGGACGCAGTTGCAAGTGCACCCTGTGACCAACCAGCAGAATTATGTTTTGAATTGGACAGGGTGACCACCTGCAGACTGGTTTCGAGGTTGTTGCCTCTCATCAGTGCAAGGGTAGGTCAACACAGACAGAACTGAAGCCATCTGTTCCCCGTCCAAATGATCACATACTCCGCTGCTTGGTCAACTCTGGTTAACGCGAAGAAGCGGTTTTTAGGCCGCTCCACCTAGCGAGCAGAAGGAGAACACTCCGATTCTCTGGGTTGAGAGATTTATGTGAAAACAGAAATATTTTGGGAGATCGTTCAGTAACGAACATTCGTTGCCGACCGATGATGAACCCTTTACTCTCATATACACCTAGTACGTAGGCTTATTATGGCAAGTACCTGTCAGTTAACAACTACTCTAATTAATCAAATTCCCATACTGTAAAAAAAGTTTAGCTTTGTAAAAAAAATCAACACAAAGCTTAGTAGCAAAAGTAATGGGACAATTATACCATCCCAAGACCCAAGAGAAGTGCAACTGAATGGTACACATATGGATCTATAGCACCAGAAGGAACTGGAATGGGAGTATATGTGGTCCTTAAACCGAATATTTCAAAATTCTAGGCAAATCGCCGAGCATTTTCCAAGTGGAAATCTGCCCCATCGGAAAATGTGTCAAGTTCAATACGAAAGAAATTTTCGCAGAAGAGATATCATCATGTCAGACAGCCAAGCAGCTGTTAATGCTCTGAACTCCCATGTAATTGGTAAATGTAATTGGTAGTGCTAGAGAAACTAAATGACCTAGACAAGAAGGCATAAACAACACTGCTACCTTATAGGAGGGTAGTGAAATGGTAGACGTTCTGGCAAAAGAAAGAACTGACACACCGTTTCTGGGGCCTGAACTCCTATTCCGGAATGAGTACATAACAATAGATTCTAATACTGGATAAAATTACTAGGAATTAGGCAGGCCAAGATACCATACTGGAAAACTACAACCAGAAGAGATCAAATGACTGCACCAGCAAGAGTAAAAATAAGTTCAGGACTCCAGGTCCCCTGACCCAACCTCTTTTTGACTACGCCACTGGACAAAAGCAAATTTCAGTTTTGAAATATTTTCTTCTCTTTCTTCCTAGCCTGTAGAAAACAAAAAGTTCATCTCGATAATTCCATAAATGATTTCAAAATTCTGGGATATCTCCATAGTGTTCCTTTATAATTTCTTTGGTTTGGCTTATTCTAAAAAATTGCCAGATCTATAAGCAATAAGTGGATTTGCTCCATCATTTTGTAATGACACTGGTTTCAATATATCCATAAACATGTACCTAATGCCGATTGTTTATCGGGATTTATTAAGAGACATAAAAATAAAAACAGTTGTTGACAAATGGGAGCTCAGTATTTTTTATCAAAAAGAGTGTTTTGGAAATAAATCATTAATGACCAATAATAAAAAGACATGCATGACAGTAATATCATGAACACAACATTAGTTTTAAATGTTATCAAGTGATATAATTATCAAGAACGATAATGAATGACCCTTTACACCTTTTGGAACATAAAAACCCACGTCTATCTCGAAGCTCTTCTCGGCTCCCAGATAGTATCGACATAGAACATAAAAATTGTGGCATTATTCATCATAAAACAAACTTCAAAATTCGCAATAATCTTTTTCCAAAATGGATCCACAGGCAGATGGATATCAAGACAGCATTCCTCAATGGAGATATTGATGTCGAGGTGAATATGAAGATTCCTCCAGGAAAAGTATGTCGTCTGAAAAAGAGTATCTATGGCTTGAAGCAATCACCACGTGAATGGAATCAAAAACTGATTACATCAGTCTTGAAGAAAATTGATCTCCAGCAATCCATTGCAGTTCCCTCCTTATTCTGTTCATCAGATGAAGGCAAGTTATTGTAGTCTATGTAGATGATCTATTTCTGCTGGCTTCTTCTAAAGTTAAAGCGTAGGTGAGGATGTTTTGCTTCAAAACTTTGAACTGGTTAACGTTGTCCCAGGAACAGTACTCTTATACATTATTGGAAAAATATATCCTTTGAAATTGCAAACCTGTATCAACTCCAATGGACTGTGGAACTTATTTAGAGAGAACTGAACTGGAAGATTCAAGCAGCAGACAAAGAAATATATCAATCCAAAATTGAAAGCCTACTTTATTTAGCCATGGGAACCAGGCCTGATAATAATAATAATAATAATAATTCTTTATTTCCATTAAGATCATTGTTACATGATATTGGAAGAGTCAGTATAAAATAGTCAGCATTGTATATATATATATATATATATATATATATATATATATATATAAAATAATATTAAAAATTACATTAATGAAATATATAAATAAAATATATAGTGGATATACAAATAAAATAATTTCATTTGGTCATTGTAAAATTATTCATAAAAAAGCAGAAATTTTAATATATGGACAAAAAATATATAAAATGGTTAAAAAATAATATTGCTTATACCTTTGTTTTATAGATGTAAGATAGTTAGCCAGCCTTAAGGGATTAATATTGGATTCAAATGGATGCAACATGTAGATGGCGACAGTGATCTCGCATCCAAGTCATGTCGTAGCTTCAGTGACCTGGCCCCCAAGTCATATGTCGTATCTTGATTGAAACAATGGTAGATTATTAAAATCTGGGTTTCTTGAAGAACTCTGCATTAAAATGACGTCAAATATTCATGTTTGTAACTAATCACACGCGTTTGGATCCAATACCAATTTCACAGGCATTGACTAACTATCTTACTTCTATATAAACAATGCTTATACTCTTAATGTTCTATCACAATTCTGTGTAGACTTGTCGATTGTTCATAGTAATTCAGTGAATCACCTCTTTCGTTATTTGAAGGTTTCAGTGGAGAAAAAACTCCTTTACAAGTTTGTAGAATTTCCATCATTGAAATTGTATAGTGACGACTAATTTCCAAATTTTTTAGGTGACAGGCAATCCTACACTGGGTATGTTGCTTTCTATGGTGAATCTGTTGTTTGCTGGTGTAACAAAAAACAGCGGTTTCTGCGACAGATGCCAAATATATAGCCGTATGAATGAATATGTTAGTAGGTATTGCTCATATTCCATCCAAATGAAATTCAGCTGATTTGTTCAAAAAACCATTGGGCTAACATCGTTTTGGATCTTAATCCTCGAAATTCATGATGAGCCTTAATTGACAGACAATGTTGAATGGACAATGTCATCTCTTGTGAATTCGTCTAATTATTTCACCATATACATATATGGTTGTTATGGTAATGAGATTATTTTGTAGTTGAAAAAATATAAAATAGTAATTGAAGCTGTCGTCAATTTCATCAGAAACTTTTAGAGCCTTTCATCACATAATTCTGATGTTTAATCTGAGGTCTAGAATGTTAAGTAATAAATATTTTTTGGGTGTATTTGGTTGTTCAGCAACCCTCAGAAAGATTCTAGAGACTTCTGCACAAGGGACCTTTTATCGGGCGATCCCAACCAACGACAAAGCACATGATATTTTTTGGTATTCAAAAACACTGATTTTTCGAATAGTTTTAAACAACGATTTTATTTATTAGCAACAAGATCAAAGCAATAATCAAGCTGTTGATAATTATAGTGAAAATATCATTATCGATTAAAACCGATCGCACCTTAATTTGAAATCAAAACCACTTATTCAGTATAATTGCCTACACTCACTTTTTATCTGACACGTGTGTTGAGTTCAGGTGTTGGTGTTACTTTTTATCTAACATGCACGAAACGATTATGTCGAGACACAACATGGCGTCAGTAATCTACAATGCGCCAACACTATGTGCACAATAAAAAGGAGTGCACAACTGCATAACTTCGAACATTGGTCTACTTGATGATAGTTAACTTTTGAGGCTTCTGAATTCTATAATGGTGGCAACGAGGAAGTTGTAGAACATGATATTCGATTCGAGGTGAGATTATTGGAGACAGAAGAGACGACTTTTTGGATAAAGAATTTGGTCATCATATTGCGAGAAACAAAACTCAAAGAGAAACACACTTCAAAGATGAGGATGTAAAGGTTTTCCAAGGTGGCTGAAATATAACAGTCCTGAATGAAATGAGTTTGGGTCGGTTCCAGAAACTTTTATTTAATTTTAAGTGTATAATATTTGGTTGCTCAGGATTGACGATGATGGACCAAATTATTATGTTGTCGTATTAGGACAACTTTTTTATACCCTGCTGTTTTAATAGCACCCGTCCAATGTTAACTTTTGAACAGTTCGACTTACAAACATAGGAGAAAAACCGTTATGAATGGTATCAGCGACACTACTTTGAAATCAAAGACATGGTGGATGCTCTAAAAAATGGCGCGGGAGGCACAACAACTTAAAAGTGTTAAACAGCAAGTGAAATATCGTTGGAAGCATAATTCGATTTTCATTTCAATCATCTGAATTTTTCGAATTTCCTGAATAATTTTTTTATTCAAAGTGCAAATCTAAATGGCAATCTTATCTCGAGAAATTTGATCGGTTTGATTTGGAAAAATGGGGACAGACAATATTTTGGATGGTATTACCGATACTACTTTTTAAGAGAAGATACATTGCAATTAATCGATGGTGATGGGGGCACATCAAATTGAAAGTTTCGGGAGGTATAGAGATTTAAATTGATGACTGAAAAAAAATTATTTGAAATTTTCCAGCTGATGTGAGCTCCTGCGCCATTTGTCAAGCTATAAAAGTACATGTCTTTGATCCAAAAAAGTAGTAGATATTTTGGTTTCCACAATTTGAGAAATTGAAAGTGCATATATAGGGACAAGCAAATGAATGCATTTCATTTTTCAAATTGGAAACGTTCCTCCAGACGAAAAAAAGGAAATGCGAGACCATTTTCATTAGAAGATAGAAAATTATAATAATAATATAAAAAAAAAACAGTGGCGAATCATTATTTTGTCTAAAAACAAGCATGTTACAGGGACGCCACTGATAGAAAAACCACTATACTGGAAAAACAAATTTGTGGGTTCTTTCACAGAGAGAAAATATGCAGTAGGTTCATGCACAACGTTGTGTAGATATTTTACACAGTAGTCGTCATCCGCGTCTTGTGAAATTCAATAAATATTTGTGCCAGTCAATTTGTATAGTAGTCATGCACTTCCACATCGCCTAAAAATACACAAAAATATGCACATCTACACAACACAACTTTCTGGAAAACATCTACAACGCATTGACCAATGCGTCGTCTCACCCTACTACACTGGCATGCAAAATTAACCGGACAAACAATATTTTGTTCAAATTCAATCTTAAATAACTTTTAAACCTTTTCATCAATTTCGATAATTTTTTTGCCAAGTTGTAGGTACTTTCATTGTTATCATTCTCTACTATCGATTTTGCAGAAAGTTCTTAAAGATTTGTCGTTATACAGGTTATGATAAAAGGTGCACTTTACCCCAACATTTCTGAACACCCTGTGGAAAAATTTGACTACTGAATGATAGGTCTTCGTACGAGATTTTAAAGCCTGATCTTTCGTCAACAGTTCTTTTTTTGATTCATATCAATAACTGCATTCTTAAAAAAAACGCGTTTTTAAAGAAAACCATGCGATTCGTGACCATAAAAAAAATGTATTCAAAAAATAACAGTGACAACAATGGTAATTAATTGGTATCAAAATCGAGTGTTTCCTCCCCGGGCTTGAATAACAGCTCTCATCCTTTCTGGCATAGACTGAATTAAACCAGCAACTGCGTCTTGGGATATTTGCTCCCACTCGTTTACCAGCGCCTGTTCCAACGCAACCACAGTTTGAAATTCTCCATAGTTCTGCCTAAGCCTTCGTCCTAATTTGTCCCACATATGCTCTATGGGGTTGAGATCCGGACTCCTTGGCGGCCAGTCGAGTACTTGGATACCAACATCATTGAGGTATTGCCTAGTCATTCTGGCTATGTGCGGCCGAGCATTATCTTGCATTAGGAGAAAATTTTCTCCTATAAAGGACATATAAGGGACTACATGTTGTTCCAAACACTCCCTGATGTATCTGTCAGCATTGAGGCTCCCTCCCCGTAGCGAAACAAGATCTGTGCGGGCTTGCAAGGAAATACCGCCCCATATCATCACTCCTCCACCACCAAATTGAACTCTAGGAGAGAAACAACATTGAGCATAGCGTTCTCCAGGCCTTCTCCACACTCTTTGACGACCATCAGGTGAATATCTCGTAAAATGAGACTCGTCTGTGAAAAGAACATTTCGCCAATCGTCCACATCCCAATCTGCATGAGTTCGAGAAAATTCCAAGCGCTGCCTTAGATGACCTGCATCCAATAGGGAACCTGTAGCAGGTACAAAAGATGATAGGTTTTGTTCCTTCAACCTTCGCCGTACTGTGTCAGGTGAAACTACGGTACCATGAACATCTTCCAATCTTCGAGCCAAAGCTGTAGCAGGAATTGTTCTTTCTCGAAGAACTTGGAGTCTCAAAAACCGATCTTCAACTGCGTTTGTTGCTTTCCATCTTCCCTGCCCAGGTCTTCTTAAGTACGAACCAGTTTCTCTGAATCTTTCTATCGCATCGGATACTGTACTGCGTGGAACAGCAAGTCTATCTGCGATATATCGAATGGCACGACCATCATCTTGTAAAGCTACAGCTTGCGCTACTTGTTCCGGTCTCATTTTTTTAAAACTTTCTCGTTAGCGGTATACCTCCGAGACACAACCACCTTAACATACACTATAAAGCAAATAAATCTGTGAATAATTGTTGACTACTGCTTAGCAAAAATCTTTTTGACAAGCCATAAAAAATGCTTAACTGAAACTTGTCATAACAAGCAAAGCCAATTTAAAAAAATCGCTTGTTTATGGTTACGAATCGCATGGTTTTCTTTAAAATGCGTTTTTTCTTTAAGAATGCAGTTATTGATATGAATCAAAAAAAGAACTGTTGACGAAAGATCAGGCTTTAAAATCTCGTACCAAGACCTATCATTCAGTAGTCAAATTTTTCCACAGGGTGTTCAGAAATGTTGGGGTAAAGTGCACCTTTTATCATAACCTGTATAACGACAAATCTTTAAGAACTTTCTGCAAAATCGATAGTAGAGAATGATAACAATGAAAGTACCTACAACTTGGCAAAAAAAATTATCGAAATTGATGAAAAGGTTAAAAAGTTATTTAAGATTGAATTTGAACAAAATTTTGTTTGTCCGGTTAATTTTGCATGCCAGTGTATATACGCATGCGCGGCACGTGCACCTGTCGTATCTTGAATGTCCAAATACTACAAATGTCCAGTCCATTATTGTTTGATTATTTATGCTGATCGAAGGGCGAAGCTGGATAAGTGTACTTACTTACCTATTATTTAATATTTTCTCATGTGTATGTGGTTTTGTGTCAAATGGAAGTGTTAAAATATTTGCTGGGTTGGGAACTTCCCGAACTGATACAAATATTTGAATTTTAGTTTTGCCATTATTTCTTTCCTATAACATGAAACCTACAAAATTACTAATTTTCATTATTTGTAACGGTTTGATAAGGGCATCATCTCACCTACTTCCTACTTGAATCAGTATAGTTTGTGTTCCAAATAACAAAATGTATCTATGGTTCAGTTATGTTTTGTTAGTTATTTTGTGTTTCTGTTATTTTATTTGTAATTAGAGTATATAGTTGAGTTATTTTTGTTATTAGTTCTTTGTGATGAAATTATTATGTATTATTTGAATGACATTTAATTTTATTTCAACTTTCTGGAAAATGAAGCTCATAATTTCTGAACAGAATAAGATATAAAGAAGAGGGCAGGTTGAAACTGATGCTTATTCTTATCTTATCACGTTTGGCCTTCTTAAAATCATAAATGGTACCTATAAAATTTGGCCTTGCTTTGTACACAAATGTGTACAATATACCTACATAATTCATGTAAATTTGTGACATTTTTTACATCATATATTTAAAATGCCTACACCATTTGTACAAACTAAGTACACAAATTGTTGCCATTTATATCATTTCAGGTTTATCACTCTTATACAATTTATGCATAAACAGAAAACAAGTTGTTGACATTTGTCGCAAAACATTACCATTAATTTCGTATATTTTGTGTATACCATAAGTAATAATGCACAAGGTGGTGCAACAGTACAAGTTATGTTTGTTTTTTGTTCAAAACATTTAGTTTTTATTCATTCCTTGTATATGGTTTGTACTTACATAATATTGTTTGAAAAAATTGAACAAAACTATTCAGAATAATACAACAATGAAGTGTATCGTTTATACACAATATCTCTAATACAATATTATAGAAGAAACATTAACAAATCGGTGCTGTCAACTTAAAAAAACAAATTGTGCTGAAGTTATTCACCATTGTGTAGAAAAGAGACATTTATTTTCCTCTGTGTTGTATTACGAAAAAAGACGAAGCGGTTTTATATATAAAGATATTGAGGAAAACTTGATTTTTTGGTAAATTTCATGTGAGGAATTCTTCCTAAAATCATCCAAGAATTATCACTTATGAAACACATAAAAAAGACGCGTAGCGTAATCTTCTATCGACTGCTGAACAAATTTTGAACAAATCTAGTGAAGCAAGAAGAGTATGTCACATAATAATGATGATTGATTGATCCTGTCCAGTGTGATAACCATTATCAGATCATCAAAAGCGACTCGTACTCTGCACCTGATAAATATCTCTCATTCAGAAACTTGAAAAATATAAATCGTTAGCATTTCTACAAAGAAATCGAGAAATTGATGATGAATTACAATTTCTTACAGAACAAATTTTAATTCTGTCCGATCTACTTTTCACCTATCAGAAAAGTACGGCAAAGGAAAAATTAAAAATAATCCCCATGGATTACAGATATCTAATTTAAAATATATGCAACAACTAAAAAATTCATCATTACGGTTGCAGGGAAATGACGCTCAATTGGTTTGATTCTTATCTTACAGGAAGGAATCAAATGGTAAGAACAATAGAACTTTCTGAATAAAAATGATATTATGTGTGGAGTGCCACAAGGATCAGTTTTAGAACCCATTTTATTTTTATTATATGTCAATGACCTTGCAAATTTGAGCATTTCTGGAAAATTCACCTTTTTTGAAAACGCAAATGATTTACATAATGCAATATCTACTGATATGAAAAAATTAAGGAGTGGTGTGATGCGAATTTGTTATCCTTCAATATCACAAAACCAAATATCATATCATTTATATGATCTCTTGATGAGCTGTCATTTGGTGATAACTTAGTGATCAAGAACAAGACTAAAACTAAATTTCTAGGCATTCACATTGACAATAAGCTCAAATTTGATGACCATATCAAGTATCTTAAAAGTAAAATTTTTTCTGGATGTTATGCAGTGAGAGTAACTTCAATAAATTTTGGAATTGAAACCGCTAGAACGGTGTATTACGCCCTATTGGAATCCCACCTTAGATATGGAATATCGTTTTGGGGAGTGTGCAATTCATCAGCACTTCAAACTTTATTAGTACTACAAATCGGGCTAATCAGGTATATGTGTAAGATTAAACCTCGTGACTCGTGCAGGTACAAATTCGTTTAGGAAAATATTGCTTTGTTCATATTGGAATCAGTTTGTCTCATTAACAAAAATATGTCCCTATTCGAGGCTTTGTGCAACTCTTACAACACCCGTTCCACCGGGTTGAAAATGCCAATTCCTCTAACAAATTTGGCCAGGGATTCTATCTATTATAATGGAGTCAAGATGTATAATCACGTGCCTTCAGATATAAAAGGGGCAAATATAACCAACATTAAGTTTAGAAAAAGATTAAAAACATTTCTGGCTGATAGACCCTATTATAATTTGCAAGAGTTTTATAATGACAAATTTACGTGACTAATGTGCATATTTGAATATTTGTATTGGTTGTATTCTTGCTTGGATATAAATGTGTGTTTATGTGGTATATATAGGTGTGTTATATATGTTATATGTTTATTAATTGTGTGTACTATATAGGTTTTACTAGTCTTTTTAAACAAATCTGACTATTTTAACTGTGTTGTTACAAAATCGACTATGCTGTATGGTGTATGTTCTAATTTTTCTTGTTTGTAGGTGTCTTTATATTTACATTTTATATTTCTATATTTCTATATCTACATATATATTAATTTTTTCACAAGCATTGTCCACATCATTTATTCTTAATGACAATAAAGTATACTTATTATTATTATTATTGAGTGATAAAGCACTGAAAAAATTCAAACTCACTAAACAACCCCTTCACTGAGAATAATACAAAAATTGAGAAATAATACTACTCTTGCAATAAAATCTGAAAAAAAAATCATTTTAAAAATTGGTCGTCAAAGGAAAGATGGAATGAACTTAAAAAACAAAACATTTGTAAAAATTAAAATGAGGAAACACAGATGCATCTCAACGACGTAAACTAACTGAAAAACCATTTTACGGATTTTTCAAAAAAATTTAAAAACCTAGCGAAAATTTGATTGATTTCTGTTCTGAACACTTAAAAGATAACACCAATGGCTATGTCTCGTTCGAACACGTTATTGAAATTACGGTTTCGAATGTGATTTACAGTATCATCAGCTCGAAAGCTATTGGTACTGATCAAGTTAACATCACATTTGTCCACTTTTGCTGCCCTACTATAATTCCTCATATAACATACAGTGTATTTCACTTCTCATGGAAAACCCTCGTATCTTTCGTAATTTCCACCGATAGATACACTACAAATGAACTCACTGTACAAAATGGGTCTTCTTACGTGATATACACTGCACGCCAGCAGCGATGGAACAACTCATTTGCCCGGAAAGTTCTTTTGGGGTGCCAAATTGGCCCGAAATTCCTTCGGATTCGTGTTCGGGATACCCAAATTGCTACTAAAAAATGTTCACTGCTGGCGTGCAGTGTATATTACGCAGGATGACCCATTTTGTGCAGTGAGCTCATTTTAAGTGTATTTATCTATCCTGGAAGTTTCATGTTTCAACTTCTGAAATAACGGAAGATACGAGGGTGTTTCCGTGAGAAGTGAAAATGGTCAAAATAATTCCATTACCGAAGGTGAACCAATCATTTCAGATCATTCAGTGTTCTTCCTGCTCTTTTAAAGTACTAGAAAAATCATGTAAATACAAATACGAATATTTTTTTAATAAGTAGTATACAATTTCACCGCACAAGCAATCCGGGTTAAGACCTGGTGACAGCTGTGTTAGCGCACTTGCAAATATAACAGATGTCATTATCAAAGGTATTCATGAGAACAAGGCAACTGCACTCATTCTGTTGGACTTTTCGAAAGCATTTGATTTGATGAATCACATCAGAATTCTTCTTTCTAAATTTTACTATACTTAAGGTTTGACCAAAATGCTCGCAAATTTATTACTTCATACTTATGAAATAGACTTCAACGTGTTACTTGAACATAAATACTAAAATTTCAAATTTTGCTCATGTTTCATGCGGAGTTCCCCAGGGTACTATTTTGAGCCCGCTTCTGTTCACCTGTTTCACTTCAACATTCCACGACGCTCTGCAACACTGTAACTACTACATGTATACTGATGACACACAGATGAATAGATTATTTGAAACCGATAATGTCATTTAATCTAACAGAGAAGTAAACATTGATTTGCAATATGTTGTAACAGACATGTGATAAGCATCTACTCAAAATAAATCCTTAAAAATCTAGTGCTATTTCAGGAATTATTCTTAATGGT
The DNA here is from genome assembly GCA_944452925.2 of Chrysolina oricalcia. Classification (NCBI taxonomy): domain Eukaryota; kingdom Metazoa; phylum Arthropoda; class Insecta; order Coleoptera; family Chrysomelidae; genus Chrysolina; species Chrysolina oricalcia. The sequence goes on along the minus strand of OX101812.2, from coordinate 53,015,083 downwards.
AATGTAAAGAATGATGTATGTTAATATAGATAATGTCAAGAATGACATATGTTATAATCTTGAATCGAAGATGGGAGATAACACAATACTTACGTTTCATTGAGAATGGAAAATGTTTAAAATCGACATGAAAAGAGTTTGGGTAAAATAGTAATAGGTAAAAAAAATATTGATCAAAACGGCAAAAAATATAAAAACAATCTAAAAAAATCCCAGCTTTAATGATTTCAAAAACTTTGGAAAAAATCGGAATGATAGATATTGGCCTATGGTTTGCCACCTGTGAAATGTCCCCTTTTTGAAAATTGGTATTACTTTCGTGACTTTCGAGATATCTGGAAATTCTCCCTCTGCAAAGGAAGCATTGAAAAGAGTTACCAACTGATCTATTATTGAGTCTAGGTTTGTTTTACAAGTTCACGATTCATCCCATATACATCATTGCATTTACAGCCGTATGCATAGTCAATTCTAGCGACTCGCCAGAGTTTCGCCGCTCGCTACACAAGAACTATAATGCACAGTTGAGCTCCAAAAAAGTGGTACATCGCAAGCGTTTCGCCAAAATGTGACTTATCGCGTAGGTATCACGTTTTTGGAGCTCGACTGTGCATTATAATCCTTGTGTAGCGAACGGCGAAACTCTGGCGAGTCGCTGGAGATTGACTATGCATACGGCTGTTAGAGTTTTTCAAGCTACGCACAGCTTCGACTACCACAGATATTGTAACTGGCTCTATAAAAAAAGATGAACATGGTGTTTCAAGTAATTGACCAGGTCATTTGAATCATTAGGTATTTTCCCAATCAGATCAGCTGCAATTGTGGAGAAGTAATCATTGAACTCTTTAGCTGTTATGGTGGAATCAATTGTATTTTTCTTTGAATGCTTTCTTTCAAAATTTACAAGTCTCCAGCTATCTCGAACTTTGTTATCGCATTCTTCGATGAATTTATTATATGCTGCTTTTTTATATTGTGTTCATTTCAATTGGTAGTGTTTTTTCAGAATATTGTAATTATTGAAATCTCTGGTAAAATTACAGATTGATTTGACCTCAGATAATGTGTTCCTCAGAGTCCTGAGTTCATCATTGAACCATTCAACTGGTAGTTTTTTATTGATAAAACATTTTTGCATAGGAAAATGAAGTGAAAGCATTTATCAAGAAGTTGGCAATTACAGAGCATTTGTATTATTACTTCTAAGTTTAGTTGTAGTAATGGTTTGAGGGAGTACCGTTTCTTTCTTTTTCTGGTATTGAGAGAAAAATTAACTCCCACCTTTTATTTACATAGTCCATGTTTATAGATAAAAAGACTATTTTGTGCTCTGTGGTAAATAATATACGTATCATTATTATTATTATTCACTAGAAATATTTTATAGTGATTCCCTTTTTATTTTCTCCTGCGTTCGCTTCCATCTACTGACTATTAACACCGACTCCACATTCTCATTCACTCTGTTCGAAACTAATACCTCAAAACTGGAAAAACAAATATTTAATTGGTAAATATTCGACTACATTTATTTGGAAGGCGCAAGCCCGAATGTTGAACTAGTAGTTGGCGCGCACCCTATTTGTATTTTCGGCCGTTCTGGCACTCAGGCCGTCAGTCACAACTCGCACCACGACGGAGGTAGACTCAATGCTATTTATTGCAATGAGAGAACAGAATAAATTATAAACTGTAAAATTTTGACGAACAGCGCGATTGAAGAATTCTTTGTACCTATACGTAGAGTATGCAGGAAATCCGCAAGTAAGTGCTTATTTGCGATACGGCTGGAAGTTAACCAAAAATGTCTGAACAACAAAAGTGTAGCGAAATGTTTCCGTGATATTTTTATGAATCAGTAGTTGCTTTGTTGAAAGTGCATTGCACAGATGCTTTAAAATAATTTTTTCTACTTTCACGCAGGAAACAAAACTGTATTGAACTGTATTTAGTGGAAAAATTGGTTCTTCATTGCACTGAGTGCAATAAAGTTTTTATTGCACTCATCTGTCATTCTACTATACAGCGTTCTATCAAAATGACAAACATAAAAGTCAAATCGACGCAATATTTAGCCCATTTTCTATGAAATTGTATTACGTTTTGAGCAGTTGCATATTTTATATTATTGTCAATAGTATTTACTGGGATTACATTACTAGAAATGCAATTTAATAAAAATAAAATGTGTTCCTTTGACTATTATTATATTACTTTTAGTAGCTAGATTTGAAAAAAGAATATCTTCCTTACACTTTAGTAGGTACCACCTAAATAAAACAGTTTTTGGTTTTTGCATAAACGTAAAAAATAAGGAAGCAACTCGTGCAAACATCGCTTATTGCGCTTGTTGCATAAATAACTATTAATCTCCAAAGTTGAGTTTTATTTTCCACTACAAATAATAATATCTTCATGTAGAATAAAAAAAGTATTTGCTTGGTTTAGGAATCCTTCAATTTTGAACCGCATACATTTGGAAAAGAATAAAATAGAAATTTAATAAATAAAATATAAGTAACCTGAATGGTTCAAAATAACTTAGTTCTTTTTTTGAAGGGCTTGTCATTCATTGAGACTCATTATTCTCCCCCTTTCTATCAGATTCTCTCTAATAATCAATTTGAATAAAATAAAAAAAGTATTGATTGAATTATTGTATCATTTAAGTAACAATTCCATTCATTAATAATTGAAACGTATACAGGTCTTTGTCCACAAAACATAAAAACATAAAGTTATTTTTAAACGGAAATAGTCGTGATTAAATATGTTGTATTGCGAAGCAATAAATGAATTAGTCAACAAACTGAGATAAGTGTAGTGTCATTCGAATTAAATTTATCGATAAATCATTTATATCAATGTTACTTTGCTGGAAAATATTGATCTACCATTGAGAATATCAATTTATCAGTACAGGAATTGAAATATTTTTCTTGTGTCAATATTAATGAAAACGTACCGAAACCATATCGATTTCGCTCTATATGCGTTTCGCTAAAAATGGAAGCATCTGTAGTTCTATTAGCTTTCTGATATGAATACCAGTATGAATTTAATAAACGTTTTCTAAATATAAAAACTGATTCAGTATAGTTAACGCCTCATGAACATGAAATCGTAAAATTTCACATTTGACAGAAATCATGATCAACTACTTCAGATAATGAATTAAGAGTGTCTGATATAAAAACTTGAATTTCTTCCATAGCTAAATTGTCTAGTATTTCTACCTGATGCCTCCCTATAATTAGTTTAATATTTTTTTACAACTCTTCTTTCTTCAATCGAGTGAAAATCGCTTTAAAAAATCACACCTACCATCAATCCATAAATGAATTCACCAAATCTTACTGGTGGTGGATGAATAATTTTACTTAATGATAATTTAATCGAAGTTTTCCAAGAAGTTGCAACTTTTTAAAACTATTTTTTGACGGTGCGTAGAACATTTCAATAGTTTATTACTTCCATACAAACCTAATACTCCCAAGTTCATCTATATGTTCATATATGATTATTTCTTTCATGAAATGAATAATCTTGCAGGAAACCTATTTATTACAATGCTGAATATATTTTCTCGGACTCCAACTGTTCAATACCTTAGTTCCATCTGTATTTAAATTTAAACCTGATGCATCTGCGATTCAGGGCCCTCATCAGTCTCATCAAAATGATGGGAATTACAATACTTATGGTAGTGTGATAGCTTAAAATATAATTTCATCATTCATTTGTACCTACTTAACGCAAAACATAATATAAGGTGTGATTTTATCCTGCTTTACACTAAGGACCTATCTGAGTATATTATTGTAGATATTTGAAATAAATTATCTTCTAATTAATAGGTAGGTACTATTACTGGAAATCATAATCAAAAGTAATAACTCTAACATCAAGCAGATATAGAAAAAAAAATTAAAATGGGCTTATTACTAATAACATTAACTAACTAAATTGAATCGTACAACATTTGATTCAAAATTGATTGAAATCACCAATTCAAACGAATCATCATTTTTCCGTCGCAAGAAAAATCTTATGCCTATACCTACTTATAACTTTTTATGTAACTTTGAATTTTTTCGAATCAAAATTTTCCATAACTTCAACGTTAGATACGTATAAAAAATTAAGTATAAGATAGATGGGCACCTATTCCAAAGTATTCACATTGATGATACTCAAAATGGAGGTTAAATTACAATCTAAATATCCAATAATTCCTTCCTTCAATTAAATAAAATGTCAGTGATTCAAATGATTTTGAATAATACCTATTTATAATTCTGGAGATACATTTTTCCTATATCGGCAGTTATTTTGTTTTATCAACAATGATATACGAATCATTCTTAATGACGGAATTGTTCTATGGAAATACTGAGGAACAGATGTTGAAAAAATTATTGATCAAATAATTCCGAGTTAATTTTTTATCAAGGGGGAAATATCATTTTTATCAATTTTGGAAACAAATAACTTTTTTTCAAAAATAAAATCATTTATATTTCTGAAAATGATAGAACAATAACAATAATACCAACAACAAAAGTTCTTTATTACCCATTGAGTATTTATAATATATCCACATAATTGTGATAAAAAAAGAAGCCAGCTAGGTATATAGAAAAACGTTTGAAGATCAGATGGTTTCATGCAACTGATAAAAATTTATAGGAAAGATAAATATTCCAAAGTATCCACATTAATGATTTTCAAAGTGGATGAAAAACTACAATCGAAATGTCTAATATTCCTTTCTTCAATTAAATAATATGCGCCATGCGATTTGAATGATTTTGAGTTAGGTATATTATTTTATCAATAATGATATACAAATGATTTTTAATGACAGAATTGTTCTATGAAAATACTGAGATACAGTTGTTGAAACGATTATTGATCAAATGATTCCGAGCTCATTTTTTGACATTAGGAAAATACAATTTCTATTGGTTTCGGATACAAATAATATATATTTTTTTAAAGAAAATTGTTAATTTTTCATTATATTTCTGAAAGAGATCGAATAATAACAATAATATTAACAAAAAAGTTCCTTATTTCCCATATTGATGAATAATTATATATCCATACATAATTAATATCAAAAAAAGAAACCAGTTATTTGGGAAAACGCTGAAGATCAGATAGTTTCATGCACCTGATAAAAATTTATAGGAACGATGAATAACATCGATGATAATAAAATGGAGGTTAAACTTCAATCGAAATATCTAATATTCCATTCCTCAATTAAATAAAATGTCATGCGATTTAAATGATTCCGAATTATTTCTATTTAAATTTCTAGCGATACATTTTTCTCATATCATTTGATTTCATCAATAATGATATAAGAATGATCCATAATGACGAAATTGAATGAAAACAGATTCTTGAAAACAGTTAATAATTATGAGAAAAAATTTTTGTCATGGGGCAAATATAATTTTTTTAAAATTTCGTTACAAATAATTTTTTTGCAAAAAGAAAATTAATTATATTTTATTATACTTTCGAAAGTGATCGAACAATAGCAATAATAGTAATAATAATAGGACAATATTTCCCATTGATAGGTACCTACATATTCACATAATTGAGTTATAAAAAAAACAGCTTTATGGAAAAAGGCTGATGAAGATCAGATAGTTTCATATAACTGTTGTTCTATGAAACCCCTGTTATTAATCTAAAGCGTGTATTAATAATAAAACGATTGGATAACAAGTGATTTTTTTTGTAATAGTGGATTGTTATAAAATTCAGTAGTTAGAATGCTGCAATTTTCATTCAGTCAAATGTGATAGTTGCTACATCCAAATATCCATTTAAATTCAGGAACTACTAGTAAATTGAATAAGATATCTAAAATCAGCAATTTTGCATTACCAAATGTTGAAACATAATTTTATTGAATACTCGAATGTAGTTTTTTTGGTAATGATACAGGACTTCATACAGTTTAGGTGCTGTATGTGGGAAGTTAAAGTTTTGGAATTAGTCAAAATTTATAATCTATTTTCAATAAATATCATATCAAATTCAGGAATAAATCAAATAGTTTTATCAAAATGAAGAGAAATTTTCTATGGGTATTATCCATTGTTTTTTATCTTTTCACATTCTGAAAATTCTTAAATGCGAAAATATTAAAAATGATATTTTTTTTTGCAGTCATTCGCCTTCAAAGATCCCAAAACTCAGCACATCAGAAATACCAAGAAAATCATCACCCGAGGAAAATGTCCCCTGAACGACAAACTACAAAACAAAAAAGACCCGACAACCGTGGTGGCGTCTGAAAAAGCCACAGCCACACCTCCGTAGGCATAACCGAGAAACTCCTGCCCACCAGAAGTGTGAAAGTGGAGGGGGAAATGTCGCCCTGCGATTGGCCTAAACGCCAACACTGACACCCGTCCGCCAATAGCGTGGCGTTACCATCATTAACACAGCCAAGTGTTGCCGTTGTGGGGTTCGCTCTATAGTCCTGTACTGTCTTTTCATCGGTATAGAGGTGTCACGGTTCACACTCATTCTTAACCCTAATTTCTCTGGGATTTGGCTCTCCGTCGCGAGGCTGAATGTACTAGTGCGTGGACTGTCAACTAACTGCCAAATAGTGGACCGGTAGTGCTGTGAGAACGAGTGAAAAAGTGTTAGAATCATGACATCGCGCTTGTAAATTCAGTAGACTATGCTCCAGTTTCGCGTCATCTTCAAAATCAATTATTTATGATTCATTTGAAGCGGTGGAAGAATCTGTCGGATTCTACCGCTCTCCAGCCAAACAAATGCGTTACGAAACAGGAATAGACTCCGTTCTAGACAAGGGAAAAACTACTATGGCCTACCACCCGTTCCTGCAGCTTCCCAGACAGACAGACTTTAGCGTTTCTTCTCTGCTCACGGCAGCTAATAACAATGCAAACTCTTCGGGCTCTCCGGGAGGGCACTCTTTCTTTCCGACGGCAGCTTTGGCAGCTTTCGGGGCGCAGCAAAATCATCATGGGTGCTACCCTGGGACTCTGATACCGAAAATAAATCATCCCCATCCTCACCATGCGTTGACCGGGCATCCTTACACCACGGCTGAAGATGTCGTTTTGGCCGCGGTTGCTGCTCATAATAACCATCATCCAGCCATGATGAGGCCTCTGAGGGCGATACAACCCGAAGAAGATGGTGTAGTTGATGATCCTAAAGTGACTTTAGAGGGGAAGGACTTGTGGGAAAAGTTTCATAAGTTGGGGACTGAAATGGTGATCACTAAGAGTGGCAGGTAAGAGATTTTTATCTTTAGTGGTTTTCTTTTTTGGCGGAGGCCGCCATAGAGAATTAATGGTGCAGAAAATACCATGATATTGATGATAATGCGTCAATTTTAGGGTATTCTGTTTTTAAAAATTTTGTTCTCAACTCATCTAGTTACTATTAAGCCTGAAAATTGGAATTGTTATTTTACTAGAAACAAAAATTATTTAAAAAAATAGATGTGAACGATAGCAGTCAGTTTGATTAGTATGTGATGCAAATGAAATCCGTGAAACATGTAGTAGATATACCTGTCATATAATTCGTAGCTGAGGATAACTACAAATTTGGAAATCTATTTGAAAGGTATATAATAAAAATAATCGTTTTTTATTATTCCACAGAGTATTGTATTACTGAAAATATTGTGATTAAAATGAACATTTCAAACCTTACAATTTGTGAAAAAAAAATTCAGAGCGAAATTTAGACACCTAGTACCTATACGAAGTTCTACCCTTCCATTTAACTCCGATACATAATATTTCAAATTTACATTCGCGAGAAAAAATTTCGATAACAGTTGCGGAATTGCAATATTTCAAATTCCTATGTTTGTTACGAATTTTGGTCATTTAATAGCCATAGACGGACTTTCTTTTTGAAAGATGAAGGCTTTCCTATTTAATTTTTCTTGTTATAAAATTGTATCAATCCTGAATTTTCATCCAACAAGTTCAGATTTGATCATTGTACTATAGAAGGTAGATACATGAATTTCAGAAAAATATGTTTCTTGATAATAATAGAGGGTTACAATTCTCGTTTGATGCCATCTACGTCTGAATTAGTCATGTATGTTATACCCAGTTTTTATACGAGCTTTCTTGTTTGCCAAATATAGACATCCAATTTCGACCATATTGAGATATATTATTTACGCGGCAGATTAGTCATAAATTTTTAGTAATACTAAAATTTAGTCAATAATCATGAGTTGGACTGACTTTAAACTTTGTCATAAGTCAAAAGGAGAGTGTGTAATGGACTTTATAATCACTTACCTATCTCTAGTAACTAAAAATGTCACTTAAAATTGGTGAATAAATGCACCATCTCAAATAACGTATCCTCCAAGTTTTCAGTTTAGAAAAATCAACGAGTAATATGAATACCCAGTCAAAGGAGACAGTAATAATTCTGAATAATCGATCACCAACTCTCTGATGAATTCTGAATTATTAAAAAGCAACCATCGTTATGTTTCGAGAAAAAATAATTTTCCTAAATTGCTTCATAATTTTTGGCAAGGCCTATTCACCAAATTTTAATGTACCACTACTATAAGTAACCTTGTGGAAAAATAGTGACGTGAATATAAATATAACGCCGATACATCATGTATCAGTCCCATTAAAGGGACCAAGAGCCAACCTACATGTTTATGCAGATCGTTTTGTCACTGCAATGATCATTACAAGCTGATATTTCATCTCTTTGACTAGTATAAATGCATTCATTGAAATGCGGCAAAATTATAAATTCAAATGAAGAATCTATCTGCGGATCTGAATACTCAATTATTCAAAGTTCACAGGTTTTACGCTGCTAAGCAATCAAAACTTTAAATTCGGTTTGTCTGTTCATTGAACTTCAGATTAGTATTTTTTCAACGCAATCCCAACAAAAATATTTTGTTTTATAATAAGCAAACGAATACTAAATAAGAGATCTTCTGATCTCAAAAACATTTTATTCGAGCGCTAACCAACATCTCAACTGAACTCTGGCTAAAATTATTACCACGCGGTTAGTTCAATAAATATTGGTTTTGATTCTCCTGCCTACGTGGAAATATTATAGGCATTGAAAATAAATCCAAAACAAGCCATACGCAGAAATTCAAAATATATTCTGGATAATTAATTTAGCAATGTTATTTCAAAAGCCACACGAAGGCCCTTTCATAAAATATTTCAAAGCAAATTATCAATGAATTATATATATGTTCATCTGTGACTATATATACTGAAATATTCTGTACCTATACTTGCAATAAAATTTCAGTTGCATGTTTTTCCATATAATCCTTCATTGCATCGGTACAAAGTTGATTTGTAGATTGACCGTCTGTTATAATTTATATTAAATTACAAAGGTATTTTATATTAATTATTACGTTTTACTTGGTGTCATTGCTTTCATATAAGTATGAGTATAATAATTCAACCTGAGGCGGTGAAGGCTGTGTTTATTCTTACCGACGGATAAAACAATTTTTAATTATAAGCTGATCGGCTGTTCCATTTCGTTCAATTGTTCGATCGAGCTTTGCTTTCTTCACATTGTATATTGTACATCTAAAAATTTTCTTGTAGTTATCGAATAAAGTATTTTCTCTTGTGACAAGATTGAAAAATAATAAATTGAGCTTTTTGAAATATATAAAACATAACTATAACATTCGCCACCTTCACTTTCATTCATACATCTGAAAATCATCATAAAATATTTTTTTGATAATTTAGGTTTCAGATTCGGATACCTACTCTTGTCTCCCTGTATCTGAAATTACAAAAAATAAAGGGTTTCCCATCTAAATCATTATTTAAGGAAACATATTTTAATTTTAATATATCAAACATATCAGAGAGAATATGTTATTTCAGTTTGGTATACTTATACATATATTGCTTCGAAAAAGTCTAACAAATGTATTTCTTCGGACCACGTAAAATGTATATAAATTGTATAACTAAATTTTTTCTCAATATTATTTGTATATCTATACACATGGTAATATTTTTAGTCGTTGAAATAATTTTAGTTTCGACTTATTGAAATAAAAATCGTTTCCCATTGGAAATAAATTGGCGAAAAATTATTGTGAAAGAATCTAACTGACGCCAACTGTACAGAGAATAGATTAATATTTTGATGATATGTTAATTAATTCGATCCAAAACCATTACTTAGTCAATTCAATTATGGATTGAGATTTGCAATATTAGAATACCATTAGTTTGTATCAAAGACACTTTTGATCGATTGAGATATAGTATACATAATGTATTTAACTTAAATGAGTATTTCCTTGAAGAATTGATTTTAAAATAATTACTCAATCGAATAAATACTACCGCTACTACTACAAGAAAGGCGGCATCTTGTAAAAAAATCTATTGAGCTAGCACAGTTTCCGGATGATCTAAAGATAGGTAAACCAATTCCAATACATATATAAAAAATGGTTGACAAGCCGCAGAAAATAAAAGATCTACTTATATAATTTCAAAGAAAATATTTTATGACACTACTTGGCAGAAGCCCATTAAACTAATAATTGGATTGAGACTTCTGTCTCAACCTATACAATAGGTAAAATCGTTGGGGTCAAGATGTTTTTCGATTGCGTTGGGTGAGCTGCCCTGCGCTGATGATTGGCAATACCATGAAACCGGTTCGTAGGTGTTCCTCCATGTGAGTTGAGACATGTTTTGGCGATGCGATTGGGAGAACATTGCAAAGCAGTTCTCGTAGAATACTTTGCCAAGAATCTAACAGATATAATTCAATAGCCGTAGGGGGCAGTAGTTGTTTTCTGTTGGAGACTTGCCGACGATTTTACCTATTGTATAGGTTGAGGCAGAAGTCTGGATTACTCAATCCATTTTTATTATTACTTATATAATATTATTAAGTCATCTTCTCAAACTAAACGATTAAGGCATTCCATTAAGGTTATAAAATTTTCTTCAAAAAACAAGATTTTATCCCCTTTTCAATTTAGGTAACGAATTGCCAACATAGAATTTACTCTATTACTGTTTATAGATATCTAAATGCAGGCAGAGAAGTAGCTCGTCTTTTCTTTGATCTGACTGCAGCCTTCGACTGTGTATATCATCAAAATCTCTTTGCACTGGATCGAACCATATAAGTACATCCAACAAAAAAATTTGTATGTCCGTAGAAGAGGTAATGGCAAGATATTCCCCAAGGTTCTGTATTAGACCTACTTTTATTTTTAATATTTGTGAATGACCTTCTAGGCTATAAGGGCAGATTTTTATATACGCTAAAGGTACTTCATTGCAAATTGAGTCATCAACCATAAAAAAATTAGAACACATAACAGAAAAATTAATAGAACAGTTCAAATCTTGATGTCAACAGAATTCACTCATGGTAAATAAATATAAATTGGGATGTGCATACTTTTGAAATATATAAACAGTAGTATAACCTTTTCCATTGACAGTATAGAAATCAAAGACTGATAAAAATTTCTTGGAAGTGTTTTAGACAACAACTTGAATTTCACACAGGAATTAGGCAGTTTATGTTCGAAACTTGTGGGAAATAGATAAAAACAACTTATTACTCCTTAGCCAATATATGGTGGATGTGTAATATTGATTTATTATGAAAAATGGAATATATAATCCAATCTTTCGCATGAATCCATACAAAAGGTATTTTAGTCGGCAAGTATCTAACATAAACCAACTGCTGCCCCCAACGACCGTTGAATTATATATGTTTGATACTTGTTAAATTTTCCTACAATTGCACGTTTTAGTCAAATATTTGAAACCTCAATTATTAGTTTTGTCAGTTATCGAAAATTGATGCCCTTTGAATAAATTCAAGTATCGTACCAGTGGAAGATGGTGTGGTGTTCATCAAGATATGTCAAGACTTGCCAAGCCAATCCCTACCAAATCCTTCAAGAGTCGCAATGGCAGGAAAACAATATTTTTGTCACTATTGTGTAGGCAGACCTGGGGGCCGCAACCAAAAATGACATCATGGCCAGGTCGTCAGTACTACAAATTCCAAATGGTGTCCCGCAATGCTCTATACTGGATCCTCTCTTGTTTTCCATTTATATTTCGTCATTCGTATCTTGCATACGTCATAGTAGCTGCCATTTTTTTCTGTTAAAAAAAAATAAAGATCTGGATAATCTTTTTCCAAATCACAGATATCTATGTTATTCGGAAGGAAGCCAACTAGAATGAAAACTGAAGTTTTTGTGGATATTAAGAGTAATAATATTTCATTGGTTCTTGTAAAAACAGCAAAAAAATTGGGTGTGTATTTTACATGAAAAAAATACGCTCTACAAACTTAAGCGTTCAGGGCCTAATGGGCGTTATGGGGCCTAACTAAAAATATGAATTTCACTGTGCTTAGGCGAATATGCGATGGTATTTCAAGTGGAATATTGCCATACTCCATTGAATGAAGGATTTAATACGGCAAAAATTGACTGAGGTAGTTAAGCTGCAATAAAAACAGTCAGGTCACTGCAAGTTAATTGAAAACATGTGTGTGACTGCCTGGAAGCCAGCCCTATAAGATCTGGTTAGTCAGAACAGACTGATCTTAGACTGGTTACTAGCACATACAACGTGTTGGACTCTTTGGAAATGAACAAACTGAAGAAAGCTAACAGCTTTGAAACCTTTAATGACAAATAAGCTTTACATAGCTATCCGCTCCTGAATTTGTGTATTTTTGCAACCAAGGTTGGGCTCTGTATATTACGAGACCTGTTGTACAGGTACTTTGCAGGTAGTTTATGCGAACTCATTCGATCTATCAATTGGGCTATATACATATACCTACCTGAAAGTGGAAATGAACATTTGAATGCCATTAACTTTAGCCACACCCATGCTAAATTATGTATTAACTATCAAACTACTTTCTGGTACTATGTACATTGAGAATTAATTGTTACTTGATAATGGTTTAAAAGTACTAAGTGGAAATTAGACAAAAGTTGTAGTTTTCTTTGTCCAGTACTTCTACAGCTGATGCAGGTAAACCCGAAAAAACTTGGAGCACCACATCATCTGAGTGGTGCTGCAGATAGTGATAGGCGACTCCTTCATAGTGTACAAAATATCTAATGAGGTTATTGTCACTCGACTGTCGTCGTATGTCAGCAAGCTCTTTCGTCTCTGACCAAAGCAGCAGTCGCCTAGGGTGGGATAGTTATCCAGTTTTATTCGTTGTGAGAGCTTGGTGCTTTGGTCAGAGGATTGGACCATACCTGAGAAGCTCCAGAGTTATTACCAAATTAGCAGATGCTTCAAACTACTCTATGATCATATTATAAATGTCGGCTAGATTGGCGCATATTTGGCAAAAGTTTTGATTATACTAATAATAATCTCTCATAAACACACAGAGGTATAGTGGGGTTGACGGTGACTCTCAGTATAATTTACTGCATCACTCCTGACATGGTCTGTTTTCAACTCATACATCAGTAAGCTCTGCCCCAACTAATTCTTTGAGAGATTAGAAAATGCCAGATGCAAATCAAAGAAGTGGCTGCTATCTTTCCTATTCTTTCTGCATTCGTTGCAGTCGTGAAGCCAGGCTTTTGTCTTCGGAGGAAGAGCTGAGGTTAAGGAAAGTCGCCGGGAAGTCTCAAAATTATTACTAAATATATGGAACGAAAGTGTTTTTTTCAGGTATTTGATTGTTTGAATAAAATGAGATATTAGAGAGTTGATGAAGAAATAGAAAATAGTATCAAGTAATTAAGTGCAGTGAAATAATTCAATTTTATTTTAAGTAATATTGAAATTAAACAGATAACAGAACCAGTTAGAAAATGACAACACACTACAAACGACGGCTCTATTTGCGTTATTTGTTGAGTACTTACTCAATCAATATTGTAATAACTGTTCATAAGGTCCAATAAGCTGAGTATATTTCTCCTGTTGTTATTTCTCAAATTCGTCTTCAATCTTCTACGGTAGCTCCTTTCTGAAGTTGCTTTTGTCATTGTCATCAATTTGATGGGAAATATACTTTTCTCCGCGACTATTATTAGTGAATAATATAATAATTATTCAGAAACAATTTTTAATAATGAAATGAGAAAATTCTTACTCTTGAGTTAGAATATTAATTCTGAAATATTTGCTTTTTATATGTATGAATATTTTTTCATTCCGTAACAAGGCACATAATGAATATTGTATAACAGTTTTAAAAATATTCGGTTAGCCTTGACTATTAGCGAATTACGAGCAAACACCGTTTATATTACAGATTGTAATGGATTGTTATTGAAACGGTTTTCGTGGTTCGTGTAAAACTTTTGTTTCTCCGTAATACTTGTAAACTTTAGGTTCAATTGGACTGTAAAATCGCATGTTGTCTCTGGTCAAGCCTTGATTGTAGCTTCAAAGTACATAAATCAAAGAGAAAAACTCGCTTTGACAAGTGCAATTAGTATTCAATTGACAATTCTCGTCGACTTGGTACACCCAATACGAGCAATTGTACAGCAACATCAACATAGAGATCATGAAATATTTGGAACGCTTAGGAATGGTAAATGATCGACAATATGGTTTCCGTCATCTGAAATCAACTGGTGACCGGCTTGCTTATCACTTGTATGGAAAAATGTGTTGAAACTCTGGCCTTGGCAGGAGATATGAACAGGGCGTTTGATCGTGTTTGGCACCAGGGACTTCTCGCCTTTCATCTTATGCCTTGCCCCCCTCAGTTGTGTTCCTTGCTATATATCTTTCTCTCAGGCAGAAGTCTCCACGTGGTAGTTGATGGAGTTCCACCCGACACTCCATCTATAAATGCTGGTGTTCCGCAGGGATCCATTTTAGCACCAACATAGTTTTTAGTTCATATCACATTTACTAACACATCTGACTTTTAACTATCGAAGTGTAGTTTAGAAGCTATCAAGCGTTAAGGTTTTTCCCTCAGACCATATCGTTACAAACTGATTGAAATATGAATAAAATATTATTTTCACATCTCCCAACGTTTGGAATCTTTTTCGTTTTCAGTTTTTGAGATTTGTATTCATTCAGTACTGAAACAATTGGCGATCGCGCGTATTTGAGTACAGACTGGGTAGAAACGACTCACTCTCCAGATAAAACCATTGCTATGGCAGGTCGCGCGCATCAATTCAAAACCTTTGACTCCCAAAGTTTGGAAAGTAGTAGCTTACTCGATCACTGTGGCTTTGGGAAAGAACACTTTCCATTTGAAAGAAAGTTGGATTGCTGATTGTGCCAACTTGTATCTTATACAGGTTTTGCCAACTGTTTATATTTCTTACGCATATTTTGCTAACAGTATTCTCCAAGCCCCAAATATCATGAAAATTGCCTACTCTGCATAATATGGTCCTGCCCTATCTTGTTTTGTGGTTCATGGAATATTGGGAGCTTTATCGTTGTATTATATGTATTATCAAATTGCAATAATGGAGCAATGCTAGCTAGTTCCAAAATACCAGGCCGGGCAGTAAGTTTCACAGTATTCTGAGAATGCTTTCAAACCAAATATTTTATAGACTTTTCTTCATGAAATCAGAATAGAGTGGTGTGGTTACAGGAGCCGACTGATGAACAAAATTTGGCCAAGAATTTTAATCTGGTTGGCTTCGTTGAGTAGCCTAAGTTGAGAATTTTTGTAGCCAAATTCAAATTCTGTTGCAACGAGCTTTTGAATATATTATTTCAATGAAGATCATTGTATTTCCTGAAGCACTACATCTTTTCGAACCATTAATGATTATGAATTGAAATCGTTCACCTACTATATAAGTAATTTCACAAACTCAAATGCGATGCGAATAACAAATCTTCCTTGCAAATAATAACAAGCTGCGGTTTGTTGCTGTCAAACAAAAGCTGAAGAACTCGTTAATACGGATGTGGATGAATACCATGTATATGTTTTCGAATAGTCTTTTTCCGGTACATGAAAACTGTAGAACCTAAACAATTTCAAATTAGAATAAATGAACATTTCGTTCGCCACTCGGCATTCTACGAAAACATTTTTATTTGCTTTCCGATGAGGTACAACTAGGAGAGTGATGCATTGAAAAGAAATTTTGTCGGGATAATTATAGTTTAGGTGGTTCCGTAGACAAGTCCACTTCGTTTGTCATGGTGTGGTTTTATAATTATAATATTGCAACAATATCGATTTGATAACTTTTGAAAGTGACTGTCGCATAACAAACTGGAAGAATGTTGAAATCTAACAACAAATGAACAAAAAATGCCTTACTTCAACTATATAATTATTGATTTGTTGAATACTCATGGTCATGAAAATAATAGTAATATCGTCTAGAAGCCATTCACTCCATGTATTACAGATGTGATGGAACTAATGATGAGACATAGCGACAAAGCCCAAACCAAAAATGGAAAACACTTCAATAAATCGAATAAAGTTTATTATCTAACCAACAGTAGATCGAAGAACCAAAGTTTGTTTTAGGAAGATATTAATAAACTTAAAATAACAAGATCAAATATTAAGAAATCCCTTCAGAACCACTGAATGCGGAAAAGTTGAATATCCATTTTTTGACAACAATAAATCAAACACAGATAAAAACTCAGTCATAAATAAATATTTAACAAAGGCACATGGTATTGTAAATAAAAACTCTCGGCTTCATTTTACCCTCATTGAAGTTTATGAATTATTAAATTCAATAAAAGCTATCGCAAACTCTGAATGCCATATCGATGCTTAGATTCTCTAAAGCATATTATACCTAGATACTTTAATAGCAGAGTGCTCATTTCCAAAATTGTGGAAACACTCAATAATAAAGCCTTTACCTAAGGAACATCATCCAGTGGATTTGAATGACTTGAGACCTATTAGTATTCTTCCAGCAAACTCTAATCTATATAACACCCATACGTCTGGCTTTTAGAAAAATCACAGCACCAGTAGCGCACTTTTAAGCATTGTAGTTAACAAAAATGAAGGTATAGAAAAGAAAGAAGGTACATGTAGGGTGGTCTTGGATTTTTTTAAAGCATCCGATACTATAGAATTCTTTTATTCAAATATATAAATATAGCATTCTACTATCCAAACACATTTTTAGGATTTCCAGAAAGCACTATCAAATGATTCAAATCATTCATTTCTAATTGTAGTCAGTGTATATCGATCACTTTGTTACTTCAAAATTCAAGCAAGTTATATGTGGAGTACCACAGGAAACAATTCTTGGACCTCTTTTTTTTCAATTCATGTTTCGGATATGAAATCCGTTTTAGAGATGAGTGAGGTACATCAGTATGCGAACGATTCTCAAATTCGATCCTAATGACTATAGGCAAACATAACTAAAAATACAAACAGAACTGAAGGTCCGCAGACAATCATAGTCTCAAGATGAATCCTACTTAATCCAAATTATTGATATTAAATTTTTCAATAACAATAATTTTCCAGCATTGATGAAAGCTCATAATTTTGGAATGGGATTTGATAGACTTACTTTTGAGCAACATGTGATAAACTGAAAATAACTCGATTACATGCGATTCACATCAATGTATAGGTAAGTATAAGAATAGCATTAATAAAACGAAAAAATTTCAATTTTGTAAAAAGCACGCTGTTCCTTACTTTATTCGTCTATTCGGGGAAATAATTTATAACCACTGTTTAAAAAATTGTTCATCTAAAAGATCCAACAGTTACAAAATGTATGTAAGGGTTTCTCACTCAATATACCGTACCAGGGAACATATTACTCCTCATTTAAATGAAAAGTGCCTGCTGGCGATGAAAAACAGACGGCTATTTCATTACTACACATTTATTTCCAATATTTTTATATAATAAAGAACCCTCATATTCATTTGACCGAGTAAATTCTCATGTTCACAGCTGTAATACTAGACACCATGACCACTTTAGAATACCACGACATAAAACATCATATCACTATTCATTCACTTTGTAGCAGCACAATTGTGGAATGAATTACCAACTGACTATGAAGCCACAACTTTATACAATTTCAAGATAAAGAATTTATGTTGATGCACCAAGCTCCGGGAACCTAACCTATATATAACTTTCGAAATTAACCAAATTTACGATGCATTTCATAGGAATTCTGAACAGAAGGATAGACTTTGCTGATGCCAGATGAATCCAAAACTGAAATACAATTAATAGTTAGCACAAAACCAAAACTTGTGTAATCATAAAATAGATCAAGATCAAGTGAATGGTTGATTTTTACCCAATTTATGACCAGAAAACATGAACCCACGTATGAATATGAAATACACCTTATATTCAGACACTACAACTCTAATTTTGCCAGACAAGTCTCAATTATAAATGCTGATTAGTATTTTAGTCAAAAGTATTTGGAAAGTAATGTTTCCACATAATACTAAAAGCATATATTTTCATCAATTAAGTGGATAACCTGATAGACTAAAATAGGAGTAAAATCAGTATAAAATACCTGCCTAGTAACAGACTTGAAACCAATCAGTCACAACCTGGATTTGAAATCAATAAGAAAGCTTCAATAAAAATCATTATTTACAGGTGATAATTAAAAAAAACAGTAATTTTTTTAATACATTTATTCATATTTCTTAACAATAAATGTACTCCAAGAATTGGTAAAATTTATATACATTAAAATCAAAAGTTTTATTTTCCTGGAGACTACAAAAGTATAGGATTAAGTCAGACAGTCGGTCACCACAGAATGGTGCCAATGAGGCAATAAGGACATACATAAAATTCGCTACAATACATATATAACATTTGGGGGACCTTCGTTCATTGAGATGTGAAGTATTCATCATTATTCACTTGATGCAATGTTCAGTGAGGAAGCTGTTTTTAAAAAAAGATTGCATTTTTCGCAAATTTTAAATTATTTTGTAGTAAATTATATATTCTGGGACCTAGTATATTTGGACCATTACTGTGTATTGTGTAACTATATGGCATAAGCAGATAATTTTTCGATCTGATTTCATGTTATGAATATCACTATGTATTTTACATAAAAAGGAAGACTGATTTATAAAGACATATACACACTGCTCAAAAATAAGGAGTCCAGAGGTAGTGTTAATATTTTCATTTCTTTGAATATACTTTTACAGAATCCCCTTTATGAAATGCCAGTCTAATTACTCTTTTTTGTGCTCAAAAACATTCCCTTCTGATACAGATGCTCCCCAAAAACAGATACCATATCTGATGTGTGAGTCTACTTGGGCAAAATACTATTGATTCTATTTGATATTATTGATTCTGAAATAATACAAGTCTACTCAACTTCTTGCGGATGACTGAACCTCTTTCCACTTTAGTTTGCTTTTTAGAAATGGCATAAAACCTTAGTTTTGTATAACGTGTGATAATTAATTTTATCAATCGTGATACGTGGTTTTGTTATACAGTCAAGGTGGTGATTTTCTAAGGATCTGAATACTGGTTTTCCATCAGCTACGAAGTTTAGGTAACATCTCAACACATATTAACACAAATATATCAAAAACAAATTTTTGTCTCGGAAGTTTATTGTCCGTTTTGGAAAAAAATCAAAAATCACTGAAAACACAAAAAAGAAACTGGAACAGTACAAACACTAGCAGTAAACGAATAAACACACGCCACTGATAAAAATGACTTTCTTACGTAATGACATTGACATTTTGGAGCAATGCACCTGCGCACTTGCAATCTGAGAGGGTTCAATTTGGCGTATTTTTTTCATGGAACGAAACGGGCTCTGCTCATCCAGTTATATTCGAGATCGGTGGGCGATATGGTGGTAGAGGAATTGGCATGAATTTGATGAAATCATACATGGAAAGCAGGATCCACAGAGTGGTAATTCAGAATTCTATGAGCAAATCGGCAACTACTGAACAGGGCGCCCTTCAAGGCTCTATACTCGGGCCTCTACTGTTTCTTGTATATGGTAAGAGACAGAATGTGGTAGCTCTCACAGAGCTGACACAAACAGTATTCGATCTAGTGATACTAAGGGCAAACAAAAAAAATTTGACACTCAACATATCCATAACAGCGTTGATGAAATTCAGTCTTCATAATGTACCAGAAAATTTTGAAATCCATGAGAATGACGACTTGCAGGTGGGATCTTGCTCTACAACAAAAATACTTGGTCTTACTCTAGATCACAAACTCACACGGAATTCCCATATTGAAACCCTTTACAATAAAATTTGTAAAAATTGTTATGCAATGAGGTTTATGTCATAGAGATGTTGTTGAACTTGTACATTGTCATTCACGCTATGGAATTTTTAGTTGGGGCACAGGATCTTCTGCGGAAAGTTTTTATTTTGCGAAAGTATGCAGTAAGAATCGTTGGACATATTGGATGGAGACAATCATGTAGAAATGAATTCAAAGAATTAAAAATACTTACTGTTGCTGGTATTTATATTCAAGAACTTTGCATCTAGGAATATAAGAATCAGTTCTTGACTAGTTCTAGAGATTTACTGATACCCAATACGTACCGAACTACTTAATACCAGAAAAGCCATCTTTATCTTGAGCCCAAACTTTTTAGAAAGCTGCAAGATTAAATTAAAAATGCATCGAGACTAAAACATGCCCTAGTCGAAAAAAAGTTAACTCGAGTGCGGAGTTCGGGCGACTTTGGCTGCATCTTGAAGCATTTAGAGTAACTTCCAGTGATATTTTCAACACATTTCCTACCTCTCAGGTGGAAATCCAAAACAAACAAATTGTAGGTATTGATCTCTACTTCTAAATGCCATTTACAGAATTTGAATAAGATGATTTTCATTAAATCCGGCGCATTTAAAAAGACTTGCCCTTAAATTGTTTATAACGCGATTGTGCAAAAACTACAGATCGGACAGATAGATACCATCTTGCGCACATTTGAACCACATGTTATTATCTATCAGTTTCCTCAATATTGTTTTTCCATTTTCAGATTTATAAAAATTATGAATATTTGAAAAATGGTCTCTTTTTCGAGTTTTTCCCGGATTTTCTCAGTCAAAAATGCATCCATTTGATCATATGAAAAACCAATTCGTAGGTTTTATAATTCTCTACAAAAGTTTTCCTGAATGTAAAACGATTCCTCCAATTCTTTTTGAGATATTCGCAAAAAAAAACAAAAAATTGTAATTTTTTTAACTATTTTTAGTTTAAAAAATTCCACAAAGCGATTTTGCTGTTGCGAAAACCAGGGTTTTCACTTAGGAAATGTCTCTTATAAGAAGTATATAGTATAGGCCATTCGCCATTCTTTTATTTTGTGCGAAAAGAGCCTCCTATTTTTATCCACAGCTTGGCCTAATATACTTCAATCATTTATTTGAACTTCCCAGTCGAGTAAAATCAAAATCCCTTTCCGATACGTAAACTCCCGCTCGCGAGCGGCTCTATTCGCATACGTATGTGTACAGCGAAATGCGAAGGGAGGTACGGTAAGAGGTTAACCCTATATGAAAAGACAGGCTTGGAGTGTAATAGGGTGCAAGAGAGCTTAGGTCTTCAGAAAAGGCCTAATTATCACCACCCTGCTCTATACATGGTACATTCGCTGGTAAAACTGCTGAATTATGTGTATAGTCTGTGGAGTTATTCGGAAGCGCTTCAGTTTGTTGAACGATTTCTAAAATCGTAATCAAAATCAGTGATTATTCGGCCGTAGTTCATATAAAAGACAACATTCTTCAATAAATTCAGTGTTTATTAAGGTAAAAACTATCTGCTTTGTATGTAGCAATAATAAAAATCTCGTAACATACGGTGATTGGTAGTTTTCAATGCATACTGTTCATAGTAATTTATAAGGAATCATTATCGATTTGAATATCCAATGAAAACAATGTTTGGAATAGGTGGCTGTGAATTCAAATTCGATATATCCATACTGTATTCTTTTTACTGCAAAAACATGTTTGACTATTTAAAAACAGTGCACTCTATACACTTTAGATTGCACCTCACTGTTTGGAACCACTGGTGTAGTAAACCGATACACTAAGTTTTATCCCAATACACCAAAACACGTGTTTCAATTACCGAAACACCTGTCGAGGTATTAAAAATTGTGGTTTGGTGTTGGGATAAAACTTCATTGCATTTTTTATACAGTTTATCTGTCTCCACATTTTTTACCAAAGCTGGTATTGAAAAGATATCAACCTGATTTTCAATTGATTATACCATAAATTATCTGCTTATTCATAATGGATGAAAGAAATAAGGTTGTGTCAGCACTCTAGGTTAAATAAATAGGTTGAATCTTCTTGTCGGAAATTAGCCAAAACACTATTTTAAAACTCAATTGAAGTTATTTTTGGAAAGGTAGGTACCATAATTCTAATACAATTATGAGTTTCTTCTTCAAATCACGTTTGCTATGCTATGCTTTGTGTAATGGATAGAGCTACCTAAGTTTGAATAGGTGCTAACACTTTCATTAAAAACATATTCTGGGGAATTTATTTATTTTAATATATTTAAAAACATTTTGGTAAATATATCGAAGAAATTCTGCAATTCTGTTCTAAATCTGTAGCTGAAAAGGACAAAAGGACTGGAATCATACCAATCTGAATGGGTTCCGAATCTACTCAAACTTGGTCATTCCAATCCCTGAATCATTTGTCCCTTTAGATAGAGTTGAAAAACACTACTTGGCAGTGACACTCCGCCTATTCAATCATATAAGTATGTTTATATTGTTATATTGTAGTTGATTGAATAAAGTCCTATTATTATTATTATTATTATAATTCAATATGAATCAATAATCAGTCAAATATACTTTATTGTCAAATATTACAAATCTTGTGGACAACTATTATAGTCACTTAACAGTAAATACAAAAGGAGTCAGATAATACTGATTAAAATCTGAAAAGAGAGTATTAATAAAAGTCAAACAATGCAAAGATGAAATAAATAGAAATATTCACAAATTTCAAAATACGTTTTGCAACGTAGAGCCTTCCTGAATAGAACGTAAGCTGCTTCATTTTTTATTTTTACTGGCAGGTGATTGAACACTTTCGCCCATTATAAATAAATGAGTTTCGCACTAATGTTAATTTTGCTAGGGGTAAGGAAATATAGCATATAGTCTTGTGTTAATTGTGTTTTTCTGTGTGTATAGTGATACTGATGTTAATGAATAAGACATAAATGGACATTTTTCAATATATTATAATCATGTGGTAAGGATAAAATATGTTTGCCAACAAATAGGGGCGTGCAGTAAGTATGTTTTCGTTTATTAATTTACCTCAACGCACGTTACTGCAACGTAAATAGCTCATGGAAAATCTGATTAGTACAGTTGCACAAGAAAGCAATGCCATATCGTATAGATGGGACTCCAGTGAGAAGTACACACTTAATCCGATTTTGAGGCCTACTTAAGTAGCTACAACTCTTACAGAAAAACAACCTGATGATATTTTGTTGTCTAAAAATACAATATGAGTGCCGAATTTCAAATTGACGTCAAAACTATGGGGTTTTCAGAAGACAATTTGTTAATCAAGCAATCATCTGTAGCAATTTCTTCAATACTAGCTCAGAACCAATTCATGTTAGTTTTATCACAGTTAATAATGAAATAAGAAGTCTTTGTTATACCAGGCCTTTGTGACTCGTAGATCTGCCTCAATTACAGTGTGTAGATCATCCACATATTTATTGTGCCAAAAACGGTGAATGTCCCTTCGATGCCTATGTTTACTTTATCATCATGTATAACGAATATGGTAGAGGGCCCAACACTGATCCTTGCGGCACAGCACCACACACTAATTTGAGATCAGAGGATGCATTCACATTATTCACAAGTTGTTTCCGATTAATCAGAAAGTATTTTAGCCAATTATGGCAGTCTTCCATTATTGAGCCAGTTAAATGCCTTTGATATATCATAAAGGACTATTGCAGTCGCCTTCCCACAATTCAGGATACCATAAACTACTTGAAAGAAGTGAAATATCGCGTCATTAGTATTTTTACTTTGTTGTGAACCAAACTGTTAAGTATTCAAGATCTTATTTTTTTCGATATATGACTCCAAACTATTTTTGACAAGTTTCTCGATTATCTTCGATAAGGCTGGTGATAACAAAACATGCCTCAGATTGTGAGTTTCAAATTTGCTTGTTTAGAACATCACTATATTGATTAAATTTTTATATATTATTATTGATTCCATCTGTTATATTAATCATCAAATGCTCTATCATTTAATCAAAATTATCCATGGAAAATTAATCGAATAACAACTGTATCACAGAAACGATTGTAGTTAATTCACTCATGATAGATTTTACTTCCACCATTTAAGATTTTTTGGAAAAATTATTTTAAGGAAAATAATGGGAAAAAATCTCTTACCTCATAAACAAGCTCAACCTTTTCGAGTTTTATTCCTAATATACATTTCCTTCATATAAGTTTGTATTTATTGTAAATGAAAATACATTTCTTCGCCAGATAACTGAATAATGCTAACAATTTTATATATACGAGAACATATTGTGGCGAGTGCGGACCTGTATAAACAGGTTTGCAATCCGAAAGAATATTCGGGAATTCTCGACTTCCGGCATCTAGAAAGTGCGACATCTAGATGCGAATAGATGAGGTGGTTCGAGAACTTACTGGTTAGATTCCCTTCGTGTATATAGGCATTGCGACAAGCAGGCAGAGTTTTTCCAGTGACGAGAGTTAGTTGAGCGAAGCGATAGAAAGAGAGAGTTTTTCCAGTGACGAGAGTTAGTTGAGCGAAGCGATAGACAGAGTGCGCATAGTGAGGTTAATAAATTGTTATATGAACTACCTAGTACAAAGTTTGTACATGAAATAAATGAATAGAAACATTTAGACTTTAAATTTATTACAATGAGTATAAGGAAAAGACTACGTGTAAAAGTCAAAAGATCTATTGTGAAAGAAATTATTTCAATATTTGAGTGGTTCAGTTGAAAAACTTTTTTTTGTTGGTCTACTAATAGTAGTGGGTAATTTGGGAGTTCTCGACGTTTTCGTTGTTTGTGTAGTGGAAAATAAAATTAATTATCTTGAGAACTAATTTCAATTTTAAGATATTTTTACACGAACTCTAAGGATATCGATTTAATTTCGAAATGTAACACAACGCAAAATAGATAGGGATTTTACCTATACAAAAGCAAGGATCTGAAGCCCTTTTGTGAAGGTGGCAGAAAATTGTAAGAAGTGGTGCTTGAAATATCCAGATAATGGAAAGTATTCCCGCCTTTGATTTGGTGGAGGAATAAGAAGGGTAGTTAATGGGAGAGTAGTTTCAATAAAACCATAATTTGATATTCCGTTCATCTTCATTTTCATTTGAATCTAAAACTGCTTGAGTAATGAATTGATAAATACGTAAGAGACCAATTTAAGAAAAACATCCTATATTTTCTCTGAACTTCCGCGAAGTTATTTGCCATTGAAAACTCTCAACTTAGAGTTTCAAAATGCTTAAAAAATAGTGTGTATTGTGTATTTTTTCTCTCATTCTTTTCGACCCATGTCTAATGAATATGTGATGCGGAGATTACGTAATTGTACCCCTACCCCTCTTCAGTTAACTTTCTCACCTTGCAAGACATCGGATGAATACTTGATTGAATAATATCAGTCTACTTGTACAAAGGCCTTCGATATGGTAAACCACTCTATCTTACTGAGAAAACTAGAAGAATATGGAATCCGAGGAAACTGTAATGATCTCTTGAAGTCATATATATCGGAACGATCCCAAATAGTAAGTTTGTCTCAAAAAAATTCATTAATTTTTTCATAGAAAAATGAAATCTCGCAAGGGGTGCCACAAGGTTCTATCCTAGGCCCAATTCTTTTTCTGCTATATGTTAATGATCTCCCAGGATCTTTGAGTCCAGGGCTGGTCTACCAGTTTGCAGATGATACATCAGTAATAATGTCCACTCCTGGGCTTGCAGCGTTTTCAGGGGGATTATCGGATGTAGCAGGAAACATGTCAACATGGTGTACAAAAAATGATCTAAAGCTAAATACAGATAAAACAGGGCTTATATCATTCTCTAGACATCAACCTAGTCAAGAGTCTATCTATGTAAGAATTAACTCCAAATCGATTCCACTGATAAAGGAAATTAAATTCGTAGGGGTAACAATTGAAAGCAATCTCAGTTGGGAAACACACATAAATATTCTGAACTCCAGACTCTGCTCTCTATGTGGAGTTATTCGAGCTCTGCAGGATCATCAGGTATCAATAAATAGCCTCAAAATATATTACTATGCCCATGTACAATCCATCATTCAGTATTGCATCATATTCTGGGGGAGTTCCACTCATTCAAAAAAAATATTCAAAACGCAAAAAAGAATTATTCGTACTATGTTGAAATTGCCATATGGATCATCCTGTAAATCTCATTTTGTCAATTTAGAAATTTTAACAGTACCGTCTTTATACTTCCTACTTCTAGTCACCTTTGCCAAAAAGCACTATAATATCTTTACAAGAAACTGTGATTCATATTCAAATGAAATGACAATTAATACAAGATTTAGAAATGAACTGAGGATACCACATCACCATTCATAATTTTTTGAAAAAGGAACCCAGTATAGAGCAATCAAAGCCTATCACGCTCTTCCTATTGAAATCAGAAATATTGTACACACGAAAAGTTTTAAAACATCAGTCACAGAATACTTGACAAAAAAAGTCTATTACAATTTCAACAGCTGGTAAGAGATGAATCTCAATATATGATTATACCTAAGTGGGTGTATATAATTATGTAAGTATGTGTGTGAGTATATAATATGTGCGTGAATATATGCGTATATGTGCTATGTGCATATATGTTTTTTAAAGATGATTTTATTGTGCTATAATATTAGAAAACTTTGTAACCCAAACCTGTTTGCCGTTGCTATGTCCGATTGATGATTTTATGGCAGTAAAGGATATTATTATTATATTTCCGTAGATGGCGCTAGGGGCACTTTCAACCTCAACATTTTTTATTACAAAAGGAGTCGTGTGATATATCATTGTTGAAAATGCCATTCAAATATTTTTCCAATGCCTGCTTGGTTTCTGAATCATTTTCGTTGGATTTGGATTTTTGTCAATGTGGTTCTGGGGCATGCATAATTAACTGACATTCGACAATGAGTGAAAGTACACTGTCAATCGGTGCAGTGAAACATTTTGAATTTTTTTTAAAGATATAAACATATGAATTAGGATTTTGTTGATATTTTGGCAGCATCTCAATGACTTTTGAGTTATTCAGTAAATAACCACTTCCCGATGTATATTTAATAAAAATAATATTACGTCTTTATTTTGAACCTAATTTACATGAAAAGGTGAAGTATTGCTCAGCGAGTGCTATTATTACTTGACCTGTGGAGGAAGAAACAAACAATTTCTTCAAAAACAAATGATGGAGTCGTACTAAACAGCATTCTAAGTATATCATCATCATTTATAGCATACGCTAAACTAAATTCCAAACAACTAACACGGAGTAATTTTCTCAATTTCTTCTTGAAATTGATAAGAGAGTAGTTATAAAAATCTGTTGGCAAATCATTGTAACAATTGAAGGCATTGTATGTGAAACTTCGTATGAACATATAGAGTTAGGGTATTCAGGAATTACTAAGACACCTTTGTTACGGGTATTGAATTTGTTCAAATCCCCAAATCGTTAAAATTCATTGAATAAATATACGGGATTTCTGATAAACAATACTTCATTAGATAGAGTCGTTGGATGCAGTTTTCTGAGTTGGCTGAGTTTCAATCTTCCATCAGCTTTATATATTAAGATACTGATTCGATCAAACATTCTGATTTCAAAAGAAAATCAGAAACATGAGTTCTGAATCGGTCGGACTGTGCATATACTTATTCGATTGTCTTTCGGACCAAATAACATCATGGTTGATTTTTTGCATTGAGATTTATATTATGAGCATTTGAAATTTCAACAAGAGCTTGAAGATCCGCATGTATAAACTATGAATGAATGAATTAATGTCATATCTAATCTAAAAAATAAGACATCTTGAGGCTCAGCTGGAATTTCCACTTTTACAATAAAAAACATACATATTGGATCCTTTACTTCATCTTTTCAACTGTATATTTACAAGCGGAAAAATTACCCAACGATTCAAGAAGTCAAATACAACGCCAATATTCAAGAAAGAAAACACAGGCATCTAATTATTGGCCAATTACTGTAATAATTTCGTAAAAATGTTAGAAAACTCACAATTTGGCTCAAGAGAAATTTTTTTGACTGAAAAGGCAGTATTTGAAATGGTTCATTCAATTTTCACTAACTTTCAAAATAACCAGAAATGAATCACTGCGGTTTTAGACTTAGCGAAGGCGTTCGATACCGTGAACCATTATATTTTATTTCAGCGTCTATATACTATTGGACATTTTCAGGGATTACTTGATCAACAGTGGCTGTAATAAATAAATCATACAGTGATCCATTACAAGTAACATGGCTTAATTCTATTTTCGAAAACTGAAACCCTCGTCACTGTTTATCGTTATATTTCAAAAAAATATGTTGTCATCAAACCATCTGAATTCACGAAAAGTTATCAATTTGTCAATGGTGTTAGTTTTTATCTAAGATATATCACAAGTATATTGACGCAGTGATCTGATTTTCATGTAGATTTACTACCTTACACTTCCCAATCGTACTATTATTTGTTTTCATTATCACATATTATATTAAAGTTGGAGTCACCGCTGTAATTCTGGTTGGTGTTGTAATCAGTTGAAAGAGGCTGGATGACTCGACCAAGTCATCGAAATGTTCTAATGTCCTACCATATTTAGGTAAATTTATGTTGATGTCACCTGCTGTCTCGGTGATGTTCCAAGCCAATTTTTATCTTAAATTATTTCTTATTCGATTGAGAAAACGTTTATTCTTAAATTTTAAAAAAATAAACCCAGAATTAATCAAAATAATTCAAATATACGACAGCATCTGAAAGATTGAATATCATAACCCAACCATATTTTCAGCAACAATTTTACTATTCAACACGATAATAACTCAAAATCTCCGTTAATTTAAACTAATTTTTCATCGCATGTGTATTTTCAGACCGTTTCCAAATTAATTATGTGTATACCGGCATTTAAAAAGTCGCTGTGCGTTAGATTAAACGCGGTGTAAAAATCAATTTGGTGAGCACGGCCAATTAAAAAATTATTCACAGTTGTTTTTGTTGCCAGTTTCGGTTATTTTCACACGTCTCGAGCCGAATTGGAAAACGTGCACCCAATTTTCGAATTTAGCGCCAGATGACAGGAAGATATTCATTTGAAATTTAAATCAGATAATCTGATTAAACGCTGATTTCATGACAGATTTTGAGGCGAAGAAGTTTATATAATTTACAAAACGACTTGACACATGTGGGTAATTATACAGGGTGTTTCTTAAGTACGTGTAGAAAATTTAGGAGCGTATTGCTGACATCAAAATAAAAAGAAAAGTTCCTATAAACATATGTCCACAAGTTATTCGTTTCTGAGATACAGAGAGTCAAAGTTGAATTCTTATTTTTATTTTTTGTGAATAATTTCAAAATAATTTTGATATTTGGGTAAAGTTTGTTATCTGGGAATATTTATTATTTAGTTTGTGTGAAAAATATATTCTTGGTAGAGGCACTGCGAGCAACTGTTTTCGAGTTATTGAGATTTGAAATAATCGATGCAAGTGATTTTGAATGACAAGATTTTTTAATTCAAAATAAATTTAATTAGAATTTAGTTTTTTCACAATTAACACAAAATTTGATTTTGTCATTGAAAAATCATCCCAGATACCAAACTTTACTCGAATATCACAAATATTTTGGCATTTATTCACAAAGAAACGAATATAATAATTTAACTTTGACACTCTGTATCTTAGAAACGAATAACTTGCGGACATCTGTTTATGGGAACTTTTTTTCCTATTTCGACGTCAGCAACATGCTCTTGAAGTTTCTACACATACTTAAGAAACACCCTGTACATCGCAGTGATTGACGTCAAAATACACCGAGGAACTTTTGTGTGTTTTGGAGCCACCGGCATTATTTTTCATATGGTATATCTTTACACTATACACTTTGCGATTGTTCTTACGCCACTGGCATTACTTCCTTTATTTTGGATTTAAGTGGCTGCTGATGAAATGTCATACGCTTTGTTCATATTTGTGTCTTTAAGGTTCATATAAACCCATGAAAAATTTAACGGCAAGGGTAAAAATTCTGAAAAAAATTCGAGTTATTTTGGCATTCAAATTGAATAATTAGAGAGATGTAGAAGAAAATCTGATGAACAGTTTTCGAGAAAAAAAATAAAAACCTAATTTTTAGAGGTTTTTTTAAGTTTTCCCAAAACGCACTCATCAGATTCCATTTCAAATATCATGACATATCAATGTCAAAGTAATAGATAATAACGATTTTTTTCAGAATTTTCAACTTCAACGTTCCTTCACAATTTAAAAAAATTCTGAAAATCTTGTTATAAGATCAAAGACAGTTGAGAAAAATCGCTTTCGCAAGTGATATTTATACAGAAATTTAGAAGATTGAACATTGA
This sequence comes from Chrysolina oricalcia, assembly GCA_944452925.2. NCBI lineage: Eukaryota > Metazoa > Arthropoda > Insecta > Coleoptera > Chrysomelidae > Chrysolina > Chrysolina oricalcia. The sequence goes on along the minus strand of OX101812.2, from coordinate 52,984,275 downwards.
GGAACTATTCATACTATTTTTCAGACATAAAATCAAATGATTTATATTTTTAATAATGATTTTCAAAACCTCGGACAAAAAACGGTAAATCGCTCCAGTAAGAGATTCCTCTGTAGTACATGAACGAAAAGACGAAAATAGTTCTGCTACTGTCCACAAGGTATTGCACAGAATTATTGTCACTGTCATATTTACTGTACAGCGTTGCCAATAGTTCTAGACAGCGGTAACCGTTTTATTTTGTTTAATTTTTGGAAAATGAAAGTTACTTTGATAGGGGTTTGTCAGTTCATCAGTTGGATGTTGGATTAGTCCGCCTAAAGCCTTGAAGTCCTTGGACACAATTGAAGAAGTATGTAAGTAATAAGTTTTATGTTTTGCGATTTAAAATATCAGTTCTGGAAATAGAACAGGACGCAAAACAGAATTGAAAAATATTAGTAATAATCATAATAGCATCTTTATTGTCCATTCCAGTTGTTTTTAAATAACATTATATTATATTCAGCTTACAAATTTGAAAAATATTAATAAAAATAAATTATAGTGAGTTGTTCATATTAGCTGCTATTTTTGAATTTTACCAACAATATTGTTGTTTGTGCTAAAAGCAAATCTAATCTAAGCTAGTTCAAGGACGGACTGACTATATCTATAACAAAGTCATGGGCATTGCAACCCCGAATATCAGAAAAACAATCGAAAAGAATACAATAAATAAAATACTGGTGAACCGGAAAAAAGGGGCAATACCAAATATTCCTAAGATCTCTTCCCACAGGAAAACCGACGGCACAGGCTTCATCACTAAACCAAAATCTAAGAAAAAGAATGAACCAACTTTAAAGAAAATAATCCCCACCTTTGGAAACACTAAAAACGATTGAAAAGATAACCCCTTTCAGAACAAAAGGATGTCTTTATCCATGGTAAGTATGGATGTTCTGCGAATCAACCGAAATTTGCAGACAAAGAAAATACATCACTGTTTCTGAAAAATGTGTTGTAGTACACCCATTACAAAACTGAAGACTCCACAAATTTTCCGAAACTTGCAGACATGATTGGGCACGGGGGTTAAGTTCGAAAAACGAGGCCTTCACCCAATACAAATCTGAGGGCGTTGCAAATTTCCTGAAATTTTCAGACTGCACTGCACTGCAAGGAACACTGAATTCGAATAACAAAAACCAAAGGCACTGCAACTCTCACCAAATTCACAGACTCAGCAGAGGCCACTGAATTCGAATAACGAGGTTATTGAGGTCTCCAGCCAACAAGAGAGCGAAGACACCACAAATTCAACCAAATTCGCAGAGGCCCAGTATTCGAAAAACGAGTTACCTGAGGTCTCCACCCAACAAACTTATGGAGGCACTGTGAATTCCACCAAATTCACAGACAGGACTCAACTGATCTCGAAAAATTATTTCCCCGAGGTTTCCACCCAACAAAAAACTAGAGGCCCTGTTAGTTTCACTAAATTCACTGACAAGGCTCTGTAGAGGTCGCTAATCAACAGTAATGAGGCCCGCAAAGTCTATATTCACAAAAAAGACGGAGATACTGTGAAACTGAAATATTTTGTAGACCACTGAACAATAAGCCTATACGAAGAGCGGAAAAGATGAGAAAAAAAAAAGAAAAGAAAAGAAAAAAGAGTATTGTTCGTGAATTTGGTGAAAGGTGTAGTGCTTCTGGTTTTGGTTGGATGCAGACCTCGGGGGCCTCATTATTCGGTTTCAATGTCCCTTGCTGTGTTCTGTCAACAAATTTCAGGAAATTTGTTGCGCGCGCCCTCAGATTTGTCTTGGATGGAAACCTCATTGTTCAAACTCAACACTCCATACTGAGTTATGAAATATGATAGGAAAGTTTGAACCGAAATAATTATAATAATGATTAAAAAAGGTATTGGATGTTTTCCACCATCATGAACCATGACTTCGTACGTGTCTCATCAATGTTGACGTTTTACCAAACCTCATGTTTATAATGTCTAGATAAAGAAAATAAATATTTCCGAAAGCTCTACCAAATAACAAAGAGTTTTATTTCAAACAGCCCAGTATTTTGACTGCATTGAGGATGCAGTCATTTCTTAACTAGTCAGTCAAGACTACCCTTCGCCTTATACAATAATGTATATTATACATCTCTAATGTAGATAAAACAGTAAATAAATAATTCATTATTGAAGAGAAAGAAATCACAAAATCATTTCCACAACGAACAAGAATTGTAATAATAATTATTATTACTAGTAATTTGGCTATCCGTAATATAGCTACATAATGCATTGAACCACATAATAATTCATAATCCTGTGAGCTATTTCGCAGTACTCCGAATAATGTTGAGATTTGGCAACAATGCATTAGAAGTAGGGTTGACCGTTGCAGAAAACTGTAATTTATATGGAAATATTATAAAAGATCGCTGTAACTATGGTATGAAACACATATCATGTCAGTGCCATCTTACAGTTCAGAAACGCGAAATATTTGACAAAATATGAACCTTAAGCTATTTGAATTAATTGAATCCAGAACTCGAAAATATTCTGAAAAAAAACACTTAAAACCATTATCGTCAACAGGAAACTAAATGTAGAATAAATGTTTTTCAAAAATGCCGCATATTGATGCCCCAAAAAAAAAGAATACCATGATATATCTGGAAAGGTCGCAGTGGAAAGAACTGAAAATCCAATTCCCCTTTAAATATAATCCTTTATATATG